>JAYESA010000001.1:77329203-77929203 GCA_036927795.1 Iris macrosiphon | reverse complement strand
GTTTAGTAACAGTTCCCAAGTTGAATGACAAGCAATATAATCCAAGTCTATTTCCTTTTTATCTTGGTTTCTTTTATTATTACTTGGTATCGTTTGATCGGGGCAAAGAAGAATGCAGATTTTAGGGCGTGAAGCTTGGAACCAGGGCTAGCTAATCGATTTGGTAGCCACTCACTTGGATTGTTGGAAGGGAGAAGGAAAGAGGCGCTTCACGACTCCGCTCGTAAGCCGCCTACTGCTCGTTTACCTGCACACGAACAGTTCGATTAATACTTCTTCCTCTTTTTCCAATCTCGGAATAGAAGAGCAAGTCAATGAACAAAAATAATAAAAACCATTAAAACTGTTCAAGGAAAACAAGCAAATCCCAAAACCAACTCAAAGTAAGAAAGCAACAAGCGACATCGAAAACCGAGGCAATAAAAGATAGCAGCGGAGAGGTCCCTCCTGACTATGCCGCTAAGTCGATCCCGGGGGCACGGTCCACTGAATATGGGAATCGATTCCGAAGAACCAAATCCATAATGAGGACGAGTTCTTAATTCAATCTATCCCGATCGAACGATACCATTTGTGTTTCTTAGCCGCGATTTCCATACCGGGAGAACGGGGCGCTACATCCTACCCAACCAATTGGAAGTTTCGTCCCGAAACTTAAGAATAATGCTTACCGTTAAGGATGATGAACAGAATAGTTTGGGCAATCAAGAATTCGGTGGATTGAGTCACTGCAAATGAGACATTGCCCGAGTTTCTTGCGGCACTTATCGGCCGTGTGCCCTTGTTTCTTACAAAAATTGCACGAAGGCCCTGGGTTTGCTCGTTGTGGACCGCCGTGGTTAGGGCGCTTTGCAGCGGTGTTTTCTCTATCGTTGCCTTGGCGTTTATGATTGTAGGTATGCACAGCGCCGGTGGAAACGTGAGGATACTGTGGTTCAAGTGATAGGGCATGATTCATGACTTCACGCATTGTCCCGTACTGATTATTGACCACGTGCGCATGGATGGCAGGGCGCAAACCGCCTTCAAACCTTCTAGCTCGACTCGCTGTATCAGGTAAATAGGCCCTAGCAAATTTGGAGAGTCGATTGAATTCGGCGGAGTACTGCTTTACTGTCATGCTGCCCTGCCGCAGCTGCACGAACTCGTTTTCCATCTGACATTGCACTGGAGGGGGTATAAACTCCTCTTCAAACGTGGCACGAAAAGTCGTCCACGAGATCGCCTCCTCTCCGTGATCAAATTGGAGAGATCGTCGATGCACGTTCCACCAATCGTGCGCGTTGAGGCGGAGCTGAAGTTGCACGCAGGCGACGCGCTTCTCTTCGGGGACCTCTAACGGAGCAAAGTAATCTTCAAGCTCGGCTAGCCAATCTAGAGCTACCACTGGGTCCTCAGTCCCGTTGAATGGGGTATTGCAGACTTTCTTGAAGTGTCCCAAGTTGAAGTCAGTCACATCCCTCGGCCTTGGAATTAGCGGTGTCTCTACTTCAAGCACGGGCTGTTCCACCGGAGTCGTTGTTGTTGCGACGGAATAGTTGGCAGCCAAAGTCTGAATGATTTATTGTAGGGTATCTACCTACTTCTGTTGGACTGAGAATCGGGTCTCTAGATTGCTTTCAAACTTGTCTTGGCGAGCATCGTCTCTTTGTCGTTACGATTCTAACATTTGCATCACCCGCTCTAGCGGGTCGACTTGAGATATGCCTCGCTGGCTCCGAGAGCTTCCCGAAGTGCCCGAACTGCTTTCTTGTGTTTCGTTCGGAGCTTGCGCTGCAGATTGCGCTGGTACCATTCCTTTAAAAGAAGGTAAATTATATTAGAATCATAATGTATTATGGACTTATTGCATGAACGTATCTCATTTTGGCCTAGCGAGTTCAAGAGTTCGCACAGGAATTTAATCGTTAAAGGAACTTTTCCAGTACGAAGTCTAAGGAACTTGAATATGTGCTCTGATACCATTATGTCACGACCCGATTAATTAGAATCGTTGGGGCATCCCACAAATCGTGATGCCGTGCGGGCCTGGGGTTGCGCCCGCACAAGGCTAAAGTATTTTGCATAACAAGCACATATTCAGAGTACGCAGATAAATTGAAATACAGATTGAAACATGGAAAAGTTCTCTTTATTAATAATGAACATCTATTACAAACTCCTGAACGAGTCAGCTAATATGCCGAACGGCTTACAAAAGTGTTGACTCAAAATGAGATAGCAGTCCTGTACATTACATCCCTTTATAAACTTCAAAATGATAAAGACCTCCAGGCTGGAGGATAGCTTTGCCACGGAGCTGCATTTGCGTATGAAGAGTTGCAGCTTCTGGCTTCAAAATGCTTCAAGGGGCACGGTGAAGTTGCACCAACAGCTGGACTGGATCGGGAAGACAACTTCGGCTCCTCGCTCAGTTCGCCTTGGTGCGGAGAACCTGTTTCAACGAGGGTCAGCATGTCGAAACATACTGGTGAAGGCGAGCTAACCGAACTATACCAATCAACACGTTGTTTTAATAAAACATCCATATTAGTGGGTTTCTATCTTGCCTTAGTTCATTTACAAGTAAGCAGCATATAGAATTTACTGAAATGAACGTGCCACCGTTCGGTGGATTTTACCTGCCCGTCTGAATTACCTGCATAATACTTACCATGCCTTCCCTGCCACGAAGACACAAGTTAGTATGCAACAGGTTTAAATATACATGTTGGGATCACTGGCTAGAAGCCATAATGGACTGCTTAGTCTTTGAACGAGAATGATGTACAACGAAGCACGTGAGGTGCTGCACGCTATCCCGTTCGCACGTGAGACTATCGTGAAGTTCCGCCCGGACTGGATCGGTGCCAGTGCCCCAGCGACCGTCCGCAAGAACCCGTTACCTTGTGCACAAGTTATTCGTGATCAATCATTCGTGGCACGTTAACGTTGATGCAGTTGAGGTACATGAACATGAGATAAGCAACATTGCATGATTCGTTTTGCATAGTCTTCCTGACAGTTTATTTCATAACAAGTGTATTCCATACTTAGCATAATTTATGGAAGAAGATGCATTCTAAAAAACTTGAAGCATGTAAAGAACATTCATATGAACAAGCATGCAGTTTAGTAACAGTTCCCAAGTTGAATGACAAGCAATATAATCCAAGTCTATTTCCTTTTTATCTTGGTTTCTTTTATTATTACTTGGTATCGTTTGATCGGGGCAAAGAAGAATGCAGATTTTAGGGCGTGAAGCTTGGAACCAGGGCTAGCTAATCGATTTGGTAGCCACTCACTTGGATTGTTGGAAGGGAGAAGGAAAGAGGCGCTTTACGACTCCGCTCGTAAGCCGCCTACTGCTCGTTTACCTGCACACGAACAGTTCGATTAATACTTCTTCCTCTTTTTCCAATCTCGGAATAGAAGAGCAAGTCAATGAACAAAAATAATAAAAACCATTAAAACTGTTCAAGGAAAACAAGCAAATCCTAAAACCAACTCAAAGTAAGAAAGCAACAAGCGACATCGAAAACCGAGGCAATAAAAGATAGCAGCGGAGAGGTCCCTCCTGACTATGCCGCTAAGTCGATCCCGGGGGCACGGTCCACTGAATATGGGAATCGATTCCGAAGAACCAAATCCATAATGAGGACGAGTTCTTAATTCAATCTATCCCGATCGAACGATACCATTTGTGTTTCTTAGCCGCGATTTCTGCACCGGGAGAACGGGGCGCTACATTCTACCCAACCAATTGGAAGTTTTGTCCCGAAACTTAAGAATAATGCTTACCGTTAAGGATGATGAACAGAATAGTTTGGGCAATCAAGAATTCGGTGGATTGAGTCACTGCAAATGAGACATTGCCCGAGTTTCTTGCGGCACTTATCGGCCGTGTGCCCTTGTTTCTTACAAAAATTGCACGAAGGCCTGGGTTTGCTCGTTGTGGACCGCCGTGGTTAGGGCACTTTGCAGCGGTGTTTTCTCTATCGTTGCCTTGGCTTTATGATTGTAGGTATGCACAGCGCCGGTAGAAACGTGAGGATACTGCGGTTCAAGTGATAGGGCATGATTCATGACTTCACGCATTGTCCCGTACTGATTATTGACCACGTGCGCATGGATGGCAGGGCGCAAACCGCCTTCAAACCTTCTAGCTCGACTCGCTGTATCAGGTAAATAGGCCCTAGCAAATTTGGAGAGTCGATTGAATTCGGCGGAGTACTGCTTAACTGTCATGCTGCCCTGCCGCAGCTGCACGAACTCGTTTTCCATCTGACATTGCACTGGAGGGGGTATAAACTCCTCTTCAAACGTGGCACAAAAAGTCATCCACGAGATCGCCTCCTCTCCGTGATCAAATTGGAGAGATCGTCGATGCACGTTCCACCAATCGTGCGCGTTGAGGCGGAGCTGAAGTTGCACGCAGGCGACGCGCTTCTCTTCGGGGACCTCTAACAGAGCAAAGTAATCTTCAAGCTCGGCTAGCCAATCTAGAGCTACCACTGGGTCCTCAGTCCCGTTGAATGGGGTGTTGCAGACTTTCTTGAAGTATCCCAAGTTGAAGTCAGTCACATCCCTCGGCCTTGGAATTAGCGGTGTCTCTACTTCAAGCACGGGCTGTTCCACCGGAGTCGTTGTTGTTGCGACGGAATGGTTGGCAGCCAAAGTCTGAATGATTTATTGTAGGGTATCTACCTACTTCTGTTGGACTGAGAATCGGGTCTCTAGATTGCTTTCAAACTTGTCTTGGCGAGCATCGTCTCTTTGTCGTTGCGATTCTAATATTTGCATCACCCGCTCTAGCGGGTCGACTTGAGATATGCCTCGCTGGCTCCGAGATCTTCCCGAAGTGCCCGAACTGCTTTCTTGTGTTTCGTTCGGAGCTTGCGCTGCAGATTGCGCTGGTACCATTCCTTCAAAAGAAGGTAAATTATATTAGAATCATAATGTATTATGGACTTATTGCATGAACGTATCTCATTTTGGCCTAGCGAGTTCAAGAGTTCGTACAGGAATTTAATCGTTAAAGGAACTTTTCCAGTACGAAGTCTAAGGAACTTGAATATGTGCTCTGATACCATTATGTCACGACCCGATTAATTAGAATCGTTGGAGCATCCCCCAAATCGTGATACCGTGCGGGCCTGGGGTTGCGCCCGCACAAGGCTAAAGTATTTTGCATAACAAGCACATATTCAGAGTACGCAGATAAATTGAAACACAGATTGAAACATGGAAAAGTTCTCTTTATTAATAATGAACATCTATTACAAACTCCTGAACGAGTCAGCTAATATGCCGAACGGCTTACAAAAGTGTTGACTCAAAATGAGATAGCAGTCCTGTACATTACATCCCTTTATAAACTTCAAAATGATAAAGACCTCCAAGTTGGAGGATAGCTTTGCCACGGAGCTGCATTTGCGTATGAAGAGTTGCAGCTTCTGGCTTCAAAATACTTCAAGGGGCACGGTGAAATTGCACCAACAGCTGGACTGGATCGGGAAGACGACTTCGGCTCCTCGCTCAGTTCGCCTTGGTGCGGAGAACCTGTTTCAACGAGGGTCAGCATGTCGAAACATACTGGTGAAGGCGAGCTAACCGAACTATACCAATCAACACGTTGTTTTAATAAAACATCCATATTAGTGGGTTTCTATCTTGCCTTTGTTCATTTACAAGTAAGCAGCATATAGAATTTACTGAAATGAACGTGCCACCGTTCGGTAGATTTTACCTGCCCGTCTGAATTACCTGCACAATACTTACCATGCCTTCCCTGCCACGAAGACACAAGTTAGTATGCAACAGGTTTAAATATACATGTTGGGATCACTGGCTAGAAGCCATAATAGACTGTTTAGTCTTTGAACGAGAATAATGTGCAACGAAGCACGTGAGGTGCTGCACGCCATCCCGTTCGCACGTGAGACTATCGTGAAGTTTCGCCCGGACTGGATCGGTGCCAGTGCCCCAGCGACCGTCCGCAAGAACCCGTTACCTTGTGCACAATTTGTCCGTGATCAATCGTTTGTGGCACGTTAATGTTGATGCAGTTGAGGCACATGAACATGAGATAAGCAACATTGCATGATTCGTTTTGCATAGTCTTCCTGACAGTTTATTTTATAACAAGTGTATTCCATACTTAGCATAATTTATGGAAGAAGATGCATTCTAGAAAACTTGAAGCATGTAAAGAACATTCATATGAACAAGCATGCAGTTTAGTAACAGTTCCCAAGTTGAATGACAAGCAATATAATCCAAGTCTATTTCCTTTTTATCTTGGTTTCTTTTATTATTACTTGGTATCGTTTGATCGGGGCAAAGAAGAATGCAGATTTTAGGGCGTAAAGCTTGGAAGCAGGGCTAGCTAATCGATTTGGTAGCCACTCACTTGGATTGTTGGAAGGGAGAAGGAAAGAGGCGCTTCACGACCCCGTTCGTAAGCCGCCTACTGCTCGTTCACCTGCACACGAACAGTTCGATTAATACTTCTTTCTCTTTTTCCAATCTCGGAATAGAAGTGCAAGTCAATGAACGAAAATAATAAAAACCATCGAAACCGTTCAAGGAAAACAAGCAAATCCCAAAACCAACTCAAAGCACGAAAGTAACAAGCGACATCGAAAACTGAGACAATAAAAGATAGCAGCGGAGAGGTCCCTCCTGACTCTGCCGCTAAGTCGATCCCGGGGGCACGGTCCACTGAATATGGGAATCGATTCCGAAAAACCAAATCCATAACGAGGACGAGTTCTTAATTCAATCTATCCCGATCGAATGATACCGTTTGTGTTTCTTAGCCGCGATCTCCGCACCGGGAGAACGGGGCACTACAAGTAGCAGCAACAACTGCAGTTGTATCAGCACAATGCAACTACAACACCATCAACAACCCCATCAACAGGCAGCAGCAAGGTTTAGAGCTAGGTAAGTTAGTAGTATAGTTAGTTTAGTTGGCTAGTTTATTAGTGATTAGTTATCTATTTAATTAGTTATCTATATGTAGATACTTGTTGTAATTAGTAGCTAGATATCTATATATAAATCTCTTATGTATCTCTAAGTTTTTTATATATATATATATATATATATATATATATATATATATATATATATATATATAGGTATATATATGCATGTATATATGTATTTGTAGTTAGTGATTAGTTTGGTAGTTGGTATTAGTTATATATATTAGTATATGGTTTAGAGTTTGGTAGGTATTTACATATTAGATGGACATTACCTTGAGGTACAAAGGTAAATATCAAGGTATTGCGGGATACTCAAGGTATTTGAGTTTGGGTATCGAGATGGTTGTGTAGTGGTGTGATACCGCATTGGTTCAAAGCCAAGGTATCCACTTAGCATTAGATTAGCTAAGATTATTGTATCTTGATGATTGTATATGTATAATATGATATTCCATATCTTTTAAGTGCGTATCTTACGATACGGTATCTTAGTATCATAGTTTAGCTAGTATGGCCTAGTTTTATACTGTATGGACCCAATATCCTAGAGATAGACTCTTACAACCTAGAAATAAGTAGTTTGACCATGTTTGACCGATTTGACTTAGAGTTAACCTAGTTTGACTATTTTGACTTAGAAATGGCTCTTTGACCTAGATATTGACTAGTTTAACTATTTTCATTCTGAAACCTTGTGTTGATATTATATTCCCTATCTAGGTCTTCGAGGCACCGTACCAGACATCGGTGATACTGTGCACTAGGTTTTAGATGAGTATATTCTTTGATAGTTTCTAATTTATGATATCCTTTATGTTTATTGTGTCTAATATAGATATCCTTGATTTCCTGACACGATGGTTACACGTATTGGTATATCCGGATCTCGTTATGAGATATTATTCCTTGGTATACATGGTGTATCTTATACAAGCCTTTTTTTATTGTTCTTCTTGTACATGTACAAATACTGATTCTCGGGGAGACTTGCTACCTTCCTAGAGAATCCTGTGCCATAGCATACCATGGTTGGATCCACTATACCAGTCGGGGTTGGAGAGTATGTAGTATAGATATGTGATCATACCCTCCTTGTATTAAGTCTTGCTCATTGAATAGTGTTAATCATATATCGCACGTATAATTAGCCAGGCCATATATCTTGTATCAAGTTTCCAAGTCGATCATATGTTAAAGCTGGTACTCATTCACTTAGTCATTAGTATTCATGCTCATTGCCATATTGTTCATTCTTGTATTTCTTTCCAGTATTTCCTTTATTGTATATATCTTGTATATATTATTGCATCTTGTATATTCATATCTATTTACTGTTAAATAGTTTATATTATTGATTAAAACTACTATTAGAGATATACTATGCTCCTTTCCTGACTGGATATATTTTTCTCAGATGATACAGAGGAGTGGTACCCTACTCATTACGGGCCTCAGAAAGTTATGGGCTTAGAGTCAGAGACCCTGGATCTGGAGGGACTTATCCCGACTGAGACAGATGACCAGAGACTTATAGTATCTTAGTTATTCTCTTGTACTAGATTTATGTCTAGCTTGTTGTTTAGCTTTTTCTCAGACTCATTGATGTTATTATTTTGACTCATGAGTTGTATTATTCTTGCTATTCTCCATCTTAGATCTGTGATTGTGTATGTTGATATTATTGGTGGCATATTATATTATTAGATAGATTACCCAAATAACGTTCTATCGCCGATTCTGCGGCGTAGGCTGGGCGTTGTTCCTGACTTGCATCCCTACACTGGGTGCGGGTCATGACAGTTAATGATGATGCTGGCACATGCATATCTTTGAGGGGACACATCCTGTGACTAATCATGTTGCATAAATCAGACGATGGGAGTTTCTTTTTCACCCCCACTTCACGTGCTTGGATAACCCTTGCACATGGAGGTAAAAGCAAAGGTTTTACTTCTCGATCCAATTTTTGGCAGAAACTGCAACCCAATATTTAATATAAGACTTTATATGAGATAGACTCCTTCTATGTGCGCAACCAGATTAGGCACATGAGATAGACTCCCTCTATGCGTGCAACCAGATTAGGCGCAAGTTTTTGTGCGACTGCGGCATCCAAGTGAGTTTTAGAAAGCTCAAAGGGTCGAGCCATTTTCGGCGCATATGCGCCTGGGACTGCCCTATTGAATTTTTTATTGGTAGTGCGAGTTACTAACAATGGTGCATGCTTCTGGAGCGCTGACGACGTAGCCCCTGGAACGTGCATGGATTAGGGTATTTTGGATATTCTTGGCATCCTTAGGGGCATAATACAGGGAGTCCATAGTAGGGGTACACGAGCCCCTGTTGATAGCAGTCGTGCATGGAGGAGACTCCATGCCCCTGCGATGGGCCATCTCTTCGGGCCTTGATGGTGCTGGATACGCGCATGCTGGAACTTGGTGCAGCTCCTTTTAAGCGCAGCTTCGGAGGGATTGACAAAATGTGCGTCCATCTTATGTGCATCTACGGCTGAAGTTGACATCTCTGGAGTAGAGTTTGAGTCTGGCGTAGCAGCTTTAGCAACCCATATTCTGTGAACTTTTTGCAGTTGTACGGGCCTCGACAAGGAACTTGACTTGTTGGCAGAGTATAGGTCAACCGTGTGTGCAACTATGGCGTGGGTTGACGATGCATCGGGTACCAACCTCGAGATAGGCACTATGGCACTAATATCTCGAATTTTATGAGTCATGCGAGGTTGTACGGGCCTCATGGTAGAGTTCGGCTTGTCCGGTGTGTCTTCGAACGCCTGTTAGTCGAAGCAGACGACCAATAGCCTCTTATTCAAACCTATCTTGGTCATGTCAGATTATGTCACCAGCTTCTCGTTGGAGGTTAAGCTCTTCCCCATCAGAGTCGCCATTTTTTTATTATCGCAAAAATAGAATTTTGTGTTTTCGGTAAAGGTGTACAATTCTTATTTATTGCAAATTAACAAAGAGTAGAAGAGAAACCCTATACAAGAGAAACTAAGTATAAAAGATCTGGGCAAGTGTGAGGGTAAAGATCAAGCACTATAGCGGCTCCTTTACTCCGTTGATGATTCCGGACCAACAAGGTTGACAAGGCGGTGGCGCTTGTAGAAGCATGAAATATGCTGGGGAATTGTCCGCATATTTTACGGTCAAAACCCCCAATATACATGAAGTTCCTCCCTGCGTAAAATAGAGCTTCAGAGCTGTCCGTGTAAAAACAGAGCTTCAAGGCTGTGTGGCGTAAAATATGGCTTTAGAGCTGTTTGCGTAAAGCAGAGCTTCAAGGCTGTTTGGGGTAAAATGGGGCTTCAGAGATGTCTGCGTAAAATAGAACTTCAAGGCTGTTTGGCGTAAAATAGGGCTTCAGAGCTGTCCATGTAAAGCAGATCTTCAAGGCTGTTTGGCGTACAAGGTTGCTATACCTTCCTGCGTAAAGAACGGCTGTGATGATGATTTTACACAGAGACCCAGGTTGTCACTTTGTGACATATTTTTGATACAAGTCATTTTTACGCATTCAAAGGAAGAAATAGAGTCTTCTAAATACGCTGTCTATTCTACATTGACAGAAATGAGTTTTTACGCTCAAGATAAGGCAAAATCAGATGCCACGTCAAAAGCTGTTTCTTGTACAGAGCTCGAGGCATATCTCAACATTTAATGCACGAGATGGAGGCATATCTCTGCATTTAATGCACGAGATTTTGTTCTATTTTTAAATTTTGTCAGGACTGGGAAAGCTAAAATTATGACTAATATGCTCACATCACCATCCTTGTATTTTACGCCAACCAGGCTATTTTTAACTATAGGAGTACGCTGTATGCTATCTCCTCGAAATACGCCAACTCGGCTATATTTGCAAAGGTACGTGATAAGGCTATTTAGCCCATTTTACGCTTAAGACCTCAGTCATGAAGGATAATTGGCTATTTTATGCTGGTTATCTATTATCATCAAGTTTTACACAGGGAAAGTTACCTACGTGGCTTGGATGCTATGAACTTCGAGACGCAGTTATACGCGTTACCTTATAAAGGGATATGTGTCATACGCAGATTCAGAAGATTATTTTAATGTGGGTAGCAGTTGTCAAAACCATAGCGTATAGGAGGCAATCTTCTTCACAGTTTGTCCTTTTATGCCAACAAAACAGTTATTTGGCTATTATGCCAACAAAACAGTTTTTTGGCTTTTACGCCAACAAGACAGTTACTTGGCTTTTACGCCAACCATCTTTACGCAGGGGCAATTACCTACGTGGCTTCCATGCCATGATATTCGAGAAGTGTTTATACGCGTTACCTTATAAAGGGACACTTGTCATACGCAGATTCAGAAGATTATTGGAACGTGGGTAGCAGTTGTCATAACCGCAGCGTAAAAGATGCAATCTTCTTCATAGTTTGGCCTTTTTTGCCAACAAGACAAATAATTGGCTTTTACGCCAACCAGACAGTTATTTGATTGATCTCTATAAATAGAGACCCCTGGTCACAGGGGAGGGGAAGGAGTTGAATCATATTCTATCATGTTCATATTACCTCTGAATAGAGTTTTTGGCTGACAACTTTGGCAACAGGAATTCAATCATACTTGCAACTTTCCTTTGGCTGGCTTTTGCCTTCAGTTCAGAGAAAGTTTGAAGCTTCTTCTACAGCACTTCTTCATCATCGTGTAGTCCAAGGAACAAAGTGGTCGACTGCAGATCAGACTTCCATAGCAATACTTTTCCAGAATTATTTTATTGTACTTAATAACCTCGTATAGGATTATTTGTACTTTTCTCGTTTGTAAGCAAAATTTTCGTATAAACCGCTTTGTTTATCCAAACAAATTGGCGACTCTGCTGGGGAAAAGATTTTATAAACGTTTATAAGCAAAAGTTTTGTATAAATCTCTTTGTTTATCCAAACAAAATGGTAACTCTACTGTGGACGACTTTCTCCTCTGACCAGAAAGCAATTGCTTAACACGATATTGTATCCATCGGATCGACGAAGAATACTTTGGTCGTCCAGTTCGACCAATCTGCCTAAGAAGACATGCTTCATGTAGGGGGTAGTTCTCATTCCTCCTTTGTCCATAACAATAGGAAGCTGCGTAAAGTGTGGATGCCTAAGACGTCCTCTACACTTCCTGCAAGTTCTCATTCACTAATCAACAAAGTTGTTACAACACAGCCAACACGCCCTGTGTGTAAAACTTTGTCTCCCGTCTGTGACGTGGTAGACAAAACTTCTGGCAATGCCTCAGTGCCAATCCAGAAATCTCAAATATGCCCTGTGCGTAAACCTTCGTCTCCCATCTGTGATGTGGTAGACAAAACTTTGGGCAATGCCTCACTACCAATCCAGAAATCTCAAATACGCCCTGCGCGTAAACCTTTGTCTCCCGTCTGTGACGTGGTAGACAAGACTTCTGGCAATACTTCAGTGCCAATCCAGAAGTCCCAAACACGCCCTATGCGTAAAACTTTGTCTTCCGTCTATGACATAGTAGACAAAACTTCTGGCAATGCCTCAGTGCCAATCCAGAAGTCTCAAACACGCCCTACGCGTAAACCTTCGTCTTCCGTCTATGACGTGATAGACAAAACTTTTGGCCAGGCCTCAGTGCCAATCCGGAAATTTCAAACATGCCCTGCGCGTAAAATTACATCTACAGTCTATGATGAGGCAGATGTACCCTTTGATCACATCAAAGGAACAAACAATGACAGGCTAAGGGGGGGGGTCACCCTCGAATAGTCAGAGCATCATCTGAAGCTGAGAGTAGCATCTCCTTTGAGTCTGAAGATGATGCAACTATGACCATCTTCCCTAAGGATAGTGCGACTCAAGAACCCAAGGAGGAAGGGCTCAGCGATCGCCAACGACTCGATGCTCTTGAGATAATGATGCACACCATGAGTGCCATAATGCAGACTCTGGCCCTCAAGACAAACATGGTCCTGCTGACCTCAGGACCCGCAGTAACTCTGCAAGCCGGTAGTACCAATCTTCTGGTGATCCACACCAACCCGTTATGCCGTAAAAACAGTAATTCCTAAGAACCAGACAATGACATGTCTAGGGGTAGTCTCCCTCGACAAGACAGAGCAGCATCCAAAGCTGGAGGTAGAATTTCCTCTGAGTCCGAAGATGTTGCAACTATGACCGTCTTCCCTGAGGACCTTACGACTCAGGTATCGGAAGCCCCAAATCCAAAGGGGACTTTCTCCTTTAATGATGATGACATCATTGAAATCTTCAATATATTGATGAAGGAAAACAAACTTCGACTACCCAACATCAGATACCCTGAAAAGGCTAACAAGGTCGATGACCCAAAATATTTTCTCTTTCATCGGTACATTCATCACCCCACAAAGGTATGATATGTACTGAAAAGGAAAATCCAGGAGTTGATCGATGCCAAAGTTATCACTTTGCATAATAACGAGAAGACGGTCACTGCAAATATGATCTCACTCTAATTTGGCAATTTTTTCCCTCAAGAAGTACCGGATGATGAGTCCCCAAAGTCTCCCCAGCGGAGCAACCTTCAGGTCTATCCTCATTTTCGGATAGACCACACTTAGAAAACTACTCTTCAGTGAGTTTATTGAACACTGGTTCACCTCTGAACTGTTGTCCAAATATTTTTTTTCGGCCGTGTTTGCCATGTCCATATTACCTCTGAGCAAACCTTCTGGGTTCGACTATCGATTATCATGTCCATATTACCTTTGATATCGGTTGTCATCTCAACTTAGTACCCGTACTTAATTCTAAGTACGCCAGTGGTGTTAAGTTCATAAAAGTTTGCCATGTCCATGTGACCTCTGAGCAAATCTTCCAGGTTCGGCTATCGATTATCATGTCCATATTACCTCTGATATCGGTTGTCATCTCAACTTAGCACCCGTACTTAATTCTAAGTACGCTAGTGGTGTTAAGTTCGCAATAGTTTGCCATGTCCATATTACCTCTGAGCAAACCTTCCGGGTTCGACGATCGATTATCATGTCCATATTACCTCTGATATCGGTTGTCATCTCAACTTAGCACCCGTACTTAATTCTAAGTATGCCAGTGGTGTTAAGTTCACAAAAGTTTGCCATTCCATATTACCTCTGAGCAAACCTTGCAGGTTCGGCTATCGATTACCATGTCCATATTACCTCTGATATCGGTTGTCATCTCAACTTACCACCCGTACTTAATTCTAAGTACGCCAGTGGTGTTAAGTTCACAAAAGTTTGCCATGTCCATATTACCTCTAAGCAAACCTTGCAGGTTCGGCTATCGATTACCATGTCCATATTACCTCTGATATCGGTTGTCATCTCAACTTACCACCCGTACTTAATTCTAAGTACGCCAGTGGTGTTAAGTTCACAAAAGTTTGCCATGTCCATATTACCTCTAAGCAAACCTTCCTGGTTCTGCTATCGATTATCATGTCCATATTACCTCTGATATCAGTTATCATCTCAACCTAGCACCCGTACTTAACTCTAAGTAGGCCAGTGGTGTTAAGTCCACAAAACCAGCTATGTCCATATTACCTCTGAGCTATCGTTCCATCAATCTCCCCAGCGGAGCAACCTCTGAACTATCCTTATTTTCCCCAGCAGAGAAAAAGTCAGTTCATGTTCATATTACCTATGAACTACGTCTCTCCACTATCCCCTCAGAATAATATCTTACTATGTCCAAATTACCTTTGATTAAGATATTTTCAGAACTTTTCCATGTCCATATTACCTCTGAGTAAAGTTCTGCTTTTTTTAACTTACTACTATCACGTTCGCATAACCCCTGATAGTGCTAGGCATTTCAGCTTATTACTCATACTTAAGGTACGCCATGGGTAATAAATCCACAACCCAAGAGTTTGCCATGTTCATCTTACCTCTGAGCAAACTTTCCTATTTGAGTATCGATCACCTGTTCCTCCGACTCAACTACGTGTGGGGGTAGACATACCACCTAAACCAATACTGTTAGATGCTAGCCATGTTCATATTTATCTCTGAGCTATCATCCTAACGATCTCCCCGGCGGATCAACCAACCCTCAGGTCCATCTAATTTCTAGGTAGACCACCCTTAGTAACCTAAATTCTTTTGGCCATTAGTTCACGTCCATATTACCTCTTAACTACTACCCTCACATCCTCCCCAGTAGCACTAGCCATGTACCTATTACCTCTGAGCTGTCGTCCCACTAAATTCCCCAACGGAATATTTCGTAGGTCCACTCGCACACTGCCGCAGTGGCCACTAAAAAAAACAATCTCGTTAGCCGCCTATTATCTCTGAGCTGTCGTCCCACAAATTTCTCCAGCGGAGCAATCATTAGGTCTATCTTCATGTTCAGATAGACCATACTCAACAAATCACTCCTTAGTGAATTTTTCGGACATTGGTTCACGTCCATATTACCTCGGAACTACCATCCTAATATTTCTCCCCAACTGAGTTTGCCATATCCATATTACCTCTGAGTAAACCCCCCGGGTCTTGGCTATCAATCATCACTGTCATGCCCAGTCCCAAAGAATAGGGGTTTTACAATCACGTCCATATTACCTCTGATATCGGTTGTCATCTCCACTTATCACTCGTACTCACCAAGATACAACAATGGTGTTAAGTTCACAAAATCTACCATGTCCATGTGACCTCAGAGCAAACCTCCCTCTATGACTATCATCAGTCGTCATCTAAACTTATCACCCGTACTTAATTCTAAGTACGCCGTCGGTGTTAAGTCCAAAAAACCTACCATATCCATATTACCTCTGGCTGAGCTTGTTTTAAACTTATTACTTGCACTCCAGTGCGCAAAAGGTAATAGGTCCACCAAAGATCCCCTAGCGGGATATCCTAAAAAAATATATGATATCTTACCACATCCATATTACCTCTGAATAGATAGGTTTAACTAAGTTGAAACTTTAAAACTTATCACGTCCATATTACCTCTGATAGTGTTTGGTATACAAATTTAGTTGGATCATATTCTATCATGTTCATATTACCTCTGAGTAAAGTTCTGCTTTCTTCGACTTTCTACTATTACGTGTGTATAACCCCTGATAGTGTTAGTCATTTCAACTTGTTATCCGTACCTAGTCTTAGGTATGCCTTGGGTAATAAGTCTACTAAAATTCTCCAAGAGAATAGAATGTACTACCCCGTACATATCACCTCTAGCAGGATATTCATTCCCATATCAAAGACTTTTTCTATGCTTCTTTCAAAGTATTTTAAATCTTGTCCAAGTTTTAAAAACTTTGAAGGGGGTCTTATGGAAGCATGAAATATGCTGAGGAATTGTCCGTGTATTTTTTAGTCAAAACCCCCAACATACATGAAGTCCCTTCATGCGTAAAACAGAGCTTCAGAGCTGTCCGCGTAAAAACAGAGCTTCAAGGCTGTATGGCATAAAATATAGCTTCAGAGCTGTCTGCGTAAAGTAGAGCTTCAAGGCTGTTTGGCATAAAATAGGGCTTCAGAGCTGTCTGCGTAAATCAGAACTTCAAGGCTGTTTGGCGTAAAATAGGGCTTCATAGCTGTCCGCGTAAAGCAGAGCTTCAAGGTTGTTTGGCGTAAAAGATTGCTATACCTTCCTGCGTAAATAACGGTTGTGATAATGTTTTGCACAGAGACCCAGGTTGTCACTTTGTGTCATATTTTTGATACAAGTCATTTTTACGCATTCAAAGGAAGAAATGGAGTCTTCTGAATACACTGCCTATTCTACATTGACAAAAATGAGTTTTTACGCTCAAGATAAGACAAAATCAGATGCCACGTCAAAAGCTGTTTTATGTACATAGCTCGAGGCATATCTCAATATTTAATGCACGAGATAGAGGCATATCTCTGCATTTAATGCACGAGATTTTGTTCTATTTTTAAATTTTGTCATGACTGGGAAAGCTAAAATTGTGACTAATACGCTCACATCACCATCCTTGCATTTTACGCTAACCAGGCTATTTTTAAATATAGGAGTACGCTGTATGCTATCTCCTCGAAATACGCCAACTCGGCTATATTTGCAAAGGTACGTGATAAGGCTATTTAGCCTATTTTACGCTCAAGAACTCAGTCGTGAAGGATAATTGGCTATTTTATGCTGGTTATCTATTATTATCAAGTTTTACGCAGGGGCTGTTACCTACGTGGCTTGCATGCCATGATCTTCGAGAAGCAGTTATACGCGTTACCTTATAAAGGGATACGTATCATACGCAGATTCAGAGGATTATTTACACGTGGGTAGCAGTTGTCAAAACTGCAGCGTAAAGGAGTCAATCTTCTTCTTAGTTTGGCCTTTTATGCCAACAAAACAGTTATTTGGCTTTTACGCCAACAAAACAGTTATTTGGCTTTTACGCCAACAAGGCAGGTACTTGGCTTTTACGCCAACCATCTTTACGCAGGGGCAGTTACCTACGTGGCTTGCATGCCATGATCTTCGAGAAGCGGTTATACGCGTTACCTTATAAAGGGACACGTGTCATACGCAGATTCAGAAGATTATTGGAACGTGGGTAGCAGTTGTCATAACCGCAGTATAAAAGATGCAATCTTCTTCACAGTTTGGCCTTTTACGCCAACAAGACAGTTATTTGGCTTTTACGCCAACCAAGCAGTTATTTGATTGATATCTATAAATAGAGACCCCTGGTCACAGGGGAGGGGAAGGAGTTGAAGCATATTCTATCATGTTCATATTACCTCTGAATAGATATGTTTAACTAATTTGAAAACTAAAAAAGGGAGGAGAGGAATTGGTTTTTGGCTGACAACTTTGTCAACAGGAATTCAATCCTACTTGCAACTTTCCTTTAGCTGGCTTTTGCCTTCAGTTCAGAGAAAGTTTGAAGCTTCTTCTACAACACTTCTTCATCATCGTGTAGTCCAAGGAACAAAGTGATCGACTGCAGATCAGACTTCCATAGCAATACTTCCCCAGAATTATTTTATTGTACTTAATATCCTCGTATAGGATTATTTGTACTTTTCTTTTTTCTCGTTTGTAAGCAAAAGTTTCGTATAAACATTTGTTTATCCAAACAGCGTGGTCTTTTTTCTTCTCCTGTAGAGGTAGTTGCTGGCTTCCTCCTTATTTTAGGTGTGTTTATGTATGGATCAATCCCCCTCTCCCTTTTTTTATGTGGGGAAAATGCCTACTATTTATAGCTTTGGGGAGAGGCGTTCATGAGCGCATTACATGCTACCGAGTGATGACGGATACTGCTGTCAGTAGTATATGGAGCCCATGCTGCCACATGATCGGATGAGATCTGGAGTTGCTAATGCCCATAATAATCATGACATTGTCAAAGTTGATTATAATTGCACCTTGGGAGTATGTCCTCCTGGCGCATGGAAATGGTGTAATAGTGGCACATGGCTCTACTTGGTGCATGGGAACACGTAATATGATTAGTGGCATATAGCACTACTTGGCGCATGGGAAAACTAACACGTTTAGTGGCGCCTGGCACTACTTGGCATATGGGAACACGTAATATGATTAGTTGTGCATGACACTGCTTGGCACATGGAGACACTAACACATTTAGTGGCGCATGACTTCGAATCTCTTCGGGCGCATAGGAAGATTTTTTATGCTTCTACACATAATATACGTACTATATAAACTAAAATAAATAAATAAATAATATGCAAAGGGTATTCTAACCATCTAATATGCTATTTAGAGGATAACCTTCATACGAATGGGTGGGATTTATGCTATCTCGAATCATCTACATAGCTCAAGGTTGGTGGTGTACATATACTGTCAACCAGTCATCTTTAACCATCTGTAACGATACATGAACGCACGTCCGAGGGTATTTGCATAACTTATTTAGCCTCATAGTTCCATTTGGAGACTATGGTATACCAATTTGGCTATCCCATACGCATAATGACTGTTCTCCCCGACAATCCCATATTGACCAAGTTATATCCATAAAATATCCAATTTTGTAACTGCTTGAGCCTCTAATACACTAATCATAGCCGTTACGTTTTTTTATCCATCACACATTCCTTATGTAATGATGGCTAGTCAAATAGGCAGTCCGTGATCCTAGCAAGATGTCTCAATCGTGTAATATGGATGTCATGGGTAAATAAGATATAAGAATATCCCACGAACATAAGGTACTCCTCTAAAACTAGGTCAAAATGCATAAAATAAGTACAAGACACATGAACGATTAATCCAGTCGTCTTTACCCAAGTATAGATTGGATGCACAATTTATATAATTCAGAATATAAGTTATAAGGAAATATACAAGTAAATGCTGTAAATAAATAGTAATGATAGTTACATAGCAATATATACTTGCCTGGTATCCAGGAAGCATCTATACTACGCCTAGGCAATAAACTCGACAATTCAATAGTGGCAAAAAATATAGAATTTGAATAAATGTCTCCGGATGCTAAAGCATATATCTCCAACATTCCCAAAATGAGTGAGAATCAGAAAATCCTATTCATAAGTACAAATTGGACACATGGACAAAATCGATAGTTTTAGGTCAAAATAGAATTTAAAAGTGGCCCATATTATACAAAAGAAATGTGCCAGAATAAAAGTCTTTAAACTCAACATATTAAATATCAAACAATTCATAAACGATGATACAAAATCAACGGTATATCCATATTTGAATTTCGATAAATCTCTCTAAAAAATGCTGGTTGATTCGGATCGTAGGGCCAATAAAATGATGATCCAGTCAACTGTCTTAGAATCGAACAAAACTTGGCTCACTGGACCAGGTTAATGTTATGAATCCAATGGCACAAGTTTCATTGTGACACGATGAGCATGCACAAAGTAATTAATTTTTTTTCAAAAAGTAATGATAGGATGACTTTTGATGGATACGGGTCAATTTTGTCGTATATACGCACCAATTTGAATTTCATAAAATCCCACACGTTAGGGATGACCATATGTGCCTTTCGGTATAATCGGTTCTAGTTGGAACGATCCAGTTTGACATGAGTAACCCAGTACCGAAAATTCTGGTTTTTTAAAAGTTGATTTTTCTAGGAATTTAGATGATATTTTTGTGATCAAAACTGTGAATTAAAATAGAACAAATATGATTTTGATCATGGTTATAAGGGCTATTAAATAGAGAAATTAAAACTTTAGTTTGATTTAAGAATCTGGAATAACAACACCTTCTAAAGGTGGTGTTTGATTTGGTTTTGTTCTGTTCATATATGCAAAACAAAAACCAAAATTTTCGAGATTTGGATTAGATTTTTCATTAAATTTTACTATGATTTAGTTAGAACAACTTAATAGAGTTTAAAGATGTATGGGTTATGAATGTACTTGAGAAATAGATTCACAAATTGATTGGACAACGATCGAGCAATCAATCGTCGAAGTTGACCAACACACATGGTTTGTGTTCTGTTCACACAGAGTTATATGAGTTCAGAAAATTGCTGGCAGTTGGGGCTTCGATGGAGGGCTTGGAAGCTTTGGGGTTACTCACGGTAGTTGCCACCAATATGGGGGTAGCGCACGGCAATACGCTTATGCGGGGATGTATAGAAGGCGGCGAATGGTAGTACGCTATGGCCTGCAGATAGAGCGCGACCAACACGCACGCTGCAGATGTTAGGGTTATATACTAAAAGCATTACTTTTTATTAACTATATTTCCTTATTTTTGAATGAGAATCCTATGGGCATATGTTTGCATATTGTAATTTTTATAATGTTAATACAAGTGTCTGATATTCTATATTATAGATAATATGGTATGTGGTGTCACACAGAAGATCATATTATCAGTTCCCCATGAAATATATAAATTGTTCACAACCTAGATGGATTTGGACAAACTATTGGTAAGGTTGTAATATAATCCGGTATTAGTCTATCTTGACTATAGGTTTGCACTGGTACACTTTGGGGTTATTTTCTTTGTACTGACTACATAATAGATCAAACACCTCTGTTATTATGGATGCTTGTGCTCTTAATCCAGATATAATAATAGACAGATATATGCAGTATCCATTACATAGACTCAGAAAAGTGTGAGATTTATTATGTTTCAATAACCTCTATGAATTGGGTAATAATATTGTGTGTATGATGGACTGTTGATTATAAAAGGATTCCATGTCCCAATACGTTGGGTTGATGATGTTCCCTTAAGAAACTCATTAGGATTGTCATGTAAATCTTGCAGGTAGATTATATCCGATATGGCAAATAAAGTTGAGTGGTACTACTTAAGGACAAAATATATCGATCAATATAGTTGTTAGTAACTTAATTTTATCAACGCACATTCGATATCTTATCATGGAAAATGAATAAGCATATAATAAGAAGGAGCCCATAAACATAAATTGAGATTAGGAAGGTAGTGCAACAATAGCTCTTTAGTGGACCGAGCTATTGTTAAAGGGCTTGGGTTATTTGTTTGGGCTGAATATGGGATACCCAGATCCGTTAGGAGACCTAAGCCTAATTTCTCCTCATGGTCCCTATCGTATTCTATATATATCCTCTATTCTCTGGTCGTCATAATATATCAGAACCGAGCATCTTTCTTTAAATTTGCCTTTCATATAAGGAGAGGAGCTGGGTCGGCCAAGGATAATAAAATATTGGAAGATCGTTGGCCACACGACGTCCAATCCGAGGAAGTAATACGTGTAGAAGATCTTGAGGTTGTTGGTTGATCGAGTTTTCTGGAGATTGTCTATCATGCCCTGATTTTTGTTAAATGACTAACCATCCCCTGGACGTGATGTCGTGCGAGCTTAAGGCATACCCGCACAAGGCCAAGGCAAAATAATATACTTTAGAAACACATTAGATAGTGTACGCAAATGGAATAACACACATCAAAATAAAGAAAAATTCTCTTTATTGTTAATGAACATCTTTGTTACAAACTCTTGACTCAAAAGTAAAAGGGTTCCGTGCAGGCTTTCAAGATAGACGCAAAATGAGATAGCCAATCCATATATTATACTGCTTACTAAAAATTTTAAAAGACAAACCACTTTGGGTGCGAGTCTGCACCATCGCCTTTGATCTTCAAAAGGATATGTGCGAGCTCCTTGAGAATATGTACTTGCGCTCCAAAAGTCACGAACATGAACGTGTCAGATCAGTTAAAGTTTAGAGGAAAGCTTAAGCTCCTCATCGCGTCATCTTAGCTAGGGGAATCTGCTACAACGAGGGTCAGTACATCAAAAAGTACCGGTGACAACGAGCTAACCCAACACACCAAATCGACTTAGTATTCATGTGAACATGCAATATTATTATTATTACGTGATCTTTCTATCTTGCCTTAGTTTAATTTTTACAAACATATGGTAGAAATGAAATGACATAACAAAAATGGTCACCGCTCGATGACTTTTACCTACGCCGTTTGAACCACCTGTACAAAATTTACCATGACCTTTCCTTCCACAAAGACATTGTTAGTTTGAACAGTTTAAATATACATAGAGTGTCACTAATCATACTAGGGATGGTCGGTTGTCCTTCCGCTTCGGGTAGGTAGCCCTTAGCGGATGTCCCGATTCTTCCCGTGCTAGAACTTCAGCTAGCAAACAATCTACCCAGGCCGAAATGGTCCCAGGGCTCCGACGACTGTTTGTAGAACCTCTTCTCTTGTGCATAAGTTGTCCTTGACCACACATCATCTCAAAACTAAGTTATCAAACGAGATATTTAAGACAAAATAAGGAAATAAACTTTATGACGTACTCTGATAATATAGTCTATCTACTCTAGTGATTAGATTGTAAATATGTACTACTCATTGCACGGTTATAGATAAATAAGTTCTAGCTACAACTAAAACATAAATATGTACATGTATAACGGATAGGCACACAAACAAGTTATCGTTCGGTAATTTTTATGTTATAAGTATTAATGTTTCATATGTACTTCTTATTATCTTTAACTCAGTTTTATTATTATGGTATCCATGATCGAAAAGCACAAACAAGTCAGATTATTAAGAGTGAATACTTAGAAGGAAGAGCTATCTAATTGAATATAAGGCCACTCACCAGTTGGTAAATTGGGAAAGAGAAAGGTAAGATCTTTAGCAGTCCACTCGTGCGTCGCCAACATGATTACCTGCACGCATCAACAGCTGATCAATATCTTCTTGCCTTGGTCTCCTAGAGTTTAATATAAAATCCAAAGTTCAAAGAACGAAGACTATAAAATCCATCAAAACTGTTCAAGAAACGCAAGTCACAAAACCAACGAGAAAGTAATCAAGCAGCATCAAAAACGAGCAAAAAAACCAGCACAACGGAAAGGCCCCTCACGACACTGCCATCGAGTACTTCCTTAAGGCACAATCTGCTGAATGTGGGACTTGATTACGAAGAAACCAATCCATAACAAGGAAAATATCTTGATTCAATTTGTCCCGATCGAACTATACAAAGTATTTCTTTGCCGCGCTCCTCGAAAAAGGGAAACGGGATACTACATCTTAATCAACTAATAAAAAAATTTGTCCTCAAAACTTAGAAATGGAACCTACCCTTAAGAAAATAAAGAGAAAACTTTTCCTTCATGTCTTATTCGAGTTTCTAGGTCGACTCCTCGACCGCATGGTTCTGCCAAAGAACAGGCACAAACGGGACTACACGATTTTGGAGCTCCTTCTTTTTTCAAACAAAGATCTGAACGGACTCTTCGACATACGAAAAACCTTCCAGCACATCCAGCTGACCAAAATCTACTACATGGCTCGGGTCATGTACGTACTTCCTAAGTTGTGACACATGGAAGATATCATGCACGTGTGACAGGGCTGGTGGCAATACAATTTGATAGGAAACTTGAGAGAGATGCTTGAGGACTTCGAATGGGCTGACGAATCTCGTACTTAACTTCCCTTTTACTCTGTCTCATGACTTCTCGCATGGGCGAGACCTTCAAAACACATGATCAATTTCAAAGAACTCAAGAGGTCGTCGGTGAATGTCGGTATAACCCTTTTGCTGGCTTTATGCTACTTTTAGTCTCTCTCGGATCAACCGAATATTTTGGACTATTTGTTAGACTAGTTCTGACCCAAGGATTTGATGCTCCCTAACTTTATCCCAACAGATCAGTGAACAATACTTCTGCCCATACAAAGACTCGTACGGAGCCATTTGGATACTGGACTGATAACTGTTGTTATATAAAAATTTGGCCAACGGTAGGTGGACGTCCCAACTTGACTTTGAATCGACCGTATAGAGACACAACATGTCTTTGAGCATCTGATTCACCCATTTTGTTTGGTCGTTAGTTTGAGAATGGTAGGCTGAGCTGAACTTCAACTTGGTCCTCATTGCTGACTGAAGGCTCCCCCAGAAACGTGATAGGAATCGTCTGTCCCGATCTGACAAAATAGAAACTGGCACTCCATGCAGCCGAACTATCTCATCAAGGTAGGTCTGAGAGAGGCGATCGATGCTCCAAGTAACTTTAATGGCAATAAAGTGCGCTGACTTGGTTAACCGGTCGACGATGACCCAGATTACATTTTTCTTCCGTTGCGTCTTCGGCAAGCCAACAATGAAGTCCATGCTTATATGCTCCTATTTCTATTCCAGAATAACAACATTTTTCTTTATGCTGTGCCACCAAAAGACATTACGAAAGACTTTATACTTCTTCGTGCTCCCGGGATTGACTGTATAGGCTGTATAGTGAGCTTCTGCAAGGATCTCCTTTCTGAGTTCTATATCATTGGGGACACATAGTCTTCCTTCACTCGCAATACTCCATTTTCGTCCACTGAAAAGTCTTTCGCGTTTCCTGCAAGAATTTGCTCGCGCATTTTTTTCAGGAATTGATCGTCCCTCTTAGTAGACGTGACTCTCTCTAACAGGTTGGGTATAAAGCACATCTCAAAAATTTGTATACCGTGGTATCGAATTCGGAGTTCAATGTCCATTACCTCCAAGTCACTTTTAACTTGTGATCGACGAACAGGGATCCCACAAACACTCGACTTAAAGCATCCGCTACGATATTTCCTTTGCCAGACAAGTAATTGATTGTCAAGTCATAGTCTTTAATCAATTCTAGCCAACACCACTATTGTAGGTTGAGGTCTGTTTGGGTGAATAGGTACTTCAGGCTTTTTTGGTCAGTACAAATTTGCCAAGCCACTCCATAGAGGTACTGCAGCCACCATTTTAGTACGAATACAATTACTGCCAGTTTCAAGTCATACGTAGGTTAATTTTTCTCGTGTTTCTTCAGTTGTCTTAATGCGTAGGCTATCACACTCTATCCAGCTGAATGAGTACGCACCACAAGCCATGCCCTGACACGTCGCTGAATATATGGAATCTCGAGGTCTCATTTGGTAGTGCAAGTATTAGAGCTGAGGTGAGGCACTGCTTTAACTATTCAAACGAGGCTTCACAATCGATGGACCACTCGAATGAGAATCCCTTCTGAGTGAGGCTAGTCAGAGGTGATGCTAACTTGAAAAAGTCTTTAACGAACCGCATATAGTAGCCCGCTAGCCCGAGGAAGCTTCGAATTTTACTAACGAATGCAGGTCGCTTCCACTCGACGATGCCTTCAACTTTCTTTAAATCGACTGAAATGCCTCCCGCAGTAATGATGTGCCAGAGGAAAGATACACCACTTAGCCAGAACTTACACTTTCTCAATTTTGCATATAGCTTGTTGTCCTAAAGAATCTATAGCATGGTCCACAAGTGCTTTTCATGTTCCTCTGTGTTTTTTGAATACACCAAGATATCATCAATGAACACTACTACAAACTTGTCGAAATATGAACGGAATACATGATTAATTAAATCCATGAAGGCAACAGGGGCATTTGTCAGTCCGAAAGGCATTACCAAAAACTTATAGTTGCTGTAGCGAGTGCGAAAGGCTGACTTCGGTACGTCGTCCAGCTTGATCTTGAGCTAATGATAACCCAAGCGAAGATTAATTTTTGAAAACACTGTTTCACCTTGTAGTTGATCAAAGAGGTCATCGATCCTGGGAAGGGAGTACTTGTTTTGAACAGTGGTCTTATTTATTTTGTGATAGTCTATGCAGAGCCGCATCGAGCCATCTTTTTTTTACGAACAATATAGACGCGCTCTACAGAGACAAGCTTGGAAGAATATGCCTACGATCTAGCAATTCCTGTAACTGGACCTTTAGCTCTTTTAATTTGGCAGGGGCCATTCGATACAGAGTCTTAGAAATTGGTCGAATCTCTATAAAGGTATCGATGTGAACTATATCTCTCGGTCATGTAGCATGCCAAGTAGTTCATCCAAAAACACATCAGAAAATTCTTTCACAATAGAAGCATGCTCAACGTTTATACCATCTCGTCGAGTACCTCGAACTAATGCTAAGTACCAATCAAAGCCAGAATATATCATCCGCCAAGCAGGCATTGCTGACATCACCGTACACGATGTCGACACATGACTAAGCGAGTAGAAGAATTCGGACTCTCCAAACAGACGTAACACAACTTGCTTTCCTGCATAGTCGATTATGATCGAGCAAGCATTGAGCCAATCCATGCCCAAAATAACTTCGTAATCCCGGATGTTTAGAAATATAACATCGAGTGACAATTTTCTTCCTTCCATGCAAATGTGGTCGTTCCGACAAATTGAGCGAGCAAGCAAGTCCATGCCCGATGGGGTGCTAACGCTAAGATTAAGGCCTAGCGATGCCAGGGGTAACTTGTGTTCCTTGGAAATTTTGCCAAGACAAAACTATGTGTAGCACCAGAATCAAACAATACTCGAGCGGGTATATTATTGAAAAGTAATGTACTAGAAACCACCTTGTTTGAAGCGAACGCCTCTTCCCGAGTCAGAGCATAGACTCGGCCTTAAGCGTTCTGTGGTGCTTCCTGGTTCGTTCGTTATGCTTGACCCTGATTTTACGGAGGACGGTATCGTTATGGACGTTGACTCAGTCCTCCCTCCTAACAGTTTACTGTTATGTGTCAAGGGCGACCACATCTGAAGCATCCTCCATTTCGTATGCGGCAATCTCGAGCGAGTTGTCTGCCATGACCACACTTGTCACAGTTGAGCTCATTGTTCCTCCTCGGGTTTGGATCCTAAAAATTGTCGTTATTGTGGCGCTTGGGTACATTTTTACCTCCTGTGTTGCTAAGACGCTTGTGATAGAAATTTTACACAGCATAGTACGAACTGGTGGGTACTGCGGCTCTAGGGAGGGGGCATGGTTTAGAGACTCTCGTATGGTACGGTACCGAGGGACGACGACGTGAGCAAAAATAGAAGGTCGTAGTCCTATTTTGAATTTTCGGGCACGACTTCCGTCGTCATGGAGATGAGACTTGGCAAACTTGGAAAGTCTGTAGAATTTTGTGGAGTACTGTCACACTATCAGATTATCCTTCTGCAAATCTGTAAATTTGTCCTTTTTCTCACGATAGACGATTGGGGGAAGATACTCCTCTTCGAAGGCTTTGTGAAATACGGACCAAGAGATAGTCGCCTTGTCATCTTCACTCAGGATAGCCTGCTTGTGCACATCCCACCAATCATGTACGTTTAAATGAAGCTGGAGCTGAGCACAAGCAACTCTCTTCATCTTGTCCATGTGAAGCACTTCAAAGTTGTCTTCCAGTTTGACCAGCCAATCTAACGCCATAGAGGGGTCCTCGGTCCCTTTGAAGGTAGAATGACACATTTTCTTAAACTATAATATTTGAAGGATGGAGCCCTTCTTGTTTGAGGCCAAAATTTCCTGAGAGGCCCGAGATCCCGCGGTCTCGGCTATAACTGGCACTATCACGGCAGCTGTTGATGCAGAATGTTGTTGGCAACTAGCATCCTCATAATTGTTTGCAAGGTATTATCTACTTCTGTTGTGCCTCTGCCTGGGTCCGTTGTACCTAAAATTGAGCCTCAATCCGGGACTCAAATTGAATTTGGCATAATTCTGCTTGCCACTATTGCGTTTCCATCAAGCGTATCATCTACTCGAATGGATTAGCAGAGGGCACGACTTCTTGACTTCTAGAGCTACCCGAAGTGCCGGAACTGCTCTCTTGTACTTGCGCCACCACTTACGCTAGTGCGTTCGGCTCTGAGGCCGGTCCAACAAAGAAAAGTAACTTAGAATAGTCTCAAAACATATTATGGACTCACTATATGGAACACATCTTATTTTGGCCGAGCAAATTCATGAGTTCAATTAGGAGGGACATCGTCATTTCAAGAAAACTCTTCTAACACGAGGGTCAAAGGATCTGAAGCCATGCTCTGATACCAATATATCACATCCTAATTTTAGCTAAATGGATAATCGTCCCCCGGATGTGATGCGGTACGAGCGTAAGATGCATCCGCACAAGGCCTAGGCATAATGATATACTTTAGAAATACATCAGACATAGTACGCAAATTGAATAGAACATATTAAAATAAAGAAAAGTCCTCTTTATTGATAATGAACATCTTTGTTATAAACTCTTGAATCAAAAGTAAAGAGGTATCGCGCGGGCTTACAAGATGGAAGCAAAATTAGATAGTCGATCCATACATTACATCTCTTACTAAAAACTTTAAAAGATAAACCACCTTGGGTGCGAGTCTGCACTATTGCCTTGTAGCTTCAAATGGGTATGTGCGAGCTCCTTGAGAATATGTACTTGTGCTCCAAAAGTCAAGAACACGAATGCGTCAGATCAATAAAAGATTGAGGGAAAGCTTCTGCTCCTCACCGTGTCGCGTTGGCTTGGGGAACCTGCTGCAACGAGGGTCAGTACTTCAAAAAGTACCGGTGTGGGCAAGCTAACCCAACACACAAAATTGATACAATATTCATATAAACATGCAACATAATTATTATGTGATCTTTCTATCTTGCCTTAGTTTAATTTTTACAAACATGCGATAGAAATGAAATGAAACAACAAAAATGTGCCATCGCTTGGTGAGTTTTACCTACGCCATCTGAACCACCTGTACACAACTTACCATGACCTTCCCTGCCATGAAGATATAGTTCGTTTGAACAGTTTAAATATACGTAGCGTGTCACTGGTCAGACTAGGGATGGTCGACTGTCATTCCGCTTTGGGTTGCTAGCCCTTAGTGGACGTCTTGTTTTATCCCGTACTAGGAATTTAGCTAGCAAATATTCTACCGAGGCCGAAAAGGTACCAGTGCCCCAGCGACCGTTCGTAGAACTTTTTCTCTTATGCACAAGTTGTCCTTGACCACGCATCGTCTCAAAACTAAATTATCAAACGAGATATATAAGACAACATAAGGAAATGAACTTCATGGCATACTCTTATAGTATACTCTACTCATTGCACAGTTATAGATAAATAAGTTTTAGCTATAACTGGAATATAAATATGTATATGCATAGTGGATAAGCATGCAAACAAGTGATCGTTAAGTAATTTCTATGTTATAAGCATTAATGTTTTATGTCTACTTCTTATTATCTTTTACTCAGTTTTATTATTATTGTATAGTTGATCAGAACGAACAAACGAGTCAGATATTAAGAGTGAAGACTTGGAAGGAAGAGTCAGCTAATCGAAAGTAAGGCCACTCAATAGTTTGTGAATCATGGAAGAGAAATGAAAGATCTTTAGGACTCCGCTCGCGCATCGCCTACATCATTATCTGTACGCATCAATATATGATCAATATTTCGTTACCTCAGTCTCCCAGAGTTCGATATGAAATACGAAGTTCAAAGAACGAAGATAACAAAATTTATCAAAACCGTTCAAGAAAAAGCAAGTCACAAAACCAAAGAGAAAGCAACCAAAGCCACATTAAAAATGAGCAAAGAAACCAGCGCAACGGAAAGGCCGTACTTGACTCTGCCGCCAAGTCCTTCCTTGAGGTATGATCCATTGAATTTTGGACTTGATTCCAAATAAAATTAATCCATAATGAAGAAAGAATCTTGATTCAATTTGTCTCGATTGAACGATACCAAGTATTTCTTAGCTATCTGTCTCGATTGAACGATACCAAGTATTTCTTAGCTGCGCTCCCGAAAAGGGGAAACGGGGTACTACACTGTCTTCTACTTCACATCACTTCATGTATAATTCGTGAACCCTAGTTTGAGCCTATGAATGGTTATATCACATATTAAATATGTTAATATTTTATCGATCGATATGTACACCAATCTGCGGTCCTGGGGATTCCCTGTTCCATCTGCAAGGGAGAGGCCATGAGGGATCATGGCGATGTTGTCAAAGGTTGGTTTGAATGGTCGGGTATGTTGGGTTATAGAGACACTACCAAAATATGATAAAGTAGCGACGTTTTTAGCGATGTCTTAATAAAATGTCACTAATATTAAAGACTTGAGCGACTCCAAAAATAAACGTCGTTATACGTTGCTATTGGTGACACATAGCGACGTTTAGCGACTGTACCTTAATTTTTTAAAGAATAGTCCCTATAAGCTTCTTTAATGTCACTAAACATCGTCGAGTTTTTTGAATTAGCGTCGTATTTACCGACATTTATTTTTTTGATTTTTAGCGACGTCTCTAACATCTCAAACTTTTTAATTAGCGACGTTTATTGATGACATCGCTAATTTTTTACTTTTCAATTAGCGACGTTTAGCGACATCTAATGATGACGTCGCTAATTTTTTTAATTGGCCACGTTTAGAGACGTCTATTAATGACATCGCTAATCTTTTTCATATAGGGTTCAGGATTTCATTTTTCCCCATTCTGTTGATCCCCAAAAATTTGAAACCCCGCACTTCCCCCCCCTCCGGCGAAGTACCCCCCCTTCGGCGTCCTTTTCCTCCCCACGTCCTTACCCTCCCACCGGATCCCCTACAACCCCCCTACTCCGGCTCCCCAGCCCCCGAGCGCCCCCTCCCATATGGCTCCTCCCTTTCGGCGTGGCTCCTCCGCTCCGACGACCTCGGGCTTCTCCTCCTCCTCCTCCTCCTCTAGGTAAACCCTAACCCTAACCCTATCTCTCTCTCTCTCTCTCTCTCTCTCATACACACACACAAATACAGACACGATATGACACTAACATGGACACGACATACCCATACTGACACAGATACGACACACACATACTGACACAGATACGACACACACATACACTGACACACACACGATACACTATCACAGACACACATACTGAGACATATATGACACATGATCACCTCCCTTGCCCCCCCACCACGACGTGGCCATGTTCGCCCCCCAACCCCGACAAATGCGACCCCAAATACCACCCCTCCCCTTCCGACGTGGCTCCTCCCCTCCGGCGTGGTCCTCCCCCGTCGCCCCCTCTCTCAGGCGCTCCTCCTCCCTTCCTCCTGTCTCGGTAAACCCTAACCCAGACCCAGACACAACTAGGACACACACACACACACACATATATACTGGAAATAATCAGGATACATGGACACACACTAATGACTGGCACTAACTATAATAATATACCACTAACTTAACTAACTGTTAACTCATATCATTTATAACTATCTAACTAATATTATAACTAACTGATGCATATCCTAATTTACAATAATACCTATACTAGCTGCTGTTACTAACAATATAACTGCTACTATTAATACATGTATATTATTAATAATGGGTTTCCTGGAAACCCCTCAACTCTAATGTACCCTATTGAACTTCGAGAACTGACAGATCAGTATCACCACCCCTTTTCTTCCAGGTAGCTACTACTACTGCAGTTATCTTATTCCCAATTTGCTGCTGCTGTTAAAATTGCACAGCAACTGCTACAAGTTACTTCTCCTACTTATATCTAATATAGACCTTATGTACTACAATCCAGTACTCCATTACAAAATCCCCTTCATTTGATGTTGTTGTTATAGCTCTACTCATCATTCCCTTACAACAACACTATAACAACCATCTCCCCGAACTCCCATACTTCTATTGTTTCCCTTGTTAATCCTAACAAACATTCACATTGTCACACTCCAGTCCCAAAATACGTAGGACTAGGACACGTAAGCATGCCAGCCGTATGAATATGGCACTCCAATATTTGGAAACCATAACACACGTACGCTGTAAATATGAATAACAATTCATAAGTGGTAAACATATATATCTCAGAGCATAACTAAATCTCATCCACAGAAATCATATATAAATAAATGACTAGTATCTATGAACTAGATATCAATATGAAGTATCTACAGATGATAGTCAGATGGAAACAAATCCACTGTCGAACTAGAATGAAGAATAAACAAGACAAATACAATATAAATACAACCTCTAACAATCATGAGGCTCGAAGAGAAGACCTCTCGCAATATAAGTAGCCAGTCCGGTTCTGTGCTCTTACAAATACCCATGAATAATATACCTGAAAAGGGACCAGGTCCTCAGAGGGACATAACAAGATACATAGAAGCATGCCATAAAGTAAATACTGTAAAAACTCCAGGGTGACCTAACCATCTAAGTGAAATGCAACTTGAGGACAACTTTGAGAGTATGGAAAAGTGTAGGCTAGACATATATTAACGTAATTCACCAATCGTGACAACTGGCTAGTATATGCCATATATGCCCCCATACCTGGGCACTGTAATATAATAACGTCCATACCGCTCCAAAGAACAGGGAATCTGCATAGTATAACGTCCATACCGCTCCGAAGAACGGGGAATCTGAATAATATAACGTCCATACCGTTTCGAAGAATAGGAAATCTGCATAGTATAACGTCCATACCGTTCCATCGAACGGGGAATCTGAATAAAGGAAGTGGGTGTCCCATACGCCTACTAGTTGTCCTTCCCGTCCAATGATCTAAGCATGTTGTATCCACAACATGCTTCAGCTACTACGCCGAGGTGTCATAACTATGGCTCATAGTCTATCGTTAGAACAATAACACAACCTTCAACCAAACAAGGACAAGGATTGGACCTTCGTACCACAATAGGCTATGCTCCGACTTCTAATAACTGCTAAGTCTTCTAACATGCATTACTAATAGCAGGTATTCCCTATCCGTCGCACGCCTACACGTACAGGTAGCCAACCACATATGCAGGTTCGTGCCCTATATGAGACTCACAGCACGTGTAAGAAATGTGTCAAGTCCTGGGAATCATTCCAATAACTCCACAACTTTAGGTGGGTCTACTAGACACTAGGTCAGACATTGTCCTAACGTCAACGCCTCCGTTGACTGCACCCGAGTCTCTCTCGGACGCGCACAGTTATATATATAAATATACAAATAATAATATAAAATTTAAACAGTACAACAATGGCAGGTATACTTGCCTGGTAAGAGAGCTGCAGAGTGTAATGTCCAGATATCAAACACCAAGAGTCAGAAATTACGGCCTCAGAATGAACGTCTTCTGATGCTAAAATAAACATCACCAACTTTTCCAGAATAAGCAAAATAGCTAGAAAATACTACCCTTTCATCCAATTTGGACACAGGAACAAAACGGTAATTTTGGGTCAAAACGGGCTCTACATGTGGCCCACTTTGCACCGAAAAGCATGCCAAGGGCAACGGTCTCTAAATGGGACAAATGATAGGTCAAACCAACTCTAAATGTCAGTACAAACTCAACGGTATGTCCAAATGTGGATTCCGGTGAGCCGAACACAATTTTGCACAAAAAGTCAACCATGGGCCCGCCAATAGGCGACTTGGTCAACTGTCTCAGAATCGCGTGAAACTTGGGTCATAGGACCAGCACGTTATCCCAAGTTTAATGGCGTAAGTTTTATCGTATTCCGACGAGTGTGTACTAAATGCGCAGGACTTTTGCAAAAGTTGTAAAACGGGATATTGTTCGCGGATACGGGTTGATTCCAACGCACACACGCTCTCGAATCAGTTCCGTGAACTCTCACATGGCCGGGTACATTGTGTGCACCATTTGGTATACTTGGTACACGGCAGGACTGTCCCGTTTGGCGGGGCGTGCTCCGTTTCACAACTTTTGGAAATATAGAAAAAGTATATTGTCGGGGTTTTCCAACAAATTTAATTCTACATACAGCATTTAATAATCTAATGTTAATTAACAAAAATTAAACTTGGTCAAGTGATCTCCGCATACCAAAAAGAAAAATCGGATTCGGATATCTGTGGTGGGAGATATGAATCCGGGAACATAGGTGGTCACAGCAGTTTTCTGCGATACCCAGAAATTGTTATTTTTTGCCAACTTTGACGTTGTTTTCGCCTAGGGTTATGCGTTGTTCGGAGTCAAATATCATACAGGTATTGGAGAGTTTAAGTGTTGAATGTACCGGTGAAGACGGGGTCGAGTTTGGTTCAGCGAGGTGACAGAAAACAACGATGGAACACATGTAAGTTGCTGTTGAATTCTGCAGTTTGCGGTGTTGCGCGGGGTAGCGGTCGTCGTGCGATCGGTTTGGGCGGCTGGAGGCGGCTTGGCTGGGAGGTTCTGGTGATTGAGGGCGGTGTCGCTAGGTCTATATGGGAAGAGGTGGAATTAGGGTTTAGGGTTTGGGGTGAAGATGAATTATATATAAGAAGAGAGGGAGAGGGGGGTTTACGTTCGCGGCTTAAGGGACGCTGCTGCTCTGGCTTCACATGCTTAAGGGGTGCGGGTGTGGGCTCACTAGCGGGTAGGAGTTATGGGTTGGGTTTGTTCCTTAACGGGTAGGTGGGTAGTTAGGGCTTGGGTAGATCCAATAGGATTTAAATTCTATTTTTCTTTTTCTTTTCTTTTTTTTCTTTTCTAACCTTTTTCTTTTAAATATATATATATATATATATATCCATAAAAAAATCTAGAATTATATTAATGCAAATAATTAAGCTAGCAACTGCTCAAAGGGTCTCCTACATGAAATAAATTCGAAAAAATTCCTAATGGCCCCATAAATCTTCTAAATTCACAAACACCTAAAATAAAAATTAAATAAAATCTATTTCTCCTCATTAGCTCATAATTACTACAGTTAAATTAATAATTAATTAGAAAAAGGTAATTATGGTTTTTAGGATTAGTGGTTTTACATTCTACCCAACTTATAAAAATATCGTCATCGAAATTAAAACTAAGTCGCGGTAGAAAGTCAAGGATGGTATAAGATTTGCATTGTTTAAAATGCAAGGCTAGGTTTAAAGGAGTGGGCGATGTTGCGCATTGCACATTCCGAAAATCATAAAAAATACCCACATGAGCGAAAAATAGGTTTCTTCCTGTGTCATGTCCAATAGTGTGGACACCTAAATGCTCTATTGCATGAAAGTGCCCGACAATTAAAAAGTTGCACAAAGATGAAAATTGGATTAAATTAATCAAAATTAATGTGCATGGTGTTTGGAAATTAATTAGAAGCACATGGGATAATATTAGGTGGGACACAAGGGTTATGGACATAAAGGGCTCAGAGTAGAATATTATTAAAATTGGGTTGTACGAAACCGATCAAGATTATGTCTCCAAATTTCAATTGGAATGCACAAGAATATAAAGTTAGAATTATTTAGGATTAAATAATAACGTCCGCGACGAATATTGTGCGACTAAAATATAGCACAAGAGAGCATATTTATAAGTTACACAATGTCAGAATGGTAGGCGGTCACGTCTAGGACAAGGTTGTGAAATTTATAGGAAGGCAATGGCTAGTATAGTGCTCCAATTATCGAAGCAATGGTAAGGTGCACTTTGTGATATAAATCTCGTATAATTAACAAAATGTCGTGTTCTATTTCTAATTGGATTCTAATTAGCCCTAAACTCTCTATCTAAGACAGGTAGGCCTAATTCTGGGTGAGGGAGTTTATAATCTGCTCAACTTAAAATAATTTTATCCTCGAAATTAAAATAAGGTATAATTTATTATTTCCTTCACATTCGTATATAAGCCAAGTCAATCACAATCTCTTCGAAAATTAAAATATATTCTCATCCATCGCAATCACTTTCAAAATTAAGGTAATCTCTATTTAATCAAAATATTGTAACATCTTCTCAATTTTTTTAATAATCACATCCAAATTTAAGCTAAATCTATATGACATCTTCAAGTTTTAAATAGCCCACATCACTTTTCATATTACGATCTCCAACTATCATAAACTCCTTTAGAAGAAAATAATTTTAATCCAATATTATTCCTATTTTTCCTTATGAGTTTTGTATCCTTCAAATTTTTAAATCCAATTCACATCCTCAATATTTCCAATAGGTAATCCAGCAATCAGAATTTAACTTTTAATTCAAATCATTAAATTGTAAAATTTTATATCTACTTCACCAATTGTTCAAGCCTTGAATTCTATATTTATCCTCAAGGTTTAAATCGATGATTCAATTTTCAACATTCAAACTTTAAATCATGTGCTGAATGTATAAATATTTGGTCCTCACTTTCAAGATTTTAAAATTCATTAAATCTTCATCATCGTAGTCCTTCTTTAAAAAAATTCAAAATTAAATTGACTTGAATCTCCCCATTCAATCCTGCTTGATCATAATCTAAAAAAATTCCTCTTAAGTTGACAATGCAACTTCTACCCAGCTCAGAATTTACTCATCGATCATATAGGGCTATATACTTAAGAAATCTTCCTCAAATTATTTAATCATGTTAATCAATCCTCAAAAATTTTAACACCAATTATATCACATATGATATGCCCTTAATTAATTTATAAAAGATAGTCACCAAATAATGCGATTGGCCTATGGGTATCTCTTGTACTACCTGTATATCAAACTTATACCAAGTACGAGGTTTCGTCTTTCCGAAATAAGGGAAGACGAAAAACAATAATAAAGAGTTCAAGGGGGAGGTAATAGAATAGAAGTATAGGGATCAAGGCACTTAAAGAATTCAAATGGAATTGTCAAGGCAGTTGTGGATTGAAATATTATTTGATAATTTCTTATTCACATGCTCGTATCAGTACAATTATGTAACGGATACGATATGCTCAGGCATGTCTAGAGGGCAAGTATATTTGTCTACTAGACACTACATATCTCAATCCATGTAAAGTAGTTATGCGAAGGGCGAACCAAGCGTACTAAGGTTAGCTAGACCTTAATACACTGATTCTGAAACATATTAGTGTATGCATCCACTAATACATATATTGTGAACAAGCTCGATAAAAGAATAAGTTTGCAAAACTAGGCTATAAAATAACAGCATAAGTCAAGGTAGTAAAAAAATATAAATGTGCTAGATCATGATGAAATAAGGTACAAATAATTTAAGTTCACAAACAAAATAAAATACAAAAAATAAGACTCTACCATCTCTACAGTTGTAGTACTAACACCTTGTCTAAGCTGCTAGTCGACAAAAATAGGGGTATGGGCCTTTAAGTTCTACCATCAGAATAAATACTATTGTCTTATGCAAGCATATAGTTAATGTCATTCAATTATACTACACTAATATGTCAAGAGGACTATGTGTCACTAGGTTGTGAGGCATACTAACTTAAAATAATTATCTAATACTGTGATAGTCTTAAGGGGGTTCTACAAAATAATATTATCCTTGCAAATAAAGCATAACTCTTATTGGGGTTTACGAGAAAATTAGCCTATTGCATTATATCGGTAATGGTCACCTTAAGTTTTAATCAAAGTGCTCATAGAACAAGTGTCAATAGTAAGAATGGAAGAGCTACTGGTTCTTAAGTGAAAAGAGGATATACCTATTTTAGGTTATGGATACGGATTACGTAATTTAGAACTAAGGGTAATCATCAAGTCACAATCTACAAGAATAACTTAAACCATCAAGTTCTAACTACTAAGCACACAAATTCAAAATTTAACATTAACAACTATAACCCTAGCAACTATATGTCCCTAATCACAGAATAAAATCACCTGGCCTACAATCAGAAGTGTCAGGTGGCACTAGTTGAAAGATGACGAAAGGAGGAACATAATTTAGTCATCGCAAAATTTGCGAATGTTAAGGTCGCAGAGGAACAATATATGAGATGTAAAGTAGAGGGCTCTAGATAGCCTCATGGTTTCCTAAGGGGAAGGTAATATGCTAATCTCTATGTTCAAGGTATGATCGAGGAAATACTATATTCATTCCTCTCGGCTTCCTAGGGTACTTTCCGCTAATATCCAGACAAGAATCTAAATGTATAGTTCAATAATACTATCTCACTATAAAAGTTAGGGTTGGCCCTAATATTCCACCTTAGATTTCTATTGGTTCCTCAATGCTAGGGTAAAACAGTATGGTCAACTTTCTAACTAACTCTAGTAGTGTCCATGCTACTCTCAAGTCATTCATAATTATATTAAGGGATAATGGTAAACCAGTCTATAGATAAGGAGATGCTAGGTTTTACTAAATATTCTAAACTTAGTGATGTGTCAGTACTCTAGTCGTATTCTTAGTAGGTGTGTTACCCTAATTATTATCTAATAATAGGGACTTCTATATTCTAGGAGAGGCTATACTCAAGAAACTATAAGGGAAGCACATGAGTCAAACAGGATGCAATGATTTAAATAAAACAGTCTGGAAGGAAGATAAGTCATAGTCAATTGTGGATGAGCTCCTATACTCTTAATCCTATTTGCAGGCTTGCTCGGTACAGTAACGTAACCGAGATAATATGCTCTTGACTTGCATGGGCCACCACTAAAAATATGTCACGCCCTAGTCCCAAAATACGTAGGACTAGGATACGTAAGCATGCCAGCCGTATGAATATGGCACTTCAATATACGGAAACCATAACACACGTACGCTGTAAATATGAATAACAATTCACAAGTGGTAAACATATATATCTCAGACCATAACTAAATCTCATCCACAAAAATTATATATAAATAAAGGACTAGTATCTATGAACTAGATATCAATATCAAGTATCTACAAATGACAGTCGGATGGAAACAAATCCACTGTCGAACTAGAATAAAGAATAAACAAGACAAATACAATATAAATACAACCTCTAATAATCACGAGGCTCGAAGAGAAGACCTCTCGCAATATAAGTAGCCAGTCACGATCTGTGCTCCTACAAATACCCATGAACAATACACCAGGTCCTCAGAGGGACATAACAAGATACATAGAAGCATGCCATAAAGTAAATACTGTAAAAACTCCAGGGTGACCTACCCATCTAAGTGAAATGCAACTTGAGGACAACTTTGAGAGTATGGGAAAGAGTAGGCTAGACATATGCTAACGTAATTCACCAATCGTGACAACTGGCTAGTATATGCCACATATGCCCCCACACCTGGGCACCGTAATATAATAACGTCCATACCGCTCCGAAGAACGGGGAATCTGCATAGTATAACGTCCATACCGCTTCGAAGAACGGGGAATCTGAATAATATAACATCCATATCATTCCGAAGAACGGGGAATCTGCATAGTATAACGTCCATACCGTTCCTTCGAACGGGAAATCTGAATAAAGGAAGTGGGTGTCCCATACGCCTACTAGTTGTCCTCCCCGTCCAATGATCTAAGCAAGTTGTATCCACAGCACGCTTCAGCCACTACGCCGAGGCATCGTAACTCTGGCTCATAGTCTGTCGTTAGAATAATAGCCCAACCTTCAACCAAACAAGGACAAAGATTGGACCTTCGTACCATAATAGTCTATGCTTCGACTTCTAATAACTGCTAAGTCTTCTAACATGCATTGCTAATAGCAGTTATTCGCTATCTGTCTCACGCCTACACGTACAAGTGGCCAACCACATACGCAGGTCCGTGCCCTATATGAGACTCACAACACGTGTAAGAAATGTGTCAAGGTATAGGAGTCATACCAATAACTCCACAACTTTAGGTGGGTCTACTAGACACTAGGTCAGACACTGTCCCAACGTCAACGCCTCCGTTGACTGCACCCGAGTCTCTCTCGGACGCACACTGTTATGTAATATAAACATGCACATAATAATACATAATTTAAACAGTACAACAAAGGCAAGGTATACTTGCCTGGCAAGAAAGCTGCAGAGTGTAATGTCCAGATGTCAAACACCAAGAGTCAGAAACAACGGCCTCAGAATGAACGTCCCCGAATGCTGAAATAAATATCACCAACGTTCCCAGAATAAGCAAAATAGCTAGAAAATACTACACTTTCGTCAAATTTGGACACAGGGGCAAAATGGTATTTTTGGGTCAAAGCGGGCTCCATATGTGGCCTACTTTACACCAAAAAGCGTGCCAGGGGTAACGGTCTCTAAATGGAACAAATTATAGGTCAAACCAACTCTAAATATCAGTACAAACTCAACGGTATGTCCAAATATGGATTCCGGTGAGCCGAACACAATTTAGCCCAAAATGTCAACCGTGGGCCCGCCAATAGGCGACTTGGTCAACTATTTCGGATTTGCGTGAAACTTGGGTCACAGGACCAGTGCGTTACCCCGATTCTAATGGCGCAACTTTTGTCACATTCCGACAAGCGTGCACAAAATACGAATAGCTTTTGCAAAAGTTGCGACACGGGGTATTGTCCGCGGATACGGGCTGATTCCGACGCGCACACGCATCCGTATCAGTTTCCCCGAACTCTCACATGTCCGGGTACACTGTGCACACCGTTTGATACACTTGGTACATGGCGGAGCGCTCCCGTTTGGCGGGGCGTGCTCCGTTTCACAACTTTTGGAAATATAGAAAAAGTGTATTTTTGGGATTTTTCAACGAATTTAATTCTACATACAACATTTAATAATTAATGTTAATTAACAAAAATTAAACTAGGTCAAGTGATCTCTGCATACCAAAAAGAAAAATCAGATTCGGATCTCTGTGGTGGGAGATACGAATCCGGGAACATAGGTGGTCACCGCAGTTTTCTGCGATACCCAAAAATTATTATTTTCTGCCAACTTTGACGTTGTTTTTGCCTAGGGTTACGCATTGTTTGGAGTTAACTATCATACAGGTATTGGAGAGGGTTAAGTGGTGAACGTACCGGTGAAGACGGGGTCGAGTTTGGTTCAGCGAGGTGACGGGAAACGACGATGGAACACAGGTAAGTTGTTGAATTCTGCAGTTTGCGGTGTTGCGCGGGGTCGCGGTCGTTGTGCGATCGGTTTGGGCAGCTGAAGGCGGCTTGGCTGGGCAATTCTGGTGGCTGAGGGCAGCGTCGCTAGGTCTAGATTGGAAGGTGGGGAATTAGGGTTTATGGTTTGGGGTGAAGATGAATTATATATAAGAAGAGAGGGAGAAGGGGGTTTACGTTCGCGGCTTAAGGGGCGCTGATGCTGTGGCTTCATATGCTTAAGGGGTGCGGGTGTGGGCTCACTAGCGGGTAGGAGTTATGGGTTGGATTTGTTCCTTAATGGGTAGGTGGGTAGTTAGGGCTTGGGTAGATCCAATAGGATTTAAATTCTATTTTTCTTTTTCTTTTTTGTGTTTTCTAACATTTTTCTTTTATATATATATATATATATATATATATATATATATATATATATATATATATATATATACCCATAAAAAAATCTAGAATTATATTAATGCATACCATTAAGCAAGCAACTGCTCAAAGGGTCTCCTACATGAATTAAATTCGCAAAAATTCTTAATGGCCCCATAAATCTCCTAAATTCACAAACACCTAAAATAAAAATTAAATAAAATCTTTTTCTCCTAATTAGCTCATAATTACTACAGTTAAATTAATAATTAATTTTAAAAAAAGGTAATTACGGTTTTTAGGATTAGGGGTTTTACACTCATAACTGATACCTTTATGTATCAATTAATACTGATACATCCAAGTATTCTTCCCCGTTGTCAAAGATGGTACCTTGACTAATCGACCATTCGGATACTCACCAGTGCTAACTGTCATCAAATCCCCACTATACATACATTGACACTGACCTCATGTTTACAAAATAAAATCTGGAGCCCTCTTTCTAATGCCTTGCCTACAACATACTGCCAATGATCTGCTATTACAACCACTCTGATACATAATCAAGTGTGCATTCCTCACTGTTCAGTCAACCCCTTAATCCACGCTTTCCCCTGCAGACTTTAACATTCATACTAACACATGTGTGTCATCAGCTCACACACACACTTAGATACTATACTCTGTATTGCACATTATCACACACACTAATGCAGTCATAGGATTAATGCTACTGTGGTTTCATAACTTACACCCCCCACTTGAGATATCACTATATCTTACTTCACTAAAACATAGATTAAACTTACCTAGTCTCTCAAACACACACACACACCTGGTGTTAAAGTATATCATGAATACGCTTGTTCACACAAATTTGAAATCAATCCTACCCGTGCCTCCTAACCCCTTGCATATCTGGAAATTAATACCATAGCAACTGATAATGTTGTTGTGTGTCTTAATGTTCAATTTCTTCCTCTCTAACTTGCTGATGTTGCAACTGTCCTTAAACTCAGTGCTGCTACTGCTGCTTCTGATCAGTGAGCATGGCACTGATACTCGACCAATATTTACTTTAAAATTGTTAAATAACAGACAATGTACATAGTGCACTGCCTCACTGAGCCCCTTGCTCACTCTCGAGTATCACCACACACACAATCATTCACTATCGACTTCAACCAAGGTTCCCTAAATATTCTTTATACTACTCTGGCCTTACCATACTATACTGTGCAGTATCAGTCCACCACATTAACAACTTCTCACTTAGAGACTCTCACCACACTTGACACTTGTAACTGAACTACCTAAGTATCACACACATATATCTAACAAACACCAAAACCAAAACTAACACCAACAGACCCAACACTCACTGATACCCATCCAAGCATATACACTTGCATCCAAGCATATACACTTGCACCTCATTACTGTCCAACTCAACTGCAGGGAATACCTCCTTCAATTCTTCTTCCATTATCGAGCACTGTAATATATATTATTGTTGCTTGGTTGCAATTTCAACTAGAGGCAGTGCACTCACCCATCCTCCTTGTTTTAAGGAACCACACCACTCATCCTTTGCACTATGGTATAACCCATCATCTCTGCAAACTGAGCCCCAAATCTGAACCATGGTCTACACCACTCCTCTCTAATCTTGAACTCACCGACTACAACTGAATACTCATCTCCCCCACCCAACACAGCAGCTCCATCATTTTTTTTGCTGCTATGTGAAACTGACAGGCTCCTCCTCTCTAAACACCCCATCCTCAAACATCACTACTCCTTCTATTGCTCATAACAATGCATCATGCACTGAAATCCCCCTCTTTCTAACATAATACACACACACACACACACACACACACACACACACATATATATATATATATATATATATATATCATTATCATATATGTATCATTAACTGAAATTCGTGATTTACTTTTGTGATAGTGAACTAAAGGCCACTTGATCAGTCAGGAATGACATTCATAGGAAACTATGATAAAACATAGCTAAATGATCTGGGGCATGAAGATTTTGTTCCAAGCAAACTGTTGGCCCTCGATAACTGGAAGCTCTTTTAAATCATTTATCACTATCTCACCATAGTTCAAGCTTCAGCTCCTATTTTCCAACTCACGTGTTTGTGGCATCCTATTTACCAGCTCCTATTTATTTCGTTCAAAAATATGAATATTAGTAGCACAAGGAAACTATGGAGCATAAAATGGTCCATCAGACACAAAGTTTACCATACAAGCAAACTTAGCAAAACCCATATAAGCCAGAAATATTAGGTAGTGGAGCAGTACAAGTCCCCATGTAGATGGACTACACCTAGGCAACCATCTATAGATTATGTACTACTTTCCATTAACAACAAATTTTTACCATTTATGCACATTTTTATTAAGTACTTGGCTACCTTAGTATGCAACATGCTTATGCAGTGATCCTAAATTAAGTTGGGTTCGCAGTATTGATAACTAAGTATTTGCAATTTTGTATTCGGATAGTTTATAAAATATTTAGTATTTCTAAATTAAGGAATTAGTTAAGAAATTTTGTACTGTATTTTTAATGTGGAATGTAACATCTATTTTAACTATATGAATATATATATTTATATTTGTTATTAATTATATTCTTTGTTTCCATCTATCTTACTAGATGGCACCCATAACCCGAGCACGTGTCCGTCGCTTGAGAGTGGTACCTCCTAATGTTAAGGAGGAAGTGGTAACTCCTACTATTAAGGAGGAATTGAATATTAAGGAGGAAGTGACACCTCATACTGTTAAATTTGAAGCATTTGTTAAGGAGGAAGTGTCAACTCCTACTGTTAAGGAGGAAGTGATATCTCCTACTGTTGGGCAGAAACCAGCTTAGAGGGGGAGTTCCAGTCACCAAGCACTTATAGCGAAGATTGATCACCTAGACGCTGGTTATGCGAAGTATATGAGGGACTGGATTCTGCCCCAGCGTATTGGATTTCCTTGAGAGATTGAGAAATTGGATAAGACTTATGGTGTAACTGTGATACTTTTATTGTGCTTTTTGTGTGACTGTGATACTTTTATTTTTTGTTTATTGTATGACTTTGATATTTCATATACTTTTGTGATATTTTGTACCCAGAAAATTCAACGGAGGGTTACTCCGGGTCTGTTTATTTTTATGAACTATTATAAGTCCATGTATTTATTTTATTTATATTAAATGTATGTTAATTTACCAATATTGAGTGTTCTACCGAAGGGGTCGGTGAACACAGAGAATTCAACGGAGGGTTGCTCCGGGTCTATTTATATAAATTGGGAATTCATAAACTGTAGGAAGATTGGTTTGGAAACCATTTTACATTCTTTTTTTCACTGAAAATTTAGCGACGTTTAGCGTCATTTAGTGACGTTTATATACGTCGCTAAATACGTCGCTGAATACGTCGCTGAATGTCGCTAAATTGCTAACATGGCAGTATTTGCCAGGTCAATAAAATGTCGCTAAATGTGTTACAAAACATCGCTAAACAAAAAAAATTAGCAACGTTTAGCGACACATAATACGTCGCTAATTTAGCGACGTTGAGTCGCTAAACGTCGCTTATATAAAAAATATTAGCGACGCAAATACGTCGCTAGAAAACGTCGCTATAGAGACATTTTGCGACTTTTTTCTGTCAGCGACTAGCTTAAATGTAACTTCATTAAAACGTCGCTAATTTTTTTAGCGACATTTTTAGGCCATTTATCGACGTTTCCAGGCGTCACTAATTTAACTTATTCTGGTAGTGAGAGAATGTGAATGAGAAGGAAGAAGAGGAATAATAGGAAGGTGTTAAGGGGATGTGCGGGTTATCGTAGAAGGAATCCAGGGAGAAGATTATGGGAGATTGATTAGCATTTGAGTATTACTACATATGGAAGAGATTAGAAAAAAAAAATATTCGAAGGAATCTTCAAATCTTTCTTGCACACAAAACGTGTGGGGGGGGGGGGGGGTCAATTTCTGGGAACAAAAAAACTCAAATGTTTTTTACAACTATTTATTAATAGTAAATATTTAATAACTTAAATAACCAAAACAAATTCTATTTTTTTTAACATAATTGTTATATTAAATTCTAAATTTCTTAAATAAATTTCTCATAAAATTTTACATACAATGTTATATATATTATACACATATAAAATATTATCTATTTAATTTAATAAAGGGTAATGTATAATAATTAACTAAATAACCAATCATAACAATAAATAAATAATTTTTTTAGGGGGGTTTACAGGTTGAGCCCTCAACTCATCTTCCACATGGATCTAGTGTACTAGAAGTTCTAGGTCGATATCCATCTTTTTTTGGTACATGTCCAAAATAAACTTGTTCCATCCAGGTAGGAGCTTGGAGACAATATCCACTACAATAAATTTGTCTACTAGGGGCATGCCATCATCTCAAGTTTTTGACGTAACTTGAGAAATTCTTTGACTTGAGACAACATAGTCTTGTTATCCTAAAATCGCATCTTGTAAAACTTGTCTGTGCTATGAATCTTTGATCTCTTCTAATAAAACTTATAGTGTTTTTCAATTGACTCCCAGACGTCCTTAGCATATACTGTCTTATTGTATGATTATGTCATTGAATATTCCATGGCGTTCAGAATCAGCAGTTTGTAGAGGTTGTTGTCTCTTCTCCACTTCGTTTGCAATGTAGTGGCCTCAACAATCCTCCGAGCATTATAATTATCCGAAAGATTAGTTTCAGGATCTGTCAATACGTAATTAACGTTCGTGAGTTGAAGATTGACACTGATCATTCTCTTCCAAATATTGTTAAAACTTGTATCGAGATGACTTGAATGGTTGTTCTCCATCTTATTCGGATCTTGCTTTGAGAGTCCTTAGGTAGATCAAAGATGGTTGTACAGAGGCCAATAATAGAGATTCACACAAACTTTTTAGTCTACTCTCTTTTTGATACTGAAGTTGTAGTCGAGACTCAGAGATTCACGCAAACGAGTTTTCTTTCCGAAGAACTCGATTCCAGCGAAATACTTTAATATATATTTTGATTACAAGATCTCTAGAATCAAATACGTTTTTGCTAGACATAATATTTACAACTAGAATAAGGGAGAAGTAGAAGAAGGCAGAAACACGACTTGATAGGGTGATTATGATCACCTTGCTCAAAGTAAGATTCGTCCTCTAGACGATCTACTCCCTAGAACCAGCAAGTTCTGAAAAGAACTTATAGAACGCTCACCGTCACTTTTATTCTGACTCGAAAGTACTCCTAGACTACAATGGTGGCATATGCGCATAGCAGCATATGCGCCTAACCTGCGCTGTCTACATATTTGTGCATAGCAGCAACTGCTCATGCGCGCATAGGAGCAGTAACACAGCGACTCATGCGTGCGTACGCGCAACAGTGCTGCAGGGCATGCACGCATACACGTAGACGTGCATACGCATATAGCCGTCCATGGCCTCACATAGCCTACACATAGCGTCCACGTTGCACCCGCACATGCAACTCGTGTATAAAACTAGCGCAACATATGCGCACAAGCGCCATGCAACCATGCAGACTTGCGATGTGTGCCATCAAAACACCATTTTCCGTCCTTCGTCCGAGTGGCTTCGTTCCCTAGATTTTTTTTCAAAGAGAGTGACTAAAAGCATAAATGCTTTTTGAGAAGTTTTAACTTAATTCCTCTAGAAAAATATCCCACATGGCAACCACTTGACCTATGACCCCATGTGCATACCTCAATACCAACCATTGCTATATATTGAGATACCCACTTGGAATATTTTTTAATATGGAATTATCTTTCTAGTCTTGCACAAGGGGTAAACAAACTCCCACATGGAAAAAAAAAACACTCCAACACCAAAGTATGTAAATGACATTTTTGTCTAGCTTGGTGTAATAGGTTTGTTGGATTTTACTTGGAGAATAGAAGAAAGAGGAATGACCAAGGGAGGGCGCCGAGAGGAAAAAGAGTGGGAAGGATGACCTGATTTGTGGAGGGAGGTTGGGATTAAGATTTACAAAATAGCTTAGTGGAGGGGAATGGTAGGTGGCATAGAGAACAAGAAGTTTACGTAGACTGCGCCCAAGGATGGTTAATGATTGGCTTGAAGCACGAACAATGATGGATTAAGGTTGGGTTCGAGTATGATAAAAAGGAGCAATAGTAAAGTTTACAACGTCGGCTAACTTTTACATGTGTTTGTAACCATCCTTAATCGCAAAGACTTGCGGAATATTGGAGGAATCTCCTTCAATCACAAGATTCAGAAAATCTTTTTGAAATTGGCAAAGATTTAAGGAACTTATAACAAAATATCATAAGGGAAAAACCGTATTATTTTTCCTATACAATAATGTGGAACAAGAAGACAAACATATAAATAACACCAAACTCTTGTTTAATATGGACATTGTTCGCAACATAGTAGTTGTATGAAAAAAGATATAAATTACACCAAACTCTTGTAGGAACATGATCAACTTTGAATTTGGACAATCATTTTTACTTAGGACAATTCTTCAGTTCCACGTTACCTGCAAGAGTTCGAAGTTAAAGGTAATCTCCTAGAATCGACCCACAACAAGGATCAAAGGACATCGAAAATAAGTTTTGGTCCGGACAATTCAACCTTCCGAATCGACCTTGTATATAAAATAGACATACATACAGTAAAAATGATAATAGTTTTTCATGTATCAAACTTGTAGCCAATGACCCCACGCAATAATTAACAACACTTGGTTTGCACGACGTCTGCCAACCAACTAGAAGCGTGTTTATGAAGAAAGGGATGCATTCAATCACTTCAAGAAGAACTAATAAATAAAAAATTCGGTCTTTAAAACAAAGTGAGTACAGTCCTAGAGGCGCGCGAGAGCTGAAGACAGCACATGCAAAGAAAACACTTTGATTATGATAACTTGAATGCACATTATTGTTGAACATGTCCCAGAAATATGCATTACAAGATGGCACTGATTTTTTTTCTTTTCTTTTTTTCTTTTTCTTTCGGTTCATTATGATTATTGAAGAGTACGCATCCCGGGTTTAAATATACTAGTCATGATACTGCTGGTGATTGTGATTGTGATGGTTTTTGTTTTTGTTTTAAATTTATTTTCTGATTCGTGGATCAAATCCGACTGTGGAATGGTGGGAGGTTTAGAAAAGTATTTTGATAATTTTATTGAAGCTGATAACCTAATGTCGGTCTGGAGAGTTGTCTAAGTCTGAGCTTATTTTGGTTGTCTCTTGGTCCTTGTTATGGGTTAGTCCTGAAAAGTTATCTTTGACTCCGACCTCCTGCAGATCATGTTGGACCTGAATGATTGTCCTAAACAAAAAAAAAGTATCCAAGTCCGAAGTCTTATCAAAATTCTCTTAATGTCTATCTGGGTGTAGGATTTTCTCTCTTGTTATTGTAACTATATCCAAATAAAAAAAAAATATTTTGTAATGTCGTGGTGCAAAGTTTTTTTTTTTTTTTTTAATTACGTTCATTAATCCTTTATAAAATGTCCATCAGTTGTTGGACAATCTGTATTTGGTGCAATATACATAGACATTGATATTTAAATTGGGTATATGAAAACCCACAGGTTCGATTCACAAAGGGATGAATTCTTTCTATCCTAGAAAACTTGGATCTTTGGTGTTTTGCAAAAGGAGATGGAGAGTTCTACATCAAAAGAAAAATAAAAAAATAGTAAAAGTTGTGACAAAGAGGAAAAGAGAAAAATATTACGGAGTAAGAAATGGGTACAGAAAGGAAAGTGGCACTTCTCTCCATCATCCGTAGAAAAATTCTATACCATCATAAGTAATCATTTTCTTCCTTTAACCTAACCCGGCAGGGGGCTCAAAGATGACGATAATCCACAATCCAAGAACAGTGCTAACATCAAGGAAGCACGGGATCCTTATCCAACCCGACTGTGTCTTACATGTGCTCCTTGTGGAGTACTGCTGTCCGTTGACATTATGAAATCCACAAGTGCACGTAAGCTTCGAGCTGAGATGTCAATGCCACATCTCAGAAATGCTGCTCTCACCACCCTTAAATCACATGATAAGAATAAGTGTTGGTGAGTCCCATCTGCTGAGTTGCACAACACACAAAGACCATCATTTCAGATTTCTCTTTGTTGAAGCATCTCCTTCGTTTTCAGCTTCCCAAGTGTGGCTTGCACTCCGTCTTACTTTCCAACGATTTCATTTTTCTTTCTTTTGAAAACGGACGGGTTCGAATATCCACTTTTCCAATTTACATCCAGCCTATTGTCTGTCATTGCTATCGTTACAACAAACATTTTGTGCCGCTATATGTCCGATTAGACGAGTATTCTAGGGTGGGTTGCGTCGAGTCTCACATTATATTATTATTATGTCTCTGATTTCCAGGGAGAGTTTTGTATAGTTGAAGGTCCGTTGGATGAGTATTCTATGGCAGGTTACGTCCGACCTCAAATATATTGTTATGTATTTGTTCTTTGATTAGTTTTCAAATATATATTCTAACTCTGTTCAACTTATTGACGGAAGGCGATCGATGACATGTCGGTGAATGGCGACGAATCGATGATGTTAGGGCGACATTACGTTTCATCGCTAGTTGTGTTGGGAACGAAAGTGCGGAAATCGTTCCCAAAATCAGAGAGTACCTGCGAGAGAACCGAGCAAAACGCACAAACCAAAAACGTCAAAAATAAATCGCAGACACAGAGATTTTTGACATGAAAATACTTGGGAGAAAAACCAAGGGACGTCGGAGTCCAACCCTGAAAAGCCTCCACTAATGTAATAAGAAATACACCGACTCCTTACAAACTTCTTATCGATCCAAATGGATCACCACAACTCTTTTGGAACAGAAAATAGATTATAACCACGAAAAAGAAAGACAACGAAAAATACTCGAAACTGATCTCCTTCTTCGAAACGCTCTCCAATCCTTCTTTCTCCTCTCCAATGTTGCAATGACACTCTTTGCCTCCTTTTCTCTCCTTGTTGCTATATATATATATATATATATATATATATATATATATATATATATATATATATATATATATATGTATATATATGTATATATATATATATAGAGAGAGAGAGAGAGAGATTTTAGGGCCAGGAGATACCTATATATAGCCTCAAACCCACAACTAGCATTCCTATTATGGATAGGAATATCCAATCCAAATCCAAATCTATTAACATATTCCTATTATATGTAGAAATATCAATCCAAATACATTGAGATATTCCTATTATATTTATGAATATCCAATCCAAATAAATTGAGGTATTCTTATTATATGTAGAAATACTCAATCCTACTCCGGGGTATTTTCCATATAGGTTGGGAACCCCACCCACTCCAACAAATCTCCCCCTTCACAACTATGTGGAGGGGGTTGTCATCCCGACGATTCGCCTGCAGTACTAAAACTTTACTCTTGGTAGAACCTTTATGAACATATCTGCTCTGTCGTCATCTGTATGAACCTTCTCAAGCGCTACTTTCTTCTTATCAACCACATCCTGTATCCAATGATACCAGGTATCAATATGCTTAGACCGGCTATGAAATGTCTCGTTCTTCACAAGGTGAATAGTACTCTGACTATCGCAAAGCAAAGGATACTGCTCCTGCTTTAGCCCAATTTTTTGCAGCAGCTTCTTTATCCACAATAACTCTTTACAAGCCTCCCTCGCTGCAATGTATTCTACCTCTGTCGTCGACAAGGTAACACACTTCTGTAAACGCGACTGTCACGATATTGCTGCACCAACAAACATGATCAATAGCCCAAAGTCGATCGCCTCGTCTCCACATCTCTATCCATAACAACGTCGGTATATCCAACCAGCTTCGGTTCATCACCACCAAATGAAAGTCTCTATTGGCAGTACCATAAAGATATCGTAGAATCCACTTGATCCCATTCCAATGAACCCTTCCAGGATTGAAAGTGTACTTGCTAACTGTGCCGACTGCGTGAGCAATATCTGGACTCGTACATACCATAGCATACATAAGACTCTCCACGGCTGAGGCTTATTGAACTCGCTCCATATATTCCTTCTTATCCTCGGTAGATGGAAATTGCTCCTCAATGAACTTAAAGTGAGCTGCAAGGGGGTTACTCACTTTCTTTGATCCGTCCATCCCAAAATACTAAAGTACCCGGTGAATATACTTCTTGTGGGACAAGTGTAGCAACTTAGACTCTCTCTTGGCTAATCTTTATCCCAAGAATAGTCTTCGCTGCATCCAATTTCTTCATAAAGAAGGCCACGCACTGTTGGCGCTTCAACTCTTCTATCCTGGTGGCATTCCGACCCACCAACATTATGTCATCAACATAAAGCAACAAAATGATAAAATCATCCTCGGCAAAGTATCTCACAAAAATACAATAATCCGACGTCGTCCGTGCATAGCCATGCTCCCCCATAAATGACTTAAACTTCCTGTACCATAGCCACGGAGCCTGTTTCAGACCATAGAAGCTCTTTCTCAACCGCTAGACCAAATATGACTTGTCCTTCTCACAAAATTCCTCTGGTTGTTCCATGTACAACTCCTCCTTATGATCACCATGGAGGAATATCGTCTTCACGTCTATTTGCTCGTCCTCTAAGTCAAAACTTGCTGCCAATGCTAGCACCACCCGTATAGACGACTACTTGTCGACGTTGTTGTACCAAGCCAGTTAATACACCCGTTAAGCTTTCTGTATTTCAAAGGTTATAATTCACTTCGCCAACTGGGCAGCAATCCCCAAGCCAATACCCTCCTATAATAAAGAAAAGTTGCTCTTTGCCTCCATTAACATAATACAGGGTCTTCTGGCAGATGCCTTAGTAGGAGTAGGGGAGAAACCCATTATTATCTGCCTACCTCGTCTGGCTCGTCCGATACTGAGTATATACCAAGAGTTGATCTGTAAAACATTCGCACATAGGGGATTTATCAAAGCACCCTTTCCAGGAAAGACTCTTCGTAGAACAACAATATGCCTTCAACTGGGGATGGCATCCTTTCGGACTCTGAAGCCGATTGTGTTGGCTTCAGCTATACAGCCCAATCCATGACTCCTTCCTTAAAAAAATTGTGTAGTCAATGCATACATGGATGGAGATGACCCTGTTTGCGAGAAAAAGTTTATACGAAACTTGTGTTACAAAATGTTAAAAAGTACAAAAAAGATCCTAAATAGGAATCTAAGTACAATTGATTATGGAAAAGTATAGCTATATAGATCTGATCTGTGGATGATCACTTTACTCCTCGGACCACTAGACGATGAAAAAATGCACACGAAGATGGATAGATGTAGGGAATGCTGCAAACAACTTGGAGAGTTAAACAATAAGAAAGCTCTGGCACAACAGCACGAGAATCTTCTATTTCTCTCACTCTGCTCTTGAATTTTAAAAACTTGAGAATTCTAGTCCCTTTATTCCCTTTTGTCTGCGAGTCTTCTCCCTTATTTATAGAGTTTAGGAGCGGTTCCGAGAGTGTGCGCTCCCCATAGACAGTCAACGTTGTTTTACCATTATGTACGTACTTTTGGTGGATTAACACCCCATGCTCTGCATGAGTGGGTGCACAACTAGCTGCCTGCTTGACAAGTAGCTTTCTGTACGAGAAAAGTATAGGTCGTGGGGGACAGTTATTCGTAAACCTTTTTCGAGAAGTACGACATGTAAGACACACATTCGTAACTGCTCACTGTCGATTAGGGTAGTATGCGTACCTTAGAAGTTTTCTGGAGACTGGCATATTTTTAGTAAGATTGACACTGTAACACACTTTTAAAGAGAGTGGCACTATGGTATACTTTTGAAGAGAATGGTACTGTGGCGCACTTTTAAGAAAAATGGCACTAAGACACACTTTTGATAAAAATGGCACTGCGGCACACTTTTGAATGAATTGGCACTATGACGCAATTTTGAAGAAAATGGCACTACGGCACACTTTTGAAAAGAATGGTACTGCGACGCACTTTTAAAAAGAATGGCACTATGACGCACTTTTGAAGAGAATGGCACTACGATACACTTTTGAGGAAAGTGGCAGTGTGGCGCACTCTTGAAGGAAATGGCGCTGCGGTGCACTTTTGAAAAGATTGGCACTGTGGCTGGGTTGCTAAACGATAACCTCGGTCATCGTGCCATAGCTCCGCTGTAATGATGACCTCTAACTCTTCTATTTATGTCTCTGTCAACTATCAGTCTGTTGCATTCAATGTTGAGAGAGAGAAGATCATTTGTGCTCCATCTTTTATAACATTAAGAAAGTGTACTACTTCTCTACTCTCTGAATAGTGTGCCATCCTCTAAAATTAATGGAAAGTGCACCAAAGTAAGAGAATACGCGTCTTTCTTCCGAAAAAGTAGAAAGTGCACCATTCTTCTACTTGAAGGATTTATTTATAAAAAATAATGTCATTTATCTGAGGCGCATTTTTTATGCTTCTACAAGATTCCCTTCAAAATTTTTGAATTTGTTCAGTTAAATTCAAAATTGCTTTGAATTTGAAACATAAAAGTTGTTGAGATATTTGCGCGCACTTTAGACAAAATCCTAATAAATTTGATAACATGGATGACATGCACGTATCTTTGGCTTACTTATTTGGTTTTGACGCGATCTTTGAGAAGATGCAGAAGACTTTTTCGGAGATGCGGGCAGCTTTTTAGGAACAATTTTTGAGAGTTATACCATACTTGGCATGTCTTCTCTTATAAATAGGAGAAAAACTTTATCCAGCATTTCCAGACTTATCTCTTTCTTGCTATGAGACTTGAGCATGGCCACTATTAAGTGCGAGTCTATGAAGATGACCGTAGCATTATGGCTCCATCGGCTTTATTGTCCGTCAAGAAGGCGCAAGAGGAGACGTTTCTCAATGATGGGTGGGAGGCTCGTTTGGAGATCGTTGCCGCCGAGTTCTTTGTGTGATGGAGCATGAAAGGATATCAAAGGCTTTGTCATTCGTATTGAACAAACAAATTACCTAAAATATTGTTCATTGTCTTCAAATCTAGCTCGCTGGAATCACTCTCTTAATATGGCCCCTATGCTGATTACAGGGTTGGGATTAGAATTCCAACCGGGGCTTCTAGTAGTGGCGCTAGATGGCGATAGCGGAATAACTTCCATTTGATTCGTCATATCCTCTATCGAGTCCGACAGAAATGGGGCCATGCTAATTTAAATAGGCCAGTTCTGTATAGCATCATTTTCCACAACATGGAAGTACTGTAATTTGCACTTAGGAGCCTATTTTTTCTGCGCCTTAGTTCATCTGCATCGGGAGCAGATGGCATGCAAAGATGGGGATAGCTCTGTAATAGATCCCCATCATATAAAAATACAAATATAATAGATTTCCACATGTATAATCATGATTTTTTTAGAATTAAAATCTAGTTGTGATAGATCTTCTTCATATGTAATCATGATTAAGAATCAACAAAATTTTAGTTTTGACTTTATTGTGCTCTATACGTATTGCTGATTGAAGGCTTTGGTCGAAGTATGCCAGAAAATACTAAATATTTTGACCTTCCCTTGCCATCCCACTGATACGCGCATAAATTCACTGTGTGGTTTGACCTGCACATTCTTGTAACTTGTCTGGTCATGAGCACTATACAATATTTTCTGTCAATCAGACAAATGTGTGTACATGGGAATCCTTGGACCAACATTGTCCTTTTTTTATTTTTAAAGAAATTTTGTTTCACCTTAGTGATACTTTCAAATCGAGATCCTTTGAATATATATATCTGCTAAATGGTATATGGACATGGCATAATAATTCTGTGGGAGAATTTGGTAGATGTATCACTCGAGGCATACTTGTGCTGAGTACAAATGATAAATTTTATAGGATGCAATAATATCAGAGGTAATGTGGATGTGATAGTTCACTAGTTTACTCCACCGGGGCCGAGAAGAAATAGTAGTTCAAGGGTGAACTATCATCTTCTCTATAGGGGATAATAAATGAAATATGATTCAGAGGTAATATGAACATGAATCATTTTACACTTATTGACTGATGAGTAAACATGTGAGATTATTTTTAACCCAAATGGGAATTAGGAATATGATATCCTTAAAACAACTGGGCTTTAAGAATGGAATATTTTGATTGGAAAGAATCGTTTAGGTGATCTCAACCAGAGTGTTTCGTTGGATCTGAGTATTGTCTCGCTGGAGAACGTTGAGGACCCATTACCCATGTCTTATTCAAAAATAAATATAGGTAGTTGCTGGGGATTAAACAAAATATATTTGCTACACATCTTATTTTAATCTGCTAGAGATGGAGAAGAATATATCGTGCTTAGACATAATACTTCTTGTGGAATTTGTCGTTGGTAGGCATCATTTTTAAATCTCCAATATCTTTATCATCTGGGGCAGTTGATACAATATTTACAGAGAAAACCTGTTTGAATACGTCACCTATGCTTTCGTCAGAATCCTATAATGATGAGTCAGAAGAATGAGAACGCATTTCTTCTTCTGATTCTGAACTTTTAGGACTTGTTGGTGGTGTAATATATCCCAAACCATGACCAGTCCATTGTTAGTATATTTTCAATTTGCCTTTAGGAGAGGGGTGAGATATAGGAGTCCATCTGTCTTTTCCATAATTTAGTCCCAAACCAGATTTTAGGTTGTTGCCCATCCTTTGTATGATGTTGTTGGCTAGTTGGCTATAACGATACGATTGTATCTTCCCCATATCCTCGTCAGAACTATTAGTCTGCGCGACTCTTTTATTTTTAGTTTTGCCAAAAATTATATGGCGTTGCTTGTCTTGTCCCGCTGGAACTATGAAGTATGTCTCCTCATATGGTTCATATGACGAACCGTATTGGAAAGAAGATGCCACGGTATGAACAAAGGTTTGAGGAGGTGAAGAGCCTCTAAGAATTTTTTTAGAAAATGGTTCAATATCAACGTAGTGTGAAGTAGTGCCTTCTTTATTTATGAAATATAAAAATTCTTCATCTTCCACAAAGTCGACAGAATTTTCAGCCTTGACAGGAGCCTGGACAAGATTGATGACTAGGGGTTGATTCACTGATGTTGGTTGCTTGTTACGATGAAGGTCGATAACAAGTGGCTTATTCTATAATTTTGGTTGTTTATTGCATCGAAGGTTGATGACCAATAGAGATGACTTGTGTAGGTCGATGCCGAAAGGCTTCAAAGGATTTTGACGAGTAGCAAGTCCTTTGACTCTGATTATTAGAGGCTCTTCTATTGGAGTATTTTTAGCATCATTACTAGCTTGATTAGCTTTCTCTTTCATATACTCTAGTGTATAGAGTGTTGAGTAAATAAAATAGGCTTCGACACCTTTGAACGAATTAAGGTCAGCTACCTCTATTTTGACCTCTTATCTACTATTCACATACTTGAAGCATTGATATAGGGTGGAGGATACAATTTTATGCTCGTGTATCCATAAACTTTCCAGCAAAATGTTATAGGATACGTCAGAGTCAATCACATAGTATGTGACTTCAGTACGTAGATTGCCTATATGAATTTTTAGGCATATCTTTTCTAGTGGTTTACTTCTTCCAGTATTGAATCCTAGAATGGTAGTACTGGTAGCAGACTTGTTGTCCATCGGTATCTTTAATCCTCTCAGTAGTCTTTTAGGAATGATGCTAAGTGAAGGACCAGGGTCGATGTGAATTTGGTTCACCTTAATAGATCCGATGTAACCGGTATAATACAAAGGCCTTTCATGCTGACTATCTTTGAGTAGCATGTCATCTTGCATAAAGGTGATATTAGGAATCTTCTCGATCACGTTATGGCATTATGGATACACTAATGGCTCTTCATCAGGAGTCTTGAGTTAAACTAAGCATGAGTCCGCATGTATCAGAGGTTTGCTTAAAGCTTCATGAGTTTCCTTCGACAAATGAAGCAACTCGAATATGGAGAGTCAGGCTGGAGTATTGGCAAGTTGTGCCAATATGTCAAACTTGTAGGCCTTTTCAAGTCCTTAGGATACATTCTTCTTCAGATTTTTGTCGAAGCATACTTCCTTTTGCTTTCCTTTCTCTGCTGTTGTAGGCTTCGAAGGACCGGGTTCGGTTGTGACCGGAGCCGCAGGAGTTAGCGAAGTAGGAAGTGTATCAGGAATATCTTTCAAGACAGATTCATAAGTTTTATGATAATCTTTGCCTGACCTGCTATCATTCATGGCTTCTTCTTTGGGTATTGGAGAAAGTAATATTTTACAGGACTTGAGTTTCTTTTTATTATGCCCCTTCTTGGAGTGAGTCTGTGGGGTGATCTAATCATAGACCAATCCACTACTTGATTTATTGGACTATCCTTGGAGTTGTAGAGGAATACGTTGTCCCTTGCCAAAGTTTAAAACTTTATCTTTATGAAAATTATACCCTATATTTTGCATCAATCGTATAGATTATTGGCTGTATCGATAAAATTGGGCGTGATCCTCAACAAGCACCTGAGTCGAGGTCGATTCTCTAATGGTTGTAGAAGGAGGAGGAGGAATTTGTGTAGGAACACCTTCATAAGCACTGAAGATTTGTTGTGCCTAATAGCGGAATGCTGCCAATCATTGACCATTATCGGTGCATCAAGCGAAGCTTGCGAGTAGAGCTTATTGGGGCAATATTCAAATTTTGAAATATGTTCTCGAAAGATACATCTTCTTTATGTTGGTCCAGATCTCCGTCTAAATGAGGATCCAAAGAAATCATATTATATGATTTATACTTCTTACTCTACATAGATTTTGAATTGGAAGATGTTGCTACCTGGTCCCAATCTGACAACAGATCGGGATAAATCTACATATTCTTACCATGATCTCTGGTAAGAGGCACGAATTCCTCTGTTTGACTTCTAGACGGCAAAATATTTACCACTTCCATCGTAGCTCTAGGTATTGGAATAGCGCCGTTCAAGACTTCTTATGCTAGAGAGTCACCGAACTGAAGAGATAATATATTGGCAGTGAGTGCATTCTCTTTATTATGAAGGGTAATAGCTTTAGCATCTATCAACTGCTGTATCTTCATTTTGAAGACATAAGAAGCCTTGGTAGGGTGATGTATATATTGGTGGTACAAGCAGTACTTTGGGTCGTCAGTTTTACTAGCCGCATTTGGTCGCTTGACATCATGCAACTGCAACTTGTTATTTTTATTAAGCATTTGAAAATGCTGGGGATATCGCTCTCGTTAAAGGAATATTCTTCCTTAGACCTGGAAGACCCTGTAGGATTTTGTGTTGGAGGAGAGGTGGGCCGCTTTGAAATATTTATCGCCAAGGCCTCATTTACTTTGCTGTTGCGATTATTAGCACTATTAGTGGGACACAACAGATTTATCGCCAAGGCCTAGGCATAATGATATACTTTAGAACAAATACAACAGAGTACGCAAATAAGATAACACACATTTGAGGCATAAATTTTTTTTTTTATTGATAATGAACATCTAGTTATAGACTCTTGACCCAAAAGTAGTAACAATGCCACACGGGTTTACAACTTGGACACAAAATGAGATAGCCGATCCATATATTATATCCTTTACTAGTATTTCAAAAGCAAAAAATACCTTGGGTGCGAGTCAGCACCATCGTCTAGTGGCTTCCAAAAGTGAGAGTGAGCTCCTTTCTTGCTTTTGTACTGGAACTCCCAAAAGTCACGACACGAATGTGCCTCAATTCAGGAAGGGTTGGAGAAAGCTTCAGCTTCTCGCTGCGTCACCTCGTCTCGGGGAACCTGCTACAACAAGGGTCAGTACTACAAAGAGTATCGGTGAGGGCGAGCTAACCCAACTTACCAAAATCGATAACAAATTCATATGACAATGCAATATTTTTATTATGTGATCTTTCTATCTTGTCTTAGTTCAATTTTTGTATATGATAGAATAAAATAACATAACCAAATGTGCCACCGTTCGATGACTTTACCTGTACCATCTGAACTACCTGTACAAAATCTACCATGACCTTCCCTGCCACGAAGACATAGTTAGTCTGCACAATTTAAATATACATAGCAATCACTTGGTTGGACTAGGGATGGGTCGGCTGCCATTTTGCCTCGGGTAGCTAGACCTTGGCGGATGCACAGACCCATCCAATGCTAGGACTACACTAGCAAATTTTTTTACCCGGGTTAAAGCGATTCTAGTACCTCAGTGACCGTTTGTAGAACGACATCCCTTGTATATAAGTTGTCCAAGACCATGCCTCCTCAACCAACTAAGTTATTAATTGAAACACATATTCAAGCAATATAAGTAAATGAACTTCATGCGTTTCCCGTAGTATAAGCTACTTGCATAATGATCATATTTCTCCCTTTGTACCATACATAAATAGTTATAGATAAATAAGTTCTAACTACAACTAACATATGATGGCTATATGTATAATGGACATGCACGCATTAATATGATCATTTAGAATTCTGTGTGACAAGTATTATTAGTGTTTCAAGTCTCTTCTTCTTTATTCTGAGTTAATTTTATTATTTTAGTATCATTTGATCAGAATGCACAAATGAGTCAATCTATTTAGAATGAAGACTTGGAAGAAGGGAGCTAATCGAAGTAAAGCCACTCATAGGTTGGTGAACTAGGAGAGAAAATGAAAGATTTTCAAGACTCCGCTTGTGCGTCGCCTACCCGATCACCTGCACGCATCAACAAATGATCAATATCTCCTGCTTCGGTCTCCAAAGGTTCGATATGAAATATAAAATATGAAATCCTAAGAATGAAGGCAATGATATCCATCAAAACCTTTCAAGAAATCATAAGTTATACAACCAACAAAAAAGCAACCAAGCGGCATCAAAAACGGGCAAGGAAAACTAGCTCAACAGAAAGGCCCCTCTCGACTCTGCCATCGAGTCCTTCCTTGAGGCACGATCCGTTGAATATGGGACCTAATTCCGAAGAAACCAATCCATAACGAGGAAAGAATCTTGATTCAATCTGTCCCGATAGAACGATACCAAGTATTTCTTAGCCGCGCTCCCCGAACAGGGAGAACGGGGCACTACAACTTGGATGGCAAGTACACTTTGCTTGATTGTATTATTTAGTTTATATTATGTCTAGTTTTTATTTGTTTAGTTGTGTGCATGCATCTTAGAGTAGCAGACTTATCCGGTATCCTATAATGATACGTGGTATCTTCTGACCTGATACTGTTTCAAATACGTTCACTGTCTGAGTGATAGAGTGCATGGACTAGCATGTCGACTGATCATCGGTACGAGAGTTTGAGTCTTGTGTTAGTAGTTGGTATTGGTTTAGTTTTTTAGATATTATTTGACATTATAGCATTATGTCTGCACCGCGTATACTGTTTTGATAGTTTATTGGGAGAAAAGAATCTGCTAGTGAGTATATGAGATTTCTGTTTCTTACTGTACTGTAAAAATGGTGCAACTGTGTAACCCCCGAGTTCTATGGATTGCCTAGTGGGATGACTGTTCTTCTATTTCTCCCTCCTTATACGCCATTAGAGATGTCTCGAGTGCATATCACATAGGTGGTTTAGTTACCCTATTTATTGTTTACTGCTTTACTTTTATGCATGTTAATTTTTTGTGTACTTATTATGTCCCTCTGAGGATCTGTCACCCTTTCTAGGTATAGAAGATCATAATTATTTGTAGGAGCATGAATCAGGACTGGATACTTCTTTCTCTTTCGAGGAGGTCTTTCCTTGAAGCTTTTTGATCACTAGAATATGTACTTATTTTGTTGTCTTTTATATCTTAGTGAGTAGTAAATTTATCTCTACCCGACTACTAGTTCTTCTTGACTATTTCCTACTTGGTACATTGCCATATTTGGTTATATATTTCTATTTGGTTTTATGGATGAGATTACTATTGCTTGTGACTTGTGAAATTATATACCACTTATGAATTATTATTGTGGTTGAAGATATGATTGCTGATGACCCCCTAAATCTGCAGTATCTCTCCGAAATTTATACGAGTTTGTCAACTTTAGAAGCGGACAGCCCCTTTCATAAAACAGCGTACGTATGTGTATGGTTTTCATATATTGGAGTTGTTATGTACATATGGCTGGTATGCTTACGTATTTCTAGTCCTATGCATTTTGGGACTGCGCGTGACATATTTTTAGTGGTGGCCAATGTAGGTCCAGTTAGCCGTTTCAGTTACGTAACTGTAACGAGCGGACCTGCACCTAGGATTAGAGTTTTAGGTTTCAACCATATTTGAATTTGACTCACCTTGCATCCAACATGTTCTATTTAAATGATTTAATCCTACTTGATTCATGTACTTCTCATAATCCTTCGTCCATCTCTTGTAGAGAGATAAATTTGCTATACAGGTCGAGATTATATTATCTCGGTTACGTTACTATATGGAGCAATCCTACAAATAGGATTAGAGTATATGATCTCATCCATATATTTGACTTTTCTCTTTATTTATGTTCTGAATACTTGAACTCACCGACCTTTCTAGACCTTCAAAATTGTACTCACTTAATTCTCTTGACATCGGTATCCTTATTTTCTCACCTCTTCCTATTTAATGTACTTCCCTAATAGTTTCTTGAGTATAGACTCCTGACAGAATATAGGAATCTTTGTTGTTAGAAAATAATTATGATAGCATACCTACTAAGAAAAATAAAGTTTAGCATACCTAATGAACCCTAGCATCCAACACCTGTAAATTGATTGACCATTATCCCTTGATATATTTAGGAATGACTTGAGAGTAGTATAGACACTACTAGGGTTAGTTAGAAATTTGACCATATTGTTTGACCCAAGTATTGAGGAACTAATAGAACTCCAAGGTAGAATATTAGGACAAATCCTAACCTCCATGGTGAGATAATTTAAGAGGACTATAAATTTAGATTCTTGTCTTGATATTAGCAAAGCAGCACCCTTGGAAACCAAGAGGAATAAACCAATACCTTAGTAGGAGCAAGGGTACCCTACCTTCAGCTTAGTAGATCTCCTAGAATCTATGATCATCGTTGAGTCATACTTGAGTCTCCATGATTCATCGACCGTGCCATCTCATCCAACTATCTATATACTTTTCCATCTTGAGTTAATCCCTCCCTCCATCATAGATCAATTATCATAGCTCTTTACCAATTAAAACCTATTAAATAATTAGAATATTTTTCTTCATCATACCTTGAACATAGAGACTAGCATACCATATTCTCTTAGGAAACCATGATATTATCAAGAGTATCTCTATTTAATTTCATATCTTGTTTCTCCGAAACCTTAACGCTCTCTATTTGTGCGATGACAAATTTTTTTTCCTTAATATTTCCAATCGTGCCACCTTACCCTTGTAGTGGTAGGCCAAGTAATTTCTTGTATGATAGGATATATAGTTTGGTAGGATTATAGTTTGTTAATCTTAAATTTTTAAAATTTTTGTGCTTACTAGTTAGAACTTGATAGTTTAAGTTGTTCATTTAGATTATGATTTTATGATTATCCTTTAGTTTTAAATCAAGTAATTTATTCCATATATCTCAATACAGGTTATATTCTCTCTCACTTGAGAGCCAGTAACTTCTCCATTCTTAAGTTACAATATTAGTTGGTTCTTGTAAGTTGGGTAGCATGCCTCACAACCTAGTATCACAAAGTTCTTTTGACCCATTAATGAAGTGTAATAGAACGACTCCTGAATATATACTAGCATAAGAAGAAAGTGTTTATCCAGACTGTAGAACTTTCTTGGCCCATACCCCCATTTAGTCGACTAGAGACTTAGACAAGAAGTTAGTATGGCAACTGTAGAGGCACAACACCGAACGAGTCTTAGCTTCTTGGTGAAATTAAATTATTTTGTACCTTCCTTCATCATAATCCCACGTACTTATATTATTTGGACAATCTTGACTCATGCTGCTATTATAGTCTAGTTTTGCAAGCTTATCCTTTTATCGAGCTTGTTCCTGACTTATGTGTTAGTGGGGGCCTACACTAATACATTGTCTAAATCAGACTTAGTGTATTATGGTCTAGCTAACCTTAATGCACTTAGTTTGCTCTTCACATGACTATATTATATGGATTGATATATAGTTAGCTTGTTAGACAAATATACTTGCCATCTAGACAGGTTAGAACATATTTTATCGAGTATATAACTGTACTGATATGAGCATATGAATAGGAATTTACCAAAAATAAGATTTTAATCCACAACTGCCATGACAACTCGCTTTTGAATTCTTTAATCGCCTTGAACCCCATACTTGTATTCTATCACCTCCTCCTTGAACTCTTTATTGATGTTTTTCATCCTCCCCTATTTCGGAAAGACAAACGCTCATATTTGATATAAGTTTGATACACGGATAGGTCAATAACAATACTTCGTGACAATCTTTGTAATTAAAGACATATCACATATGAGATATTTTGTGTTAAGATTTTGAGGATTAGTAAGCACTGTTGAATGGTTGAGGTTTTTTTTTATAGCCTTGTGATTATGAAAGATTGGTAAATTGAAAGTTGGGTAAAAATTGCAACTTGAGCCAAATTTGAAATAAATGTAAAAGCCTTAGATCGTGATAAAGTAAGATAAGATTGAGAGATATAAGTCAATAAATTTTGAGTTTTTTATTTCTGATTATGATGATAAGGATTTAACTTTAAAGATAAGAATTCCTTATAGAATTAATTTTGGAAATTTGATATTGCGAACCAAATATTTATAATTTGAGCACATGCTTTAAATTTTGAATATTGGAGATTGAATCAACGATTTAAATTTTGAGGATAAAAATAGAATTCTAAAAAATGAACATTGATGGATTAAATTCAAAATTTTAAAATTTTAAAATTTTATTGTTGGATCACCTATTTGAAATGTTGAGGATGGAAATTGAATTTAAAATTTGATGAGTACGAAATTATTATGTTCGAAACTAGGAATAAGATTTGATTATAGTTGTTAATATTTAAAAATTTAGAGAAGATTATGATAGTTGGAATCTTGATTTAAATTTTGATGTGGGTTATTTAAATTTAAAGATGTCATATAGATTTGATATAAACCTTGATTATTTAAATTTGAGATGAGATTACGATAGGTCAAATTTTGATTTAAAAAGTAATATTTTAATTTTGAAGAAATTGTGATAGATTTGAATAGATTTTATTTTTTAAATTTTTGAGAAGATTGTGGATGAATTGGCTTAGATACGAATTTTGAAATTTAACAAATTATGCTTTATTTTTTAATTTGGAGAACAAAATTCTTGTAAGTTGGATATATTGTAAAATCTCTTACCCAGAATAGGTATTTTGGGTTTATTTTATATTTATTGTATTTATTTTAGATTATTTTAAAATCATTTAAAACCTAATTATTTTATTAGGACAGTTCACCGTAGTTTGGACATTAATGATATAGGACAACCCTAAAATCTACCTCGCTCTACGTAGCAAATAACCTACACGGGAGACACTACTTGTAGGATCATTGTGTGACACAAATTTTGACCATTCAATATTAGTATGGCACGTGTAACAACCGTAGTTTCTTGTATATAATATTTAGAGATTTATATATATATATATATATATATATATATATATATATATATATATATATATATATATATATATATATATATAAGGTAGAATTTAGTTTGGGAAGAAAGAATTTGAAACCTTCTTGAGATAGGGTCCACCTTTGCTCCTTATCTACTTTTAGAGCCAATTCAATTCTAATGTTTCCATATTTAAAAAACCTCTAATTTATTTATTTCATCTATCCATTTTTTATAGCATCCACTATTTAAATTCATGAATCCAAATCTTTGATTTATTCCTCTACAAATTAAAATCTTAATTAAATATGTAGTTTTTAAATTTGGAAAGATCCATATGCAATCTTATTGCATATCAATTTAAATCTAAAATAAATCTTTTAAAATCTAATTTAAAGATTCTAGAGAATTCTAGTCTCTTTATATTGTATCCATAGATGAAAACATTAAATCAAATCCTAACCATTCACCTATTTATCAACCCCCAATACCTAAACCTAACAGCCGACCTCATGCTTTCTCAAATCCACGACCAAGAAGGCTCTTCCCCTATCTCTTTTTTTTTCATCTTCTTCATTCCCTCCATCTTTTCCCTCAAGGCCGACCACCCAAAGCCCTTGGCCGAACCCCTTAGGCTGACCAAAATTACCTCTTGAGGCCGGCTGCTACTGCAATAGATATAGACTATTTATTGTAGAAAAACCACCCCCAAAACTTTATATTCTTCATATATTAGAATTAATATAGATTCCCCCTCAAGTTTTTTGGAGTTTAGAGTCTGTTCGGAGCTCCAAAAGGTCCGTGTCGCAAGAAAAAACTCCACCGTAATCACGATCTAGTAAGTTTTAGAATTTCTTTTAAATAATTATTTTTCCATGTATAAACTCTTGTGATAACTCATAAATATCTTAGATGACAAATAAGAAAACCCCCATGCATATGAAACCCTAATTTTACATAAAAACTGTTCTTAGATGACACAAAATTAATATTTGGCAATATCGTGATCATATTAAATTAGTATTATTGTATGTACTATCCTTTGACATCCATTATTGATGTACTATCCTTTGACATCCATCATTGATGCAATATCGTGATCATATTAAATTAAATAAAAAATAATTTTGTTAGTTATTAAAATCCATCATTGATGTACTATCCTTTGATATGTATACTAGCAAAGTTTGGTTGCTAACACTAATAGAATCAACTTATAGATCGTGGAACCCTAATTATTTTTTATAGATAAAAGAAATAGTATTTATTGTATTTATTACTTATTTTACCATATATATTCAGATTTTATTTCTATTTATAAAAATTAGAATTTTAGGTGTTTTATCTAGCAACTTGACATAGTTTTGATAAAACTTGACCCTGACAGTTTTAGACTTAAAGCCAGAAAAAATATCGATATTTTTAGCATTTAAAATTATGTTATTATATTTTAATTCTAAATTTTTAAGTATTATTTCAGATTTACTTATTTGTCAAAAAATAATTTTTGGTGACTAGTAGGTAACCCATTATGACCTAGTTTGGGTTTCTACTTGGTTTTGGATTCATAGTATTTATAGGAGACGACCATATTACTAAAAAAGCTATTTTTCCAATAAATTCTAGAATTAATATTTTTTATTAAATAATATTTTAAAAATGGTTTTTGATAATGTTTGATGGTTAGTAATATTTTAGTGTGGATTTACTTGCATGTGCAACCAACTTAGGAGTATTAACTAGATAATAAATTAATTTGCTAGAAGAATAAGAGTCTAATTAGTGTAATAATTAATTATTAGGTGTTTGAGACGTTTTTGTAGATAGCTCCGGACCAGATTTGTTGTGCTCGTAGCTTGGCTTGGAAGGCAAGTACACCTTGCTTGATTGTATTGTTTAATTTATATTATACCTGGTTTTTATTTTTTTTAGTTGTGTACACGCGTCTAAGAGTAGCAGACTTAACCAGTATCTTGTAAAGATACATGGTATCTTCTGACCTGATACTGTTTTAAACACGTTCACTGTCTGAGTGAGAGAGTGCATGGACTAGCGTGTCGATTGATCATCGGTACGAGAGTTTGAGTCTTGTGTTAGTAGTTGGTATTGGTTTAGTTTTCTAGATATTATTTGACGTTATTACATTAAGTCTACACCGCGTATACAGTTTGGATAGTTCATTGGGAGGAGAGAATCTATTAGTGAGCATATAAGATTTTTTTTCTTAATGTACTATGAAAATGTGCAACTGTGTAACCCTCGAGTTCTACGAAATGCCTGGTGGAAAGACTGTTCTTCTATTTCTCTCCCCTTATACGCCATTAGAGATGTCTCAAGTGCAAATCACATAGGTGGTTTAGTTACCCTATTTATTTTTTACTGCTTTACTTTTATGCATATCGATTTCTTGTGTACTTGTTATGTCCCTCTGAGGACCTGGCACCCTTTCCATGTATAGAAGATCATGATTATTTGCAAGATCATGAATGAGAACTGGCTACTTCTTTCTCTTTCGAGGAGATCTTCACTTAAATTTTCTTGATCACTAGATGAGGTACTTATTTTGTTGTCTTTCGTACCTAGTTGGTAGAGGATTTGTCTTCACCCGACTACTAGTTCTTCTCAATTATTTCCTACTTGGTACATTGCCATATTTGGTTATATATTTCTATTTGGTTTTGTAGATGAGATTAGTATTGCATGTGACTTACGAAGTTATATACCACCCGTGGATTATTATTCATAAAATAGCGTACGTATGTGTATGGTTTCTATATATTTGAGTTGCCATGTATATACGACTATCATGCTTACGTATTCCTAGTCCTACGTATTTTGGGACTGGAGAGTTGTGCAAATTGTATTCCTTGTTTAACGCAAGAATTTAGAAGCTTGGGTGTGGATTACCCTTTGCTTAAAATTGTACTACTTGTACAAATTGTATCCCTTGTTTAATGCAAGAGAATTGTCCACCAAGTCTTTGATCTGAACAAAATTGATAAAGAAATTCTCGTCAATCTGAATGCTCTTTCCCTTGTTGTCAGCCACTTCAGGATATGCATGACGAGTTTTGGGCACCCACACTTTGCGAGTTTTCCTCAACTTGAATGCGGATGAGGGGTGAACACTACCCCAAGAATAGAGTATTTCTTCATATGCCTGTTGGTCGAACATCACGACCAAGGTCTTCTACGTTGAGATGATCAAAAAAGTATCGAGTTAAGCTATCGCTTTCTCATCAGAGGAGAAGAAAGTCCCCAGCAGAGTCGCCATCTTTGTTTGCGAGAAAAAGTTTTTACGAAACTTGTGTTATAAACTGTTAAAAAGTACAAAAAAGATCCTAAACAAAAATCTAAGTACAATTGATTCTGGGAATTATAGCTGTAGAGATCTGATCTGTGGACAATCACTTTACTCCTTTGACCACTCGATGATGAAGAAATACACACGAAGACGAAGAAATATAGGGAATGCTGTGAACAACATGGAGAGTTGGACAATAAGATAGCGCTGGCACAACTGGACGATAAGCTTCTATTTTTCTCACTCTGCTCTTGAATTTCAAAGACTTGAAGATTGCTACAAACAACTTGTAGAGATGAACAATAAGAAAGCTTTACCACAATGATATGAGAAGCTTATATTTCTCTCACTCTGCTCTTGAATTTAAAAGACTTAAGAATTATAGCCCTTTTTTCCCCTTCTGTCTGTGTGTCTTCTCCTGTATTTATGGAGTTTATGAGCGGTTCTGAGATTGTGCGTGCATTATGGATAGTTGAGACTGTTTTAGCATTATATGCACACTTTTTATGGATTAACACCTACGTTCTGCATGAGTGGGTGCACAACTTCCTGTCTGCTTGACACGTAGCATCTCGTACAAGAAAAGCATAGATCGTAGGGGGAAATTATTTATATACCTTTCACGAGAAGTACGACATGTAAGACACATTGGTAACTGCTCACTATCGATTAGTATATTATGCGAACTTTAGAAGTTGTCTGGAGACAGGCATATTTTTAGGAAGATTGACAATGTGGTGCAATTTTAAAGAGAATGAAAGTGCGGTGCACTTTAAAGAGATTGGCACTACGGTGCGATTTTGAGAAAAATGGCACTACACCGCACTTTTGATAAAAATGGTACTGCGGTGCACTTTTGAAGGAATTGGTACTGCGACACACTTTTGAGAAAAATGGCACTGTGGCCCACTTTTGAGGAAAATGACACCGCGACACACTTTTAAAGGAATTGGTACTGCGGGGAACTTTTAAATAAAATGGCACTGTGGCATATTTTTGAAGAGAATGGCACTGCGGTGCACTTTTGAAGAAAATGGCACTGCGACACACTTTTGAGGAAAGTGGCAGTGTGGCGCACTTTTGAAGGAAATGGCGCCGCATCCTACTTTTGAAGAGATTGGTACTACGGCTGGGTCGCTAAACGACAACCTTGGTCTGCGTGTCGTAGCTCAACTGTAATATTGACCTCTGACTCTTTTGTTTTTGCCTCTGTCAGCTGTCAGTCTACTGCATTAAATATTGAGATAGAGAAGATCGTTTGTGAGCCATCTTTCGTAACATTAAGAAAGTGCACCACTTCTCTACTCTATGAATAGTGTGCCATCCTCTGAAATGAATAGAAAGTGTGCCAAAGTAAGAGAATGCACATCTTTCTTATGGAACAAGTAGAAAGTGTACCATTTTTCACTTGTAGGTTTTATTTGTAGAAAATTATGCTATCTATCTGAGGTACACTTTTGATGCTTCTACAGACCCAAAAGCGAGCAGTTCTGCTCAAACCAATCAGTGACTCAAGACCCTCAAAGCCTCATGTTCTATGCATGTTTCAAGAAATTATGTCCCTGTAAAGAGCTATTTTTCTTTACTACCAACACCTTCGGGTCATCCAATTCCGGAGATAGATGACAACCAAGGCTCGGTTGCAAATATCGGGTATGGACTATATCAAACCATCCTTATTGCCTTGGCTAATATTTCTCAACCTACTTTTGTTGCACAGACAGTCGATACTATACTTCCAGAAGCATTTTGTGAACTAGAGTCCAACATTGATTCTATTGATAATCGGGGGATAACCCCCTTAAGTTGGAGGTATTGCAGCCATACCCTATTGAGTGGGATAATATAGTATGCCTTCCCAACTTAAAGCCACATTCCTTGTAACCCTTTGATGGACTAACTTTTTCTCGATAATATTTGTTGTACTTTATCTCACAGACATTGTCATGCCCCGATTCCGTGGAATCAATAGTCGTCCCCCTGACGTAACCACCGTACGAGCCTAGATTGCGCACCACACAAGGCTAAGGTATTTTATTTCGTATAGCGAGCACATATTCAGAGTACGCAGATAAATTGAAACACAGATTTAAAACATGGAAAAGTTCTCTTTTATTAATAATATGAACATCTATTACAAACTCTTGAACTGAGTCATAAGGTTGCCTCTTGGCTTACAAAATATTGACACAAAATGAGATAGTAGTCCTTTATTAAACTTCAAAATGATAAAGAACTCCTGGTGGAATGATGGCCTTTCCATGGAGCTGCATTAGAGTTTGAATAGCTAGCCCCTTTGCTTCAGAATACTTCAAAAGTTGGCACAAATCAAGGAGTGCCAACAGCTGGACTAGATTAGGGATTGACTTCTGCTCCTCGCTCGGCTCTCCTTAGTACGGGGAACCTGTTTCAACGAGGGTCAGTACATCGAAACATACTGGTGAAGGTAAGCTAACCCAACTATACCAATCAACACGTTGTTTATATGATGCATGCGTATTATTTGTGGTCTTTTTATCTTGACTTAGTTCATTTTATAGCAGGCAATAGATATAAAAATTAATAAAATACTTGCCACCGTTCAGTGACATTTACCTGCTCGTCTGAACCATATGCACAATACTTACCATGTCTTTCCCTGCCATGAAGACACAAGTTAGTTTGTAACAGGTTTAAATATACGAGAGGATTACTGGCTTGATGCTAAAATGGACGAGTATAGTCGTTGATGAGGATAGCATACAACCCAAGATTTATGAGTGACTACAAACCATCCCGTCTCGATAGTTGAGACTATGGTGAAGTTTCGTCCGGACCAGATCGGTGCCAGTGCCCTAGCGACCGTCCGCAAAAACTATTGACCTTGTGCACAAGTTTTCTGTGATCAGTGGTGTTTATATTGAGTTATCCATTGATGCAGATAAGACAATAAGCATTTTGAGACAAGTAGCATGATATGATCCATTTTGCATAGTCTTCCTAACAGTTTGTTACATTCAGGATGAGTTCTATACATAGAAGAATTTAAAGGAGAGTATACATTCTAACTTATATTTATGCATATGATGAACATTCCAAACGAACAAGCATGCAAATAAGTAACCGTTCACAAGTTTGAATGATAAGCAATATAATTCAAGACTATTTTCTTTTTATCTTGATATCTTTTAGTTATTACTTGGTATCGTCTGATTGGGGCAAGCAAGAATACAAGATTTTCAGATGTGAAGACTTGGAAGAAGGGCCAACTGAATCGAATATAAGCTACTCATTTAGTTTGTTGGACGGAAGAAGGAAAGAGATGTTTTAAGACTCCACTCTAGCGTCGCCTACTGTTCGTTCACCAGTATTGCCACAAATAGCTGATCAATAACTCTTTTACTCTTTCCAATATCGAAATTAAAGTACAGTTCATGAACGAAAATAATGAAATCCATCGACACCGTTCAAGAAAACTCAAGCAAATCCGAAAACCAACTCAAGGGCATGAAAGCAGCAAGCGACAGCGAAAACTGAGGCAACAAAAGATGCAGCGGAGAGTTCCCTTCTGACTCTGCTGCTAAGTCAATCCTGGGGGCACAGTCCACTGAATATGAAAATTCATTCTGAAGAAACAAATCCATAACGAGGATGAGTTCTTAATTCAATCTATCCCGATTGAACGATATCGTCTTGTATTTCTTAGCCGCGCTCCCCGAATAGGGGGAACGGGGCACCACATCCTACCCAACTAATTGGAAGTTTCGTCCAAAAACTTAGTAATAAAATCTACCACTAGGAAATAATTAGGGAAACCTTTCCCTCATCTCAGATTCAAGCTCCCAAGTGGATTCTTCGACCTAGTAATTTTGCCAAAGCACGCGCACGAGAGGAACCGAACAACTTTGGAGCAGCATTTCTTTTCGATCCAAAATTTGCACAAGTTGTTCTACATATGTCAAGTCTGCCTGAAGATTCAGTTGATCCAGATCTGCCATGTGGCTCAGGTCGTGCACATACTTCCTAAGTTGGGAAATATAGAAAATATCGTACACTTCGGATAAGTATGGTGGTAGGGCAATCTGATATGCATCTGAGGCAACTCGCTTTAATATCTCGAATGGACCGACAAATCTTGGACTTAGCTTTCCCTTTGCTCTAAATCTGGTGACTCCTCGTACGGGCGAGACATTGAGAAATACCCGATCGCCTTCTAGAAACTCAAGTGGCCGTCGATGTGTACCAGCGTAGCTCTTTTGGCGGCTTTAAGCTATCTTTAGTCTTTCCCAAATTAGACGAATCTTTTAAAATTGCTCCATGAGCTCCGGGCTAAGAATCTGCCGTTCTCCAACTTTGTCCCAACAGATCGGAGATATGTACTTTCTCCCATACAATGCCTCATACGGCACCATCTGAATGCTGGATTGGAAGCTATTATTATATGAAATTTAGCTAACGATAGATGCAGGTCCCAACTCGTCTTCAAGTCCAAGGCACAGAGTCGTATCATGACTTAGAGGATCTGGTTGACATATTCCGTTTGGCCGTCGGTCTGTGGATGGTAGGCGGAGCTGAACTTCAACTTTGTCCCCATTGTTGACTGTCGGCGCTGTGCATACCTCTAATCATAAATGCTATAGTAACGATAGAGGAAACACCTCTGCAAAGTGCCCAAATAACAACGGTAAACAGAGTGGAGATATGAGCAAGGTCTGCTTTTACTGCAAGAAGCCAGGGCACACAATTGATAACAATCGTAAGAGACTCAAATTATGCCTTATTTGTGGTGATTCAAATCATGCCACGCCAGGCTGTCCGAAATACTCTTCTCAACACACTCAACAATCAAATCAGGATGCTACAACCTAGGCAAATCGAGCTGTACCTCTGCAAGAGAGTCGCCAAGCTCAAGGTTGGGTTTATACGATGACACGAGAGGAAGCACTGGCAACAGACACCGTCGTGTCAGGTACTTTACTTTTTAATAACATACCTTCTCGTGTGTTATTTGATTCTGGTGCAACGCATAGTTTTATTTTCACAAATTTTGCCATGGAAAATAATATAGAAATAACTTCGTTGTATCTAGACCTTAGTGTTAGCATAGCATCTGGCACGAAAATACCTGTCCATTCAGTATGCCAGGGTGGTTACGTCTGTATTGGAGGAAGGAAGCTATCGCTAGTTATTTTAGTTCTATATTTTTGGGACTATGATATCATTTTAGGAATAGATTGGCTTGGCACCTGCTCGACAAATATAGAATGTGTAAAAAAGTGAGTCATCTTCCGCCTGCCTGGAGAAGCCAAATTCTGCTACATAAGTAGTCCAGCAGCAGATGCGACCAGGGCCTGCATGGTAATTTCTGCAATATCTACTTGACGAATGCTACACTCAGGCTACGAGGGATTCCTAGCGTCGGTTTGGGACACACAGCAGAATTACGCAAACGTTGAGTCTTCTTCCGTTGAGGCAGAGTTCCCTGATGTATTTCCAAACGAACTACCCGGCATGCCACCAGACTGAGAGGTAGAGTTCACCATAGACACCTTCCCGAATACCCAGCCGATTTCCAAGCCTTAGTACAGAATGGCCCCTACTAAATTAAAAGAATTAAAGTTCTAACTGCAAGAGTTAGTGGATCATGAATTTATCTGTCCGAGCGTGTCTCCTTGGGGCGTGCATGTGCTCATCGTAAAGAAGAAAGATGGGATGCTCCGTCTCTACATCAATTATCGGGAGCTGAACAAGGTCACCATCAGAAACAAGTATCCTCTGCCACGGATAGATGACTTGTTTGATCATCTATGACTCGTCTGGTATGACTCACTGCATCAGGTAGATAGGAATTGACAAACTTAGCAAGCCTGTTGAACTCGACAAAATACTGTTTAACTGTCATGCTGCCCTGCCGTAGTTATACAAACTCGTTTTTCTTCTGTCATCATACAGGTGGGGGTATGAACTCTTTCTCAAATGCGCCACAGAAGGTGGCCTATGCTATCTCATTTTGTGTCAATATTTTGTAAGCCAAAAGGCAACCTTATGACTTAGTTCAAGAGTTTGTAATAGATGTTCATATTTGTGTTTGATGATAAACAAAATGAAATGAGAGGTTTATATGAAACCCTTTTTGTTCATAAACAAGAAAAATAGTATAATTAATTATATACGAGGATATTAAGTACAATAAAATAATTCTGGGCAAGTATTACTATAGAAGTCTGATCTGCGGTCGATCATTTTGTTCATTGGACCATACGATAATGAAGAAGTGCTGTAGAAGAAGAAGAAGCTTCAAAGGTTGCAAGTGGGATGGAATTCTCGTTGCCAAAGTTGTTAACCAACACTCTCTGTCTGTGCTCTCTTTTCTCTCTGATCTCTGATTATGCCTCTCCTTCCGATCGTTATCCCTGTGACCAGGGGTCTCTATTTATAGAGATTAATCAAATAACTGTCGAGTTGGCATAAAAGCCAAAATAACTGTTTTGTTGGCGTAGAAGGCCATACTGTGAAGAAAGTTACATCTTTTATACTGCGGTTATAATAACTGCTACCCACGTTCAAATAATCTTCTGAATTTTCGTATGACACGTGTCCCATTATAAGATAATGCATATAACTGCTTTTCGAAGATCATGGCATGCAAGCCACATAGGTAACTGCCACTGCGTAAAGATAATTAGCGTAAAAAGCCAAATAACTGTCTTGTTGGCGTAAAAGCCAAATAACTGTCTTATTGGCGTAAAAGGCCAAACTCTGTGTAAAACTTGATGATTCATGAATAATAGATAACCAGCATAAAATAGCCAATTATCCATCACGACTGATGTCTTGAGCGTATTCTTGGCTAAAATGGCCTTATCACGTACCTTTACAAATATAGCCGAGTTGGCGTATTTCGAGGAGATAGCATATGGCGTACTCCTATATTTGAAAATAGTCTGGTTGGCGTAAAATATAAGGATGGTGATGTGAGCGTATTAGCCACAGTTTTAGCTTTCCCACTCATGATAAAACTTTTAAAAATAGAACAAGATCTCGTGCATTAAATGCAGAGATATGCCTCCATCTCGTGCATTAAATACAAAGATATGCCTCGATCTCTGTACGAGAAACTACTTTTGACGTGGCATTTGATTTTGTCTTTATCTTGAGCGTAAAACTCATTTCTGCCCATGTAGAATAGGCAGTATATTATTTGAATGCGTAAAAATGACTTGTATCAAGAATATGTCACTAAATGACAACCTGGGTCTCTGTGCAAAATTATCATCACAACCGTCCTCTCGATCATCGTGTAGTACTTTTGTCAGGTGCCAGGTTCACTGATTTGTCTAACAAATTCATCCGAAGAATACGAAGAGTTTCTCGTACAGCTTTATGCTGCATTAAAAACAAACGTATTTTAAACTTTACGCAGGAGGGTAAAGCAACCTTTTACCCAGAACAGTCTTGAAGCGCTGCTTTGCACGGACAGCTCTGAAGCTCTACTTTATGCCAAACAGCTCTGAAGCTTTGTTTTATGCGGACTGCTCTGAAGCCATATTTTATGTCCAATAGTCTTGAAGCTCTGTTTTACGCATACTGCTCTGAGGTCCTATTTTATGCCAAGCAGTCTTGAAGCTCTGTTTTACGCTGACTTCATATATGTTGGGGGTTTTAACTGTATAATACGCGTACAATTCTCCAGCATATTTTATGCTTCTACAAGACCCCTTCAAAGTTTTCAAATTCCTCATAATTTGAAATTCTTTGAATGAAGCATAAAATGGTCAACTTTGACCCGTTCTTCAAGCCTACTTTTTTGGCTACATTTAAGGAGTCATTGGGATTTGTATGTTCTCTTATGCCTATATAAGGGCAAGCAAATAAACTTGTTTTTTTATTCTTCTTTCACCACAAAGATGGCTGCTAAGATTCATTGGGCTGAACCGAGAAAGAAGAAGATTATGCTCTTTCAGCATGTAGGAAGCCGTAAAAAGAGACGTCTTCGAGCAAATATTCTCTGCAATGATGGATCATGGAAGGATATCATAACTTTCTTTTCTTGAGATAATCAACAATTTTATATGACAATTTACGAAAGAGAGAGGAAGGGTCGCATTAGACCACACAACTTGCTAGCTGTATTTCCCTATATTATGAAGCTGGATCTTGGGGTGCAGCTTGGCCGTGTCTTCCAGTATTGTGTTGGGTCTGAATTCCAATCACAATTCTAAGCATGACCGCCGATGACGTATGGGTTGTGGGCTTGAATAATTTAAACAGGCCCAGTTTTGTTTCCTCTCTCCATTCACCATTTTTTTGGCACCTGGTGTGTAGGAGCTGAAGAAGTGCTGCAGAAGAAGAAGAAATGAAGATCTCTATCAGACGAGAACCTAGCGTAGTAGATTCCCGTCATATGTAATCGTGATATTGAATATTGATGAAAAATCCTTTATAAAAAATGGATTTCCATCATATGTAATCATGATTAATAAACTTGTCTTCTTTTATGCACTATTGATTTGCCATATTACTGTTAAAAAGTCTAGTAATATGCAGCTTTAACCCATTTGAGTAATTTTTATGCAGACTCTGATAAATACGCATCCAGTCACGTCCCAATTTTTACGCACAAAGGAATATGCGTAAAAAAACTCTTTAGCATTAAATTGTGTTAAAAATCAAATTGTCATGCTATTTTTTTTTGACGAGGAGTCACATGGAATTCTGAACCGTCATTTATCCTTTATAAATGTGAAGAACATTTTTTCAGAACATCATCTTCGAAAATGGCTTCTCGAAAGATTCTCGAGACAGGGCAAGAAATGTCCGCCGAACAGGCCATCCCTGAACTAGATATAGAAGATTCTGGCTAAACTTCGAATGAACTATCAATGGCCAAAAAATCATCTTTAATGAAGACGGACATTTTCAGGGAACTCCTTGGCCCTTCGTCAGATGAAGTCCTCTCAAATGAAAAAGAAGAGAAAATGCTAATAAGAAAAGCATTTCCTGCGTAAACTCTTGTAACTGGCTTTTTCAAGCGTAAAACCCTAATTATCAAGATATATACATATTCTGCTAACTGATCTGTCCCGCATAATTTAAGATGCGCGTAAAATCATAGTTCCGTAGCATTTGAGCATAAAATCATAGATCTGTAGCTTCTGAGCATAAAATCGTAGATCTGTAGCTTCTGAGCGTAAAATCGTAGATTTGTAGCTTCTGAGCGTAAAATCGTAGATCTGTAGCTTCTGAGCGTAAAATTATAGATCTTTAGCTTCTGAGCGTAAAATCATAGATCTTTAGCTTCTGAGCGTAAAATCATAGATCTGTAGCTTCTGAGCGTAAAATCATAGATCTGTACTCTGCGCGTAAAACCATAGATCTGTGCTCTACGCGTAAAATTATATAACTGTAGCATCTGATGGATCCTTTACGCAGCATAATGACATGTCTTCCTTTTTAAATGATCGGCTGACGTAGTCCCAAATCCTAACCGACTATAATAAAAATTGAATTTGGTTAAGGATTCGGAGAGTCATCTGATTCCTATAAATAGACCTAGGTCATGAGAGAGAAACACCCTTTGCCTCTTTCTGAAAAACCCTTCGTCTCTTTCTGAAAAACTCTTCGTCTTTTTCTGAAAAAACTCAGATTTTCCATAGTACCAAAACAGATCTCCGCCGCTAAAGGAAAGAAAGCCGCTTCATCATCTCGCTCCTCTGCTCAAGCACGAGCGACTCCTACTAGGCCAAGCGAGCCTCGTTTTGAACGAAGTGCTCCGCCATCTAGCTGTGCACCGGGCATCACCGGTAAAAACTTCGAGAGGAATAAAACCCTTCGCACACGTTATACGTGTATGCGCAAATACAACCAAATTTTAATATATCAGCGTAAAAACTCCATATTTTATAATCTGGCGTAAAAACTCAGACTGTCAAATTTTGGCGTATAGTGTGACCTTGCGTTTTACGCACTGAAAGTAAATTCTAGCGTAAAACTCAAATTTTTGCTGTCTGACATAAAAACTCAGACTGTCAAATTTTGGTGTATACTACAAACCTTGTATTTTATGCACTGGAAGTAAATTCCAGCGTAAAACTCTATATTTTACAATCTGGCGTAAAAACTCAGATTGTTAAATTTGGCGTATACTGCAAGAATGTAGCATCTTACGTTTTACATACTGAAAGTAAATTCCAGCATAAAAACTGGCTTATTCTCTTGCTTTTTTGTAGTTGACCTACAGATCCCCCCTTTGGCTGAAGTAATGGGCTCTGCTGCTGGAATGTTAAATTCTAACTACTTGGAGGACTTATCCACGTAACTTTCTCCATCTCTGGAAATGAGTATCCTCAAGAATTGGAAACTCTGATCTCGGCCCAAGGAGAAAGAATATTGCTGAGTATGATTAGTGGGGAACCCTTGACATATTGCTGGGTATGATCAGTGGGGAACCCTTGACATACATAGATAGAACCGAGTATAAGAAACCAGCTTTCTTATTTGGGGATGTTATTGATAAGTAATCCCTGACAAAGCCCAAAAAAAAAGATTGGGTATTTTATGCTGAGGGAACGGTTATGTACCTGCCAAAGATGTCCTGAGATTACCCCATTTCTGTATTCTTCCATGCCACACATCCCAGAAGGATGGCATGGACTCTGACTCCTGATCTTCATGGCCAGCCAAAAAAGATCTTTTATAAGAAATGATTAAACCGAGGATCCTTTGTAAGTAGTCCCTCAGGCCCTATCATGCCCTTCAGAGGATTACTACTAGGCAGCATCCCTAGTGAAGACTCTTCCTTGATCCAGCTATTTCAAATGGCAACTTTCTGCAATAAATTTATGGAGCAGGGAGGAGTATATCCCAGGGTTAACCCTCATATCAGTGGATGGCTTAACCCCCACAATCTTCGATGGGCCAATTTAACTATATGGGCCCTGAAACACTTTCAAATGGAGCTGGAAAGTATTAACTTATTTGAGGCTGTGAGTGCTACTAGTGTTGGGCTGCCTATCAACACCAATCTGTTCTTAGCTTTGATGGAGCAATATAACTCGCTTACTGGGACTTTCGCCACTCCAATAGGTGAGTTGGGCCTAGCACTTCATGAGATGGCAGACATCTCAAAGCTACCAATGGGAGATATTCCTTATGAAGAATATGTTCCCACCAACAGAGAGTTGAAGGATACCAACCCTCGGGTAGTGGCTGTATACCAAGAGCTGATGAGCCACAATCTTGCATGCACCACTTTCTACAGAGATTCTTCTGACTTAGCCCATATTAACAAATGGGGGTCCTACCTTTTCTTCCATCAGGCTAGGAATGCCAAGCAGGACAAGGTTGTAGATAGTAAAGACAAACCTTTGAACCTCTGAGCATTCTTAATGCCAACACAATCGATTATCTTGTTGAAGATGCAGAGGCTCCAGATTGTGTTCTTAATGAAGTGATAGGGGGTCATCCTGCAGGAACCAAAGCCTACAGTTATATGAGGCATTGCCGAAAGACTCTATCAAAAGAAGCTCAACTAGCTAGCTTCCTTTCTATTTGGCTACGCCGATGGGTGGTGCCTGGCATTGTGTCTGCGGATCGTATTCATCAAAATACCCTATGGCCCACAGTGCGTTTGGTATTTGGGGCAAGATTGGGCCTACTCCCTACCATGGTATGCAAGATACAAGTTGGTATAGTTCAGGGGAAGACTATTCTTTCTCCTGAAGGGTTTTACTGGTTGGTCTATATTAGGCCTTCCCACTTGCTGTATAGAAGTGAGGACCACTGCTACTTGGAACCTTATCTGCCTAGCCATTTTGTCAAACAATTTGGATATGATCAGTTGCACGTGGAAAATCCCATCACCAGCTTCAAATTCAAAGACGGGCTTATTGATGGAGCTATAGGATGGCAGTATTTCATCATGGGTTGTACTGGAGCAACCTTTGCTATGCCCGCGACTTCTCTCTCCATGGAGTTGCGCATTCTTTATTCATATGCACAGTTTTACGTGTCCATCAATACCTTCCATCATGATTTTGAAGTACATAGAAGTTTCAGAATGCCCTCCTATAAGTCCACTAGAAGAGAGGAGATACCATATGTCTCCTCTTATGAAGGTGATGAAACTACTGGTGGAGATAATTATTTGATGATATTACCGAGAGGTGTAATAGCTCCCCCGGTGGAGCCTCTCATAATTTCCAATAAACGAAAGGCTTCTACTCAGAAAGAGCCTTCCCCCCGTAAGAAGAAACAGACTACCAGAGGTCCTAAAAAGACTTCCACCAAGGGGGCCCCTTCCAGGAGTGAACATATTGTTTCCCCTGTTATGGATGATTCTTTGATTAGGGATCCTTCGCCTGTTAAAGAAGGAGCCTCCATAGTTCCAGCTGAAAGTGCTGGAGATTCTTTGCCCGTGACTGTTGCCGCTACCACCATTACTGGTGATGCTTCGATATCGCCTTCGAGGCCGAGCTCGCCAATAATCAATATACCTTTTACAAGATAAATAATGGGACTAGCCCCTCCTTCATCTGTAAGTATTTCAAGCGAGATTCCACCCGATGAACCTCGAGTAGATCTGGGTGATGACTGGGATGACGAACCTCAAGCGTCAGTTGGTGTACCCTCTTCTCCAGGTATGACAACTTGTTTAGCATAATTAAGAAATGATTTAGCTATATAGGCTGCAGACGCAATATACATACCATCGGCCATGGGTAAATGTTGTCTTCATGCTTTTTTCAGGATAATTTAACATCAAATTGATATTAACTTTCTCTTATCTTATTTTTAGGCAAAGATATTTCTGGGGAGGGTGGAGCTGAAACAACTTTTGATTTTGTTGTGGATCCAGCTAATGAAACGGCTGTGACCACGGTCGAAGAAGCATACCTTGAAGCCGTTGATCTTTCATCCACAATATTCTCAGATATAACCCTACCAGCAACAGTTCAAATAATATCAGAGGTGGATGAACCCACCATCTCGACTATACCACCTTCGTCGAGCATGCTAGCAACTTCAACTGTTGTTGGTGTCTCTTCTTTTGTCGTACTATCTGTTGAAACAATGACTATGGCAACATCCTCTGTAGTCATTCCAGAAAGGAGATTTACCGATATTGCGGCCACTCCCAGCGTCCATTCGAGCTTTGTTATGCTAGTTGAACAATACACTAGCATATTCTACCTGACTTTGAAAGAATTAATATCCATGGTGCTGGAGAAGAATCTAGGCTTTGATGCTCTGAAGACGTCCTCCAAGCTTACTATAGCGCAGATTAGAAATTTCAATGACGCTGAAAGAGCTAATGCGCTAGAGCAAATGGTTAATAGTTTAGAATAACCCATTAACGAATATTTGTAACTATCCCGTGGCATCATCAATAACTTGGTTCAGGCTAAGTATGACTCCCTAACTGCTGAATTTGCTCAGAAGATAGAAACTTTAAACAAATCCATCCAGGAACATCAACAAGAGATGGAGAAAGAGCAAGCAGTATTGGTGGAGAGTATTCCTCAGCTAGCTCAGTGCCGTAGCGAATGTGAGGGATATGAAGTGAGTGTTCAAGAATTAGAAGCTGAACTTGACCAAACAAGGGAGAGGCTTCTCAAAGCATCGCTAGTTCATAATATATTGGAGGGCCAAGTGAATACAACTCAACAGAACTTGACACATATGGGTGTCATCCACGCAAGTTTTGTTGATTCTCTGTCCGAACTTTCTCTCTTGAGCAATGACCAAGCAAGGATGGAACTGGCTCGCACCAATATTTTAAACTCCAGGAATGAGAGGATGGCTGCTTTGGCGCAACAGATCCACAATTTAACTGCTCCTCCCCAATGATGTACTTTTATGCTCCTTTTGTAATTTGTTATTTCCAGAGATAATAAATATACATTTTTCTGACTTTGTGGACCCATCACTTTAGAATATAAATAATAGGCTAAGATAAAAGATATTAGAGGCAATATGGATATGATATACTTTCGATAAGGTTTAGCTGAATATATCTATTCAGAGTTAATATGAACATGATAGAATATGATCCAACTAAATTTGTATACAAAACACTATCAGAGGTAATATGGACATGATAGGTTTTAAAGTTTTAAATTAGTTAAACATATCTAAATGAGATCTTCATCATACTCCGTTAAGCAAGGGAGATCAAGCATAATACTTCTTCAGGAATTTGCCGTTGATAGGAGCCATTATCAAATCTCTATTAGGCTTGGCTAATCTGTAAGCACCGTTTGAAAATATTATTTCAATCACATAAGGGCCCTCCCATTTGGGCTAGAATTTTCCTTTACTTTTATGTGCAATGATCATTGCCCTCTTCACAACTAAAACTAGCTCACCAACTTTGAACACTATTTCCTTCACTTTTTGATTAAAAGCTCTGGAGATGCGTGCCTAGTAGAACTCAATGCGCTGTTGAGCTTGAAGGCATTTTTTGTCTAACCCTTCTAGCTCTTGAAGTCATAAACGATCATTATTTTCCTCAGTCATCTCATTAGCTACTACTATTTTGAGTGATCGAATTTGAATTTCAATAGGTAGAACTGCTTCACACCCGTAAACTAATAAAAATAGAGTACAATCCATTGGTGTTCGTACCGTTGTGCGGTATGCCCACAGACATTCCCCTAATTTCTCGTTTCAATCTCTTTTATTCGAAGAGACAAATTTCTTCAAGAGTTTGATGATGGTTTTGTTGAAGGCTTCTGCCAAACCATTAGCAGCAGGATTATATGCCGTTGAGGCCATATTTTATATCCGATTCTTATCGCAAAACCGGTAAAACGCTTGACTGATGAATTGAGGCCCATTTTTCATGAATTGTCCTTTGGGGTATCCCAAAGCGATAAATCACAAGATGCTTGATAAAGCTGATCATATTGGATGTCTTCACCTCAGCAAGAGGAATTGCCTCCGTCCATTTGGAGAAATAGTCAGTGATAGCTAATATAAACCGATGTCCTCTAGAAGATGAAGGATGAATAGGACCAATGATATCCATACCCCATGCTTCAAAGGGCCATGATGAAATAGTAGGATATAAATATTCAGAAGATTGATGTATGAAATCTGCATGAACCTGACTGGCTTTGGATTATCTTGCATATTTTACGGCATCTGCAACCATAGTAGGCCAGTAGTAGCCCATCCTCCTGATATGATCTTGTAACTTAGGATTGGGTTAATGTGCTCCACATACTCCATCATGAGCTTCTCGGATAACTTGCCTTGCATCATCATCAGAGAAACATCGTAACAATAGTCCATCATATGTTCAGCGATACAAACTTTGTAAAGAAGCATCAAAATAGAAATACAGTGATCATCTTTTAATAGATACTGCTTTTTTAGGATCCTCTGGTAAGATTCTATATGACACGAAGTCTATGAAGGGACTTCTCCAATCTCTCTTAGGAGGAACCATGTTTATGTAACCTCCGATTTCCAATTTCCAAAATAATTAGATTTTAATTTATTTTAAAATATCAAGTTTTATAAAATATTTCTCCTTGAAAATTTTTATTTGATTTTGAACGATGTTTGATTTTAGAAGGTAATTTAAAAATCTTTATAAAAATCATTTTTTCCTAAATGACGGTGTATTACAAAATAAATAAATAAATAATAATATATATATTCCTCTAGTTTCAAATGTTTATTGGCTTGAAATCATAAAATTATTTATTAAAGGACTAGTTGTTTCTTCAAAATAATTTATATAATTAATGGAATAGTAAATAAATAAATTACGTAGCTTTCCTAAAATATTTTCTGAAATTATAATCTTTTTTTTTTAAATTTTATAAATTGCCATTTCCTATTAACTAGCCAGCACACCCTCATTTTTCCTACATGAGAAACTTTTTTTTATAATTAATTCTGGGCCATTCATTATTGGGCCAACCCGCAACCCTTTATCCCACACCCTTTCTCCCTATTTAAGTCCCTCATCACATCTCCCTAGAAACCCTAGCTAGCCTTCACAAATCCCCACAAAGCCAAAGCCACCATCATCTTGTGTGCTCGTGTCTGTGTGTCCAGCATCACCGTGTCAGCCGTGATGGCCTCGGGTCCGACCCCGGGTGTCCCACCGTATCCATTCATTTCCTGTGTCCAGATTACAGTATTACAACCAGATTTCCGTGTCCGACACACCCGGACATCACCCCCACACCACAGCAAACACCCACCCCGTGTCCAACACCCGGACACGCCCACAGAGCATCATCTCCGTGTCCGGCAGACCCGGACACGACCCCTGACACACACAGAACCCAAAACCCTAACCCTAGATTCAGCCTCGCCTATCGCCGCTGGCCGCCGCGTCTCCCCCGACGTTGAGCTCCGCTGCCGCGTCGAGCTCGGAGACCGCCGCCTTGGATCCGTCGACCACCGCTGAGAACATCCGCCGCCACAGCAGATCCGGGAAGCCGCCGCTGCTCCCGAGACCCGCCGCCGCCGAGTCGACGCCGCCACCGCGTCGAGCCCTCCTCGAGCCAGTCGACGCCGCATCGTCGAACTCAGCCGACCGCCTCCTCGGGACGAGAGCGCCGCCGTCTTCTCGAACCGAGCACCGCTGGAGCCGACGCCGACGCTGACGCCCTGCCGGCCCGACCTCGCCGGAAACCCCAACCGTAAGCCCTCTTTCCTCCTCCCCCTTTTTTCTTCTGCTCTGTATATGTAATTAGGGATTTGTAATCGTTTAATTAATATATGTATATATGTAATAGTTTAATTAATATGTATATATGTAATAGTTTAATTAATATATGTAATAGTTTAATAGTTTAATTAATATATGTAATTAGGGATTTGTAATCGTTTAATTAATATATGTATATATGTAATAGTTTAATTAATATATGTAATAGACTTTGAAAAAATTTGTTGTTCTATATAGACATGATATAGACTTTGAAAAAATTTGTTGTTCATAATGATGAATATATCATTGAAGAAAATATTTCTATAAGGAAAATATTTACCAAACAGAAGGAAACATGAAGAAAAAAATATATAGTTTAAGACAGGAATAACTTAAAGGAATCATGGCTCGGCCTTGAATCCTCTAGAAAGTTTAGGTTTGGGAAGTAGACACGATCACAAAAACAGATAATTTGAATAATGCACGTTACCTTTTCAAAGTAACTAAACCAAGGAAGACCCAGTATAATGAATGATATAGACATGAAAGTTATAGCTAATCACCTGCATGGGCCACCACTAAAAACGTGTCACGACCCGCACCCGATTTAGGGGCACGAGTGCGTGGGTACGTCCAGCCTACGTCGCAGCATCGGCGGTAGAACGCTGTCTAGGTCAAGTACTATCTAAATAATCTCACACTAGTATCCAACTCCATAAGGAGACACGGATAACACTATAAAGATGAACAACATACTCAATCACAATTACAGTACGATAAGAATTCGAAGAACAAAAGAGTACAACACAAGACTAATGATAAAACAATCATACCTGTAATCAGTAACAACCAATCTCCAAGTGTCAGAACAAGTCCACTAAGGTCACAGTCTGGAAAAATATTTTCCAGTCAGGAAGGAGCAAAGTACATCTCTAAATAGCAGTTCTATATAAATGACATAAACTATGTAGCAGTTCTAGATGGAAACATACCAGATGCATGTATAAGTACGAGAATGTACAATGAGAGAAATACTGGAAATACTGTAAGTAAATGCAGGAAAAGAAACATTATGTCCATGAGCAAGAACCTATGACTAAGTGTGTTGAGTACTAGCTTTAACATGTGATCGGCTTGGGAACTTGATCAGGCTGGTTACATGTGATTAGCTATGATTCATGGAAGGTCAGGCTAACCGTTGGTTAGCTATGATACATGGAGAGGTCAGGCTAATCACACGTAACAGCTATGAGGCATGGAGATGGTCAGGCCGCACCCGACGTGAGATGTGGGGTGAGCTATGATGCATGGATAGTTGGGTATGATCACATATCTACACTAAAATACTCCCCAAACCCCCGACTGGTATAGTAGATCCAATCATGGTACGCTATGGCACGGGATTCCCTAGGAAGGTAGCAAATCTCCCCGGGAATCAGTGTCTGTACATGCACAAGATATCAAAGAAACAAGCCTTGTACAAGCTACACCATGAATAAGGAATAACATCTCATGACGAGATCCGTGTATACCAATCCGTGTAACCAACGTGTCAAGAACAGGGATATTTACACTAGATACAGTGAACATAGGAGATATCATAAATTAGAAACTAATCAGAGAATGTACTCGCCTTGGGTCCTTAGCTGGTAAAACCAATGTCCTGTTCCAGAGTATCCCCTGGGTAAACCAACAGTCCTATAAACATAACACAAGCAAAACCACATTTGCATCAGATGCTACACTAACACAGTCAAAAATACTGGTCTCAGGGCCAGGTCAGGCAGGGCACTAGTCAACTAGGGTCATCTAGTATAGACACGTATATCATACACATTTACACTCCAAGTATATACCAATAAAAACGTATATAATATATATATATAAGTGTCTCTTAGTATTTGTACAAAATACATATTTGTGTATATATACTAATAGATGTTTATAAATATATATTTTTTTATACCAAAATACATATTTGTATATTTATATATCAATCAAAAATCCTTATACATAATACATAACTAAATTATAAATAATAAAACTGATATGCATATATATATATATTACCAAACTTATTATAGAAAATTACTAAACTAATTATATTTAATTAATAAACAAATTACATAATTTACTAAACTAATATATTTAATAAATTAATTAACTGATTAAGAATTTATTTACTGACAAATGACTAATTAACTGATTAATTATAACTAAAACTAATTTTATAAATTAATTCAACTAATTATAAATTAATTAAACTATTACAAATTAATTAAACTATTACAAATTAATTAAACTATTACATTTTAATTTAACTATTACATATATTAATTAAACTATTACATATATTAATTAAACTATTACATATATACATATATTAATTAAATGATTACAAATCCCTAATTACATATACAGAGCAGAAGAAAAAAGGGGGAGGAGGAAAGAGGGCTTACGGTTGGGGTTTCCGGCGAGGTCGGGCCGGCAGGGCGTCGGCGTCGGCGTCGGCTCCAGCGGTGCTCGGTTCGAGAAGACGGCGGCGCTCTCGTCCCGAGGAGGCGGTCGGCTGAGTTCGACGACGCGGCGTCGACTGGCTCGAGGAGGGCTCGACGCGGTGGCGGCGTCGACTCGGCGGCGGCGGGTCTCGGGAGCAGCGGCGGCTTCCCGGATCTGCTGTGGCGGCGGATGTTCTCAGCGGTGGTCGACGGATCCCAGGCGGCGGTCTCCGAGCTCGACGCGGCAGCGGAGCTCAACGTCGGGGGAGACGCGGCGGCCAGCGGCGATAGGCGAGGCTGAATCTAGGGTTAGGGTTTTGGGTTCTGCGTGTGTCAGGGGTCGTGTCCGGGTCTGCCGGACACGGGGATGATGCTCTGTGGGCGTGTCCGGGTGTTGGACACGGGGTGGGTGTTTGCTGTGGTGTGGGGGTGATGTCCGGGTGTGTCGGACACGGAAATCTGGTTGTAATACTGTAATCTGGACACAGGAAATGAATGGATACGGTGGGACACCCGGGGTCGGACCCGAGGCCATCACGGCTGACACGGTGATGCTGGACACACAGACACGAGCACACAAGATGATGGTGGCTTTGGCTTTGTGGGGATTTGTGAAGGCTAGCTAGGGTTTCTAGGGAGATGTGATGAGGGACTTAAATAGGGAGAAAGGGTGTGGGATAAAGGGTTGCGGGTTGGCCCAATAATGAATGGCCCAGAATTAATTATAAAAAAAAGTTTCTCATGTGGGAAAAATGAGGGTGTGCTGGCTAGTTAATAGGAAATGGCAATTTGTAAAATTTAAAAAGAAAAGATTATAATTTCAGAAAATATTTTAGGAAAGCTACGTAATTTATTTATTTACTATTCCATTAATTATAAAAATTATTTTGAAGAAACAACTAGTCCTTTAATAAATAATTTTATGATTTCAAGCCAATAAACATTTGAAACTAGAGGAATATATATATTATTATTTATTTATTTATTTTGTAATACACCGTCATTTAGGAAAAAATGATTTTTATAAAGATTTTTAAATTACCTTCTAAAATCAAAACATCGTTCAAAATCAAATAAAAATTTTCAAGGAGAAATATTTTATAAAACTTGATATTTTAAAATAAATTAAAATCTAATTATTTTGGAAATTGGAAATCGGAGGTTACAAGTCTATCCTCCTTAGAAAAATTTCGTCCTCGAAATTTTAGGGATGACTAGGATAGAAAAAAATTTGTTGTTCATAATGATGAATATATCATTGAAGAAAATATTTCTATAAGGAAAATATTTACCAAACAGAAGGAAACATGAAGAAAAAAAAATATATAGTTTAAGGCAGGAATAACTTGAAGGAATCATGGCTCGGCCTTGAATCCTCTAGAAAGTTTAGGTTTGGGAAGTAGACACGATCACAAAAACAGATAATTTGAATAATGCACGTTACCTTTTCAAAGTAACTAAACCAAGGAAGACCCAGTATAATGAATGATATAGACATGATATAGATCACAACAGATAATTTGAATAATGCACGTTACCTTTTCAAAGTAACAAATTTTTTCAAAGTCTATATGCACGTTACCTTTTCAAAGTAACCGGGTGCGGGTCGTGACACGAGTGCGTGTGATTGAGTATCCTCTCTCATCCTAGTATCCTATGTCCTATATTCTATAGCAGGTACGCAGTAGTACAACTAAGACGTCGCACTACCACGACATCGCACAACTTGCGAAGTCTGACCTGCATGGGCCACCACTAAAAACGTGTCACGACCCGCACCCGGTTTAGGGGCACGAGTGCGTGGGTACGTCCAGCCTACGCCGCAGCATCGGCGGTAGAACGCTGTCTAGGTTAAGTACTATCTAAATAATCTCACACTAGTATCCAACTCCATAAGGAGACACGGATAACACTATAAAGATGAACAACATACTCAATCACAATTACAGCACGATAAGAATTCGAAGAACAAAAGAGTACAACACAAGACTAATGATAAAACAATCATACCTGTAATCAGTAACAACCAATCTCCAAGTGTCAGAACAAGTCCACTAAGGTCACAGTCTGGAAAAATATTTTCCAGTCAGGAAGGAGCAAAGTACATCTCTAAATAGCAGTTCTATATAAATGACATAAACTATGTAGCAGTTCTAGATGGAAACATACCAGATGCATGTATAAGTACGAGAATGTACAATGAGAGAAATACTGGAAATACTGTAAGTAAATGCAGGAAAAGAAACATTATGTCCATGAGCAAGAACCTATGACTAAGTGTGTTGAGTACTAGCTTTAACATGTGATCGGCTTGGGAACTTGATCAGGCTGGTTACATGTGATTAGCTATGATTCATGGAAGGTCAGGCTAACCGTTGGTTAGCTATGATGCATGGAGAGGTCAGGCTAATCACACGTAACAGCTATGAGGCATGGAGATGGTCAGGCCGCACCCGACGTGAGATGTGGGGTGAGCTATGATGCATGGATAGTTGGGTATGATCACATATCTACACTAAAATACTCCCCAAACCCCCGACTGGTATAGTAGATCCAATCATGGTACGCTATGGCACGGGATTCCCTAGGAAGGTAGCAAATCTCCCCGGGAATCAGTGTCTGTACATGCACAAGATATCAAGGAAACAAGCCTTGTACAAGCTACACCATGAATAAGGAATAACATCTCATGACGAGATCCGTGTATACCAATCCGTGTAACCAACGTGTCAAGAACAGGGATATTTATACTAGATACAGTGAACATAGGAGATATCATAAATTAGAAACTAATCAGAGAATGTACTCGCCTTGGGTCCTTAGCTGGTAAAACCAATGTCCTGTTCCAGAGTATCCCCTGGGTAAACCAACAGTCCTATAAACATAACACAAGCAAAACCACATTTGCATCAGATGCTACACTAACACAGTCAAAAATACTGGTCTCAGGGCCAGGTCAGGCAGGGCACTAGTCAACTAGGGTCATCTAGTATAGACACGTATATCATACACATTTACACTCCAAGTATATACCAATAAAAACGTATATAATATATATATATAAGTGTCTCTTAGTATTTGTACAAAATACATATTTGTGTATATATACTAATAGATGTTTATAAATATATATTTTTTTATACCAAAATACATATTTGTATATTTATATATCAATCAAAAATCCTTATACATAATACATAACTAAATTATAAACAATAAAACTGATATGCATATATATATATATTACCAAACTTATTATAGGAAATTACTAAACTAATTATATTTAATTAATAAACAAATTACATAATTTACTAAACTAATATATTTAATAAATTAATTAACTGATTAAGAATTTATTTACTAACAAATGACTAATTAACTGATTAATTATAACTAAAACTAATTTTATAAATTAATTCAACTAATTATAAATTAATTAAACTATTACAAATTAATTAAACTATTACAAATTAATTAAACTATTACATTTTAATTTAACTATTACATATATTAATTAAACTATTACATATATTAATTAAACTATTACATATATACATATATTAATTAAACGATTACAAATCCCTAATTACATATACAGAGCAGAAGAAAAAAGGGGGAGGAGGAAAGAGGGCTTACGGTTGGGGTTTCCGGCGAGGTCGGGCCGGCAGGGCGTCGGCGTCGGCGTCGGCTCCAGCGGTGCTCGGTCCGAGAAAACGGTGGCGCTCTCGTCCCGAGGAGGCGGTCGGCTGAGTTCGACGACGCGGCGTCGACTGGCTCGAGGAGGGCTCGACGCGGTGGCGGCGTCGACTCGGCGGCGGCGGGTCTCGGGAGCAGCGGCGGCTTCCCGGATCTGCTGCGGCGTAGGCTGGACGTACCCACGCACTCGTGCCCCTAAACCGGGTGCGGGTCGTGACAGTTTATAACATAGCTGCGTTCTATGTGAAAATTATTTTTTACACAAAACAAATTTCTGTTAAGAAGGATCACCGAATTCTGCCTTCTTATAGGAATAGCTAAATCTGTAGCTAGACTGCCAGAGCATCAGCTTCTAAATTTTGAGATCGAGGAACATGTTCTAAGAAGAATTCTTTAAAAGACATTGCTATCTCGATCGTTGTTCGGTGATAAGGAATGAGATTCGGATTGCGGACTTCATATATTCTTCTGACCTGATTGACGATCAGCTGAGAATCACCAAAAGCTTTTAAGTATTCAACATCCAATTCTTTAGCAACTTGAAGCCCGATTAGTAGAGCATTATACTCTGCCATATTATTAGAGCATGGTTCACTAAGAGAATATGCTCGATAGATGACGAGTTTATCAGGAGTCACCAGAACAATTCCTACTCCTGAAACTATGTTTTCCTTGGGACCAGTTCTGGAAGCACCATCAAAGAATAGCTGCCATGTATCATCTTTCATTGCCAAATTACATTCTGCAACTTCGTCGGAAATATCCTCATATAATTTGGAGGTTTCTGGAATTGGATGGGCAGCTAAGAAATCAGCCAAGGCTTAACCTTTCATAGATTTCTGAGGGACGTACACCATATCATACAGTGTCAATAGCATTGTCCAAGTCATGAGTCGGGAATTAAGAATACTTGGCTTATTCATCAATACCCGAAGTGGATTGATTCTGGAGATGATATCAATAGTTTGGCCTATCACGTAATGTCGTATCTTCTGAATGGCAAATATTAGGGCCAAGCATTCTTTTTCTACTGGGTTATACCTGTGTTCTACTCCGACCATCATCCTGCTTAGATAGTAAATAGCCTGTTCATGACCCTCATTATTCTTCTGTGCGAGAAGATCCCCTAAAGAATGATCCATTGCCCGAACATACAACAAAAATGGTCTTCCTATGACAGGAGGCACCAGAACTGGAGGATTAGTAAGATAGTATTTGATGTCATTAAATGCTTATTGACAGGCTTCGTCCCATACAAATGACACACCCTTCTTCATTAGATGAGAGAAAGGTTGACATCTTCCAGAGAGGTTGGATATAAATCTCCTGATATAATCTAGACAATGTTGAAATCCCCTAAGTTCTCTGAGATTACGGGGCGGTCGCATTTCTAGGATCACTTTTACTTTATCAGGGTCAACTTGAATGACTTTAGTAGTAATGACAAATCCCAAAATTTTGCCATTGGATACACCAAGAAATGACTTTGTAGGGTTCATTTTGAGTTAATTTTGGCGCATCAAATCAAATATTGTCTTTAAGTCTTGGATATAATTATCCTTGAGGCGGCTTTTGACAGTAATATCATCTACATAATATTCCACCATATTGCGTAAATGCATATGGAATATGGTACTCATAGCTCGTTGATATATGGACCCGGCATTCTTCAATCCAAAAGGCTTGACTGTATAACAGTATACTCCGAATGGTGTACAAAAAGCAGTATGCTTCTCATCTTTAGGATTCATCTTAATTAGATTATATCCTGAATCCATCCATGAAAGATATACGCTCAAAACTGCACGTATTATCGATCATGACGTCTGTAATGGGAAGATGGAACTCATCCTTAGGACAGGCCGCATTTAGATCTCGGAGGTCGATACAAACACGAACTTTTTCATTTTTCTTCATAACTGGTACAACATTAGCGACCCAATCAGGATATTGTTCTTTCCGGATGAACCCATATGCTATTAATTTCTTAATTTCAACTTTAATGGCATCCATCATATCTGGGCGGAACCGACATTGGTGTTGCTTTACAGGCTTTGAATTGGATAATATGTTGAGTTTATGGGTAGCCACTTTTGGATCAAGACCTGGCATATCCTCATAATTCCAAGCAAAGACATCGATATATTCTTTTATCAGCTGGATCATTCCTTCTCTTTCTTCTTCAAAAAGATTGTTGCTGATAAATATCGGCTTTGGTGAAAATTCATCCCCGATATTAACTTGGATAACGTTGTCTTCAGTGAGTGATTCTTTTTGTTCGAACCAGAGTTCCTATTGTGTATCTATTTGCTGTGCCCAGGATTTATTTTCAAATGGTTCAGATTCTTCTTCCTATGTTTCCAGGAAATTTGTCAATACCATATTTACTGATAATCCTGGTTCGAATTCATCATCTGGATCGGAGGATGATAAATAATCTTGAGAAGAGAAAATGGTCTCATCTCTTGACTCAGAGTTGTTTGGAGTTGTAAGAGATGTGGTATACCCTAGACCAAAATGAGTTTGTTAGCTGTAAGGATCACCATGCAACGGTATTCGTCTGCCTTTTTCATAATTGAGGCCTTGCTCCAACTTTAGATCATAACCCATATTTTGCATAATCTTTAAAGCCTGTGGGCTATATCTGTGGATTTACATTTTCTCAGCATCATACTCGTGAGATTCTTCTTGTATAATCGGTCTATTCCATATACGACCGAAGACTATTGGATGCTGATCGTTGCGAGTAGGTGGAACAATAAAGATAGAATCATCATGTGGCCCATACGTCGTAACGATATTAGATGTTGATGCTACTTTCCACACATATGGATGATAGAAGTATATAGCCTCCAAGAATTTTTGTGCTATGGGTTCTATCTCCTTATGAGGAGAAATTTCCTGATTAGGAAATTGGGCGTCAGTATACTGGAAAAGAGAATCTTTATTATCATCAGAAAATACGTCTCCGATTATATTTACATCAGCTGACTGCTTGTTGCGCCTAAGGTCGATGACCAAAGGTGGAGGTTTCTTGTTCAGATTGATCACTAGAGGATCATTTCCTCTTCCAGCCTTTGTTTTGCCTAAGTGGATATTCATAGGTTCTAAGACTTTTGGACGGGTAATCCGTCCTTTCACTTGGATCGACAAAGGTTGCTCAGCAGATGGTTCTCCTGGTGGGATTCTTTCTCCATTTTGCCTGACACCTCTTTCATGTAGTCTTGAGTGTACAACATGGCATCAGAACAGTAAGATTCAACTCCTTTGAACCGATTGAGATCAGCAAATTCTGTTTTTACTGTTCCTTGAGCGTCTACATATTTGAAACATTGATGTAGAGTTGAAGGAACAATATTATGATCATGGATCGATGGTCTACCCAACAGAATATTGTAAGACACCTCTGAATCAATGACATAGCATGTTGCCCATAATCTAAGGTCACCAATCTGGATTCTCAGACGAATCTTCCCTAACGGTCTACTTTTCCTGGCATTAAAGCCCACAATAGTAGTGGTAGTATAAGCCAGTTCACTGGTAGGAATTATCAATGGTCTTAGCAGACTATTTGGGATAATACTGATTGACGATCCTGGATCTATGTGAATTCGGTCTACCTTAATAGAGCCGACGTATCCTGTATAATAAAGAGGTATGTCATGTTTGTTATGCTTCAACAACATATCCTCTTGAGTGAAAGTGATGCTAGGGACTACTTCCATCACACTATGGCATTGAGGACATGCCACAGGCTTTTTATTAGGGGACTTGAGCTGGGTCAAGCATACATCTGCTTGCATTAATGTTTCACTCAAGGCTTGACGAGTGTATTTGGATAGCCGAAGTAGCTCAAAAATAGACAATCTGGCTGGAGTATTAGCCAACTGAGCCAAGATGTCAAAGTTATAAGGATTTTCTAAACCTTTGTTTTGAATATTCTTCAAAGGTTTATCAAAATAAACTTAATTTTGTTTGCCTTTGTCCATCGAAGTTGATTTAGAAGGACCTGCCTCTGGTATTACTGGTTCAGGCTCTGGAGATTTGGTAGCTAAAGTGTCTGCCGTTGCCTCATACTGATTCCCTCTATATCTTTGAGGTAGGCTTTCCCTGACCGTGTTCCAGTTGCTAAAGCCTCTTTTTTCGATGCCGAGGTTATTCCAACCATATGGCATAGTTTACATCTTGAATTCTTCTTAGACTTAGCTTTAGCAGCTTTAGTCTCTTCCTCAATTTCTGATACTAGATCAGGGTGAACCCACATAATCTCTCCACGCTTCTTAGTTAGGAGAACTATATCTTGATTTTGACCCATGGTAGGAGGGAGATTAAAAATATTTATCATTGCCCATGTAATAGGTACCACACCATCCGGTACTTCTTGAGGGGGAAAATTGCCAAATTGGAGTGAGATCATGTTTGCAGTGACCGTCTTCTCGTTATTACACAGAGTGATGGCTTTGGTGTCGATTAACTCCTGGATTTTTCTTTTCAGTACATAGCATGCCTTTGCGGGGTGATATATGTATCTATGGAAAATACAGTACTTAGGATTATTTGTACTGCCGACTTCATTTGGACGCTTTATCTCTGGTAGAGTAAGCTTGCCACTTTTGACTAGACAATCAAATATGCTTGGAATATCATCGTCATCAAAAGAATATTCTTCCTTAGGTTTGGAAGTTCCAGGATTCGTCTGCGTAGTTACTAGAGTATTTTGTCTGGCCGTATTGATTGCCAGGGCTTCCTTTCCTTTTAAACTATGAGTATGGTCATTATTGGAGGATGAACGCTTCCCTCTATCAGAGGTAGAGATCATGATTCTGTTGTCACGAGCCTTCCGACTATTATCTTCAGCGGCTACTACCGATATGATAAATGAGGGCCAATCATGGACTGAAATGGTCCCATAAATACTGAGATCAGTGGAAGAAGGTTCTTTCTGCAAATGTCTACCAAGGCTGAATCTGGAACTCCAGGAGGCATCTGTAAAGTGGCCTGATTAAAGCGTTCAATAAAAGTACGAACGGTTTCTTTTTCCTTTTGCTTTACTTCGATGAGTGATGACATATTCATGTCCCTCCCTCCCTCGTAGAATCGAGCGAAGAATAGAGTCTTGAAATCATTAAAAGACGTAATGCAGTTGTCAGATAGGCTAGGATACCATTGGTAAGCTACTCCAAACAGACAGCCTTTAAACACTCGCGTGAGAAGGGCATCATTTTCTTGCAACAATATCGTCATCATGCTGAAGTAGTTCATATACTAGCTTGGCGACGTCTTTCCCTCAAACAAAACCATAGCCTATGGTTTATATTTTGGTGGAAAAGGGATCTCATCCCAGACAGCTGGATATGGCTGGTTAATTCCTAATTTTTTGAGCTGATCTTAATGTTTCAAGGCATCAAATAGGGCTTTCAATTCTCGAACTGCTTGCATTGGATCTTTAGTTGGGAAGGGGACAACAAAAAGGTGAGAGATTGGATGTATTATAAATCTAACATGAGGTAATACATTCTCTGGGTTAAGCGGTTGAGGAGCAGTAGATTCTTGGTTTTGAACAGGCTCCTAGCTTGCATTGGCAGGTGGTATGTCTACCCCCACAAGTAGTTGAGTCAGAGGAACATGTATTTGAGCTATCGTATTTGTATGTTGAGTCACGATCATTTGGTGCATACTATCCATCATGGTATACATCTCTTTAAGTGATGTTTCTAATGCATTAATGCGTTATTTAGTACTTTCTGATGGGGAAGCTTCTTCATGTTCATCTCCAACAGCATAAACTCCCTTTTCTCTAGATGCCACTTAGGGATTAGTATAGATCTCTGTAGAGATTGAGTCTATACTTTTAGCATCAAATTCAAAAAACTGGTGACTCCTAGTATCGGAATCTGAAGAATATGAAGCTGATTATCGTGACCTCGAGCGGGTGTTTCAAAAAATACCTTCTTCAAAAGTCTCGATGAGTCTGTCAAATCTCCTTTGACTTGGAGTTCTAGAGGGTTGATGTCTTTAACTCGACTTTCCTCTAGGAATATGCGAAGCCATGTTTACTGAAGCAAATGTTGGTTCTTCTTCCTGTAATGACAAAGAGTAGTTCAACCGGTCAAAAATTGACCATTTTGCTTTAGAACAACAATAATTAATTACAATCTTATGACTATTACAACAATATTCTCTAGGGGGTGTAATAGAAATATTAGAAGATCCCATGTCTCTGCGTTTATGGATCAAGAAATTACGTAAATCAGGGGGATTATCAGAAGAAGAAGAATAAGAAGAAGGCTTATTCTGCCTTTTTACATCAGTAGGAATGTGGAGATTAGGAACCATAACCCTTTCTCTGCCATAGGAATACAGCAGTTCACCCATGTGAGTAGCATATGATCCATCTTCTATCTGAGAAGCGTATTTTCCCGTGAAATGGGTCTTCTTTACGCAAACAAACTTATCCTGTAGTAGTTTGGAGTTTTGCACGGGTTCGCGTAAAACAGGAAAAGTCCTCAAACGGTCTTCAGTGTCACGCGTAATCTGAAGAGTGGGAACTTTCTTCTCTTGTGGGCGTAAAAGCCTAGAGGTTGGAAGATTCACCACTTGTTTTCCCTTGATGCGATCAAAGGGTACATCTGCCTCATCATAGACGAAAGATATATTTTTATGCGCATGACGCGTTTAAAATTTTTGAATTGGCACTAAGGCCTTGCCAGAAATTTTGTCTGCCATATCACAGACGAGAGATAAAGGTTTACGTGCATGGCACGTCTGAGACTTCTGGATTGGCACTGGGGCATTGCCAGAAGTCTTGTCTACCACATTACAAATAGAAGACAAAGTTTTACGCACAGGGCATGTTTGAGACTTCTGAATTGGCACTGAGGCATTGCCAAAAGTGTTGTCTACCATATTGCAAACGGAAGACAAAGTTTTATGCACAGGGCATGCCAAGAACTTCTGGATTGGCACTGAGGCATTTCCAGAAGTCTTGTCTGCTACGTCACCGACGGGAGACAAATGTTTAAGCACAAGGCGTGTTGGCTATGTTGTCAAAACCTTGTTGATCAGTGAGTGAGAGCTTGCAAGAAGGGTCAAGGATGTCTTAGGCATCCACACTTTACACAAGTTCTTGTTGTTCTGGACAGAGAAGGAATGAGAGCTACCACTGCATGAAGCATGTCTTTATAGGCAGATTGGTCAAACTGGACAACCAAAGTCTTCTTATTTGATCCGATGGATATAGCATCGTGTTGAGCAATTACTTTCTCATCATAGGAGAAAGTCGTCCCCAGCAGAGTTGCCATCTTGTGTTTGATAATAAACAAAATGAAAGGGGAGGTTTATACGAAACCCTTTTTGTTCACAAACAACAAAAAGAGTACAATTAATCCTGTACGAGGATATTAAGTTCAATAAAATAATTCTGGGGAAGTATTGCTGTAAACTCCCTCACCCAAAATAGGTATTTGTGTATATTTTATATTATTATATTTATTATAGATGTTGAATTTATTTAGAGTATTCTCTTAGTTAATTAGAAAATAATTGTTTTTAGTATATTTACTTATATAAATATTTATTTAGTATTTTTTTTAGGCTATTTTAGATTATTGGGATTTTTCCATAAATTTTAGTTAATTAAAAACTAGTAACACTAATTTTTGAGGACTTTAAAGAATTTATTCTATGTTAAAACTTAATTAAAAATATCCCAAAATTTTATTTTTGGTTCTAAATAATAAAATATATTTTCTAGAATTTTTTGGGAATTTTTCGATTATTTTTAGCATTTATTTTGAGTTAATTATGAAAAACTGAATTAAAAACTAATTTCTGAAAAAGAAATCCCAAAAAGTAATTAATTCTGCCCTGTCAGCAAACAGGGGGCCCACCTGTCAGCCTCCAGTAGTGAACAGTGCCGGGCCCGCCTGTCAGTGACCGCTGAGTGGGTGCGAGCCGAGCCGAGCCGAGTCAGAGTTCGACTCGGACTCAACTGAGCCGAGCCGCGTCAGTGCCTGACCGTCCGATCTGAGCGGGCAGCCCTGGATTGCTGTCACGTAGCGCGCTGTGAGCCACGGCTGCACTTTCTCTCTCCTCTATATATATATAATAGTTTAGATATTAATTTCTAGGGTTTTTTTCTTCAGCCGATTTTTGGAGAATTGTCATCTAGGGTTCCTTCATCTTCCAGAAGCCATTGCGCATAGCTCCGGACTCCAAACGAGGCCTAGTTTTTTTTGTTAGAACGATAATGAGGTTAGATTTCTTATTATATAAGTTTTTTTCTAAATTATTAGTATTAAAAACTGAAAAATTCGTAGAGCACAGCATGTCTGAAAATAGACGTATTTTGATGTTTTCATAATTTTGGGAGAACCCGGAATCAGAATCATGAACTGTTTAAAGTTTCCGAAAGCTAATGTCGAGATCATCAACATATATTTTTCCCAGAATTTAATTTGAAGTATTTACATACTGTTAATTCTGTAGAACTTCTAGGTTAGAATTTAACAATCGGTGCACAATACAAAATTTGTATGTGCCATAATTCTCAAACGAATTTGAATTCGGACGAGCTATAAATTCCAGCATGTTTTTGACGCTGAAATCTATAGGAAATAATGCATGAAAGTTGAGTTTGTGTCGGTTGACTTTTTGGTCAACAGATCGCCTCGATTTGCGTGCCATGAGTCTCGAGTTGATAAAATTTAGTTTCTTTGGACAAAATTTAAGAATGAACATAAAAATCAGAATAATAAGATTAAAATAGGATTTTAGAGTAATTATTCCAGAATTAAATAAATTAAAATAAATTATCTTTTGACGTGATAAATTTGTAATACATAAGCTATTTGGACTGTGACTTGGACTCTGATTCATACCAGCAGCAGGACCCCAGGCAAGATACCTTGTCAAATTGTTTACAGTACTTTGCATGCTATTTATATTTCTTTTTATTTATTTCATTTCTGTATAGTGCTTGCATGTGTAGTTTTTCTCCAGTCATTACTATGTATTAGATATGTTGATACACACATGGCACCTAGTATCATGGGAGGACAATCATTAGGCGTATGGGCTTTTAACCACTCTGGTAAACCGTAGTATATAGTTTGCACTACGGGCGTGTGTCGCGCTGGTCGCTACCCCAGAGGTATGTCATTTCCTGTAGAGTCGCGCTGGTCGCTACCCCAGAGGTATGTCGATTTCTGATGTTCTAGACGGGTGTGTGAGTTGTGAGGCTTAGATCGAGTAGACTACCCTTGCCCATACGTCAAAAAGTTGTCCTCATTTGCATTCATATAGATTATCTTGTACAGTGTACTTATCTATTTTCAAACCATATGCATGTTTACTGTATTCAAATTGGCTCATATTTTCTGTATCTTGTTACGTCCCTCTGAGGACCTGGTCCTCTGCCAGGTGTATCTGCTCTTGAGTATTTGCAGGAGTACGGGCCTGGACCTGACGCATTATTTTCTGTCGAGGAGGTCTTACCTTCTGAGCATTGTTGATTATCTGGCGATGGATTCTTTTAGCTGATGCACTTCTGTCTTCATATTATTTTATATTGGAGACTTTATACTCCTCTCTCATTTTAGTTTTGGATATAGTCTTTGGTAGTGGATTTGTCTCCACCCGACTATTATTTTGGATATTCAGACTCCTTATTCTAGTTAGTATTTCTTTTCTATGACTTGTTGTGTGGATGAGATTAGCATATCTGTGACTTGTGACATTATATATACCACATGTGAGTTTATATTCATATTACAGCGTACGTATGGGTTATGGTTTCCATATATTGGAGTTGCCATATTCATGCGGCTGGCATGCTTACGTATTCCTAGTCCTACGTATTTGGGACTGGGGCGTGACAATTGCTATAGAAGTCTGATCTGCGGTCGATCATTTTATTCCTTGGACCACACGATGATGAAGAAGTGCTGTAGAAGAAGAAGAACCTTCAAAGGTTGCAAGTAGGATTAAATTCTCGTTGCTAAAGTTGTCAACCAACACTCTCTGTCTGTGCTCTCTTTTCTCTCTGATCTCTGATTTTGCCTCTCCCCCCGGTCGTTGTCCCTGTGACCACGGGTCTCTATTTATATAGATCAATCAAATAACTGTCGAGTTGGCATAAAAGCCAAAATAACTGTTTTGTTGGCGTAGAAGGCCAAACTTGAAGAAAGTTACATCTTTTACGCTGTGGTTATAATAACTGCTACCTATGTTCAAATAATCTTCTGAATCTGCGTATAACACGTGTCCCATTATAAGGTAACGTGTATAACTGCTTTTCGAAGATTATGGCATGCAAGCCACGTAGGTAACTGCCCCTGCGTAAAGATGGTTGGCGTAAAAAGCCAAATAACTGTCTTATTGGCGTAAAAGCCAAATAACTGTCTTGTTGGCGTAAAAGGCCAAACTTTGCCTAAAACTTGATGATTCATGAATAATAGATAACTAGCGTAAAATAGCCAATTATCCGTCACAACTGAGGTCTTGAGCGTATTCTGGGCTAAAATGGCCTTATCATGTACCTTTATAAATATAGCCGAGTTGGCATATTTTGAGGAGATAGCATGTGGAGTACTCCTATTGTTAAAAATAGTCTGGTTGGTGTAAAATACAAGGATGGTTATGTAAGAGTATTAGCCACAGTTTTAGCTTTTCCAGTCATGACAAAACTTTTAAAAATAGAACAGGATCTCGTGCATTAAATGCTGAGATATGCCTCCATCTTGTGCATTAAATGCAGAGATATACCTCGCGCTCTATACGAGAAACAACTTTTGATGTGGCGTCTAATTTTGTCTTTATCTTAAGCGTAAAACTCATTTCTGCCCATATAGAATAGGCAGCGTATTCTTTGAATGCGTAAAAATAACTTGTATCAAGAATATGTCACTAAACGACAACCTGGGTCGCTGTGCCAAATTATCTTCACAGCCGTCCTCTCGATCATCGTGCAGTACTTTTGTCGGGTGCCAGATTCACTGATTTGTCTGACAAATTCATCCGAGGAATACGAAGAGTTCCTCGTATAGCTTTATGCTGCATTAAAAACAAATATATTTTAAACTTTATGCAGGAGGGTAAAGCAACCTTTTACGTAGAACAGTCTTGAAGCACTGCTTTACCCGGACAGCTCTGAAGCTCTACTTTACGCCAAACAGCTCTGAAGCTCTGTTTTACGCGGACTGCTCTGAAGTCATATTTTATGCCAAACAGTCTTGAAGCTCTATTTTACACATACTGCTCTGAGGTCCTATATTATGCCAAGCAGTTTTGAAGCTCTATTTTACGCTGACTTCATATATGTTGGGGGTTTTGACTATATAATACGCGTATAATTCCCCAACATATTTTATGCTTCTACAATATTATCAATAAAAGAGAACTTTTTCATGTTTCAAATATGTGTTTCAATTTATCTACGTACTCTGAATATGTGCTCGCTATGCAAAATAAAATACCTTAGCCTTGTACGGTGTGCAACCTAGGCCCGTACGACAGTCACGTCCGAGGGACGACTATCGAATCCACAAAATTAGGGTGTAAGAAACATTCTACATGCCGGAGAATAATTCTCTCATAAAAATATGTTCGTTTGCATCCCTATAGGGGGTAGAATTCGAATAGTTTTAGAGTCTACCAAATGAACCCATCAAGACCATTAAAGATCTGGAGAGATTATTCTTAGCTTGGTTCTATGAAGGCGAATTAGACGCAACATGTCAACTTTGATCTCCATGAAGCAAAAGAAATAGAAGTGACACATGACTTTATTAATCGATTCTGATGCCTCACCTTCGGGTTATGTCACGACCGGCATCCGGTGTGAGGGCACAAGTACGTGGGTACGTCCAGCCTATGCCATAGGATCGGTGCCAGAACGTTGTCTAGGTCAATCAATACTATCAAAATATCTCACACAAAATATATAATGTACCTGTCATGATATCTTAACTCCAAATAGAGGATAATATGATGATATAATGGTAATCAATACTCAATCACAATATAAAACTAAGGAAAGAATAAGGTACGGTATGGAATAGAAGAAATGGGTCACAAGTCACAAAATAATTTGCAACTAAGTCCAATAGCCTAGCTCCAACACAAAGTCTCAAATATACATATTATGCCATAATGTCTAAGATGAAATCATATCCAATACAAAAATAAAATGACTAAGTCTCATCGATAACTGTTATGTCATCCTGCTCTATGGGTGCAATCTTAGACGACTCACCCTCCTGTGGCCCATAATAGGTGTGACACATCTCCTCTAACTAATCATCTAAAAAATATATCCAGCTAGGATTGGAGCGAAGTACAAATATTTGAAAGTAGTTCCAAATACATAGCAGGGAATATATAACATGTAATAGAAAAGAATACATGATGCATAAGTAACTAAAAAATAGAAATATAACTAAAACAAGCAGGTAAATACAATAGAAAACTAGAAAGATAAATACAGGCAATATGGAATAAACTGTAAGTAAGAGAAACTATAATACTTTCTATGTAATTTAGAGCACAAGTTTGTTATATGATCGACTTGGGTTGGACATGATTATTCTACGATAACTGATTATATGTGAGATGTATAATCGACATACACATGATTACGCTAAAGAATTTGTTCACATAACCAACCTCTACTCCCCCACCCCAACCAATACTTATAGATCCAATCATGACATATTACACACATGATTATAATATAAGCACACTGAGCACATGAGATAGTTTGTGCACATAAAGCACATGAATAAACATGAGCACAAGAATACCCGATGCACAGGATAAAATACATGTATAAGGAGTACCCGTTATACACAATAAAGGGGATAACATCTCATAACAGGATCTATATAGTACCAGTTCGTGTAACAATATGTCAAAATTAAGTACTATAGTTCTAGAACAAGTAATAAATACACCATCATGTAATAAAAACTAACATAGAGTTGTACTCGCTTGTGGTCCTGAACAAATGGTATAACTCCGCATTGGCATTATGTATCAAGGTGAGTGGGCAAAACTTTGTTCTCTGATTCTTGCATGCCCTAATAATAAATCTGAGTTTTTGCTTGCTTATTTTTATAAGAGTATGATAGAACCTGCCTTGCATGCTAATAAACGAACTCACCTAGCTTGTCTTTGAAACGAACATATCTGCTTAACTAAGAGACCCTGAAATGCTTGTCTGAGTATGTGTTTGCATGAACATGTTCACTATCACCAATACTCCGAAGGAACCATATCGTGTGCCTGAATATGTTAAAAGATAAGGCGGCTTGCCCCGCAACAAAGATTATAGTTTAATGGTTTATCTCGTCTGTATACTAGAGTTTATTTGATAGTGTTTCATGCATTTGTATCGGTCAAACAATGGCTATTGGTGGAGAGATGAACTACATGTGTCACGGTTGCTATAAAGATAGTGGAAAGCAACCATGAGTCACAGCTGCTAATAGCATCAGATAAATGAGTCATTGGTATGCTGGACCAACCGCTACCGATCCTGATTTACTTGGGGATAGTACTGCATATAGCTAGTTCATTGTGTTGGCTTGGATAGATAGACTGCCCCTAAGATATGCATTGGTATCTAGATGTGCATTTGTCCCTAGAGTCTCATGAGACACACTGCGTACATCCTGAAACAGAACGAACGGCTTGTCTTGCTTGCTTATTCAATATGAAACTCTATTTTCTAAATGTTTTCAAAATAATGTAATATGACTCCGTTCTATGCTGCATGTAACAAACATACATAAAATTAGAAAGATTACTAGTAATGTAATATTTTATAATATGATTACTTAGTGTTGGTTTTAGTGAATGCTTGCTTCTGTTCTGTTGTTTTATCTCACCAGTAATTATAAAAGTGCTGACCCACCAAAAATTTACTTGCTTGTAGGTACTGGATCGTCCGAGGGAGTGATAGGCGTGCCTCAATCCCCAAGACCCAGAATCCTGGTTTCGATTGCCCCAAGTTGCCATCGTATAAAGGGGCATAATGTATGGAAATATGCCTTTGCTAAGAGAAACCTAAGTCCCTCAATTTGTCCCGAATACTCAGTTGGCTAAATGCATTACATTGTTATAATATTCCTCCGCTGCTTACTCAATTGATGCGATGATAGCCAAACAAACTTAAACGATATTGCCTTGTACGGGCACAACCCTAGGCTCGCACGACATCACTTCCCGGTATCAAATGGGCCATGCACGCCCCATCGGGAGGCGCCGAGGAACGATAATTCGCGTCCGGTGCGCTGAGGCGCGGTGATGAACGTCCGGTCTTCCAGCCCGGCGGGGGAGAAGCTGTGGTCCGGGCGGCCCTCGGGGCTGGGGCGTGACAGTAGATACATGATTTTATACAGATATGCATATTTATGCTAACTTTGTGTCTGCTACAAGGATAATCGCTCGACCGTAGGTAAGATTTACCATATGCATCGTATATCTATTGTTTATGTTTCTTAGCATGAATTGTTAAAAATAAACTAGACAAGTAGAAAGATCACATAATTGTAATGCTAGCTTCACATGTTTACTAAGTGTGGATTTTCTAGGTGAGTTTGGCCACGGTCGCTCACATGTACATATTGTAGTACTAACCCACGTTTGTGGAAAAATATCCAGGTTCTAGTAGCGAGAGTTTGGCAAGCATTTTGAAGCATTAGGACCGCATGCCTTCAAGCAAAATCATGCTCGTGTTGCTTCCAAAAGCATTTCTCTCTAGTGTGCAAGCTCTTCTCCTGCTAGGTGTTTTGATTTTGGTCCTACTAAAACAATATAATGTACGGATATTGTGGCTAGTTTTATGTTTGTAAAAAGAGTTGTAAGCCATCTATGGTATTTTTGTAATCAGCCAAGCAAGCAGTTTATAATCCAATCTTCAAGTTTTCAATAAAGACAATATTTTGTGTTCCTATCAATATGTTCAACTTTGGTTCTCAGTATTTAAATTACGTATTTCTACATATGTATATTTTTGTCTAACTTGTGTCTTGTGTAGGTACTATATCTTATGCAAGTGCAACTTAGGCTTGTACTGCATCATGCCCAAGCAAGGATAATCGATTCTGTAAGGACCATCGGCCCTTATGGGATTGTGGCGTGACACATCGTGTTAATGCATCACTCTCTAGAGGAGTCTACCTCGGAGAGGGAAGCCGAGATACACGAGCTATATCCATATCTATTTGAGCCGTGAGGTAAACTTCTTTCTATTGTGATTGCTTATTGTAGTTATAGTTCTTTCCTTAAATTTTGAGAAAAAACAATTTCTAAGGAGGATAGACTTATCAATACCATATTTTAAAATAGGGATAATTTTGTCACTATACTTTATTTTTATTTAGTAGTTATATTTTATATATTGTGTTATTTATTTATTAGTTAGTAGACTAGTCTATTTAGTTGGACTTAACACAAGTAGACACAACTAGACTTGACATGATGCATTGAACCAAACAATTTCGGCAAGAACCATTAGACTCACCCTTCTTCAGTTATTAGGAGATTAAATTAAACTTTTATTAGGCTAGAAGCTTCCATGATTAACCCCCTAAATAGATACCCTTCATGAATAATTTTTGGGGACATATTTGATACTGTGTGTTTCTTGGAGAATAAAGAATAGGGGGCCGGCCACATATAGAGGGATTCATTCTCTCTCCTCCTCACAATTTGCCCCATTAGATCCCTAATTGTATTCTTCCCCAATTTTACTCATTCCTTTATCAATTTTACCTCAGATCACTCTTATTCCCTTCTATTTTTATCATCTAAGGAGAATTCGAGCTTAGATTGCAAGGAGCACTTGGAGAAGGATTTGGCTAGGAGCTTGTGTCCTAAGTGTGTCTATTCAAGCAATTCATTAGAAATCCATCTCCCAATAAGTATAATTCTGAATTTCTCCTTCAATTTAGACTCTAATTCAGGTATTTGACCATTAGAAACCGTTACATGGCTTAGGGCTACCCATAGAAAGAAGAATTAGGTCCAATTAATCTATATAGTGACTTCTACATTGAGATTTATGCCAAATTTAGGAGAATTCTGAGATTGGTGCACCAAGTATTTATCATTAGGACAATTGGGTCCAACTAGACTTAGATTGGTAGTGTAGGACTAGCTACGTGTCCACAAATGGATACGAATGGAGTGTATCATGGTATTTTGAGATACGTTATGATACGGGATTAAATTTGGTTCAATTGTGCAAGTTAGTGTAATTTCTCTTTATTTTCCTATGTAGATAATTATATTAGTCATGTAGTAATGCATTTGATATGTATAATGGGTGGTTACTAGATATTGGGGATTTTGACACTTAGTTTGAGTATGTATCCTAGAATATCATGGGTGGGCACCAAGTATTTGATTTAATGCACTTAGTGCATGTGCATCATGTAATACAAATAGATAAGTGTTCTACATTTCTTATATATATATATATATATATATATATATATATATATTTAGTTGTGTGTGTGTATGAAGGAGGGGTGTTAGGATCTGACAGTAGTGTTGGTATAGGTAGAGATGTATCAGTATTGGAAACTGACAAGCAATGAAGAAGAGTGTGCCGCATTACGGGGAGATGGCTTGCACATCAAATAGAGGAGCAGTGGCAGTCATGTGTATTGTAAGACTGCAGTAGCAAAATTTTTTGTTTGTTGTGCTCTAGCAGTAGCAGTACCTTCAGTGGTCCTTGTTGTAGGACCTGAGGCCTAGGCATGGGTTGAATGTATTAGTTAGGATGCATGCCAGCAAAGGCATTAGGGAATTAGGTAAGAGGTAAGGGAGTATGGACTGCAGGACTACTCTATAGTGCAGTACAGACCCTACCTTGGGATGTGGTTTGAGCAGTTGGATATTAGCGGGCTTGGGTCTGGAGGCTATTGTGGTTGTCTGCAATGGAAGGGGAAATGGTTCCAGTTTTGGATTTGGTTTGAGTGCTGGGTATCACAGTAAGTGTAACACCCCGTAACGCTCAAGCGGACTGCCGATTCAAACGACAAAAGTGCAATGTCCCGACCTGCTTTGCTCAAGGCGAGAATACTTGTTTGAGGCAAAGGATATCCAGACTTGGCCCTATATGAGTTCGGTTTAGGCTTTCATAGGCTCGCTTGATGTATCGCTTAACCGAGATGAATCATCACTAAGGTGGGTGGCTATGGTGAACTTGTCTTTGCTTAGCCAGCACACTTAAAATATGGAATGATACATGCTAGTCGCTAGGTGAATCACCCCATGCATGCTAATAAGAATACAACACACCTAGCTAAGGGAATAATCCCAACTTGTATTGCTTATGTTAGAACATGGAATTGAAACATTGTTTATATTTAGACCCTCGTATGCTACCCTAGATCATGTCACTCGGTAAGTCCCTTTACGGTATCACTCCTTGGCTTACCTTCGGGCCCGAGCTAAAGTAAATAATTATGCTTATACAAATGCATGCTTACCTGCTTGTATATTACCTCGTTCGATGCTTGTCACATAAACTATGCCTCAAATTGTGTATCACTGTACATGTTATGCATTCATTTAGTTCTTCTCGAAAGACTATCTAATAGTCATTTCGTGCAACAATGAACCTGCAAGTATCCGGGACCGTTAGGTCACCAAGGCAATCCCCGCACCAGGGAAATGCATCAAGGCAAGTTATTCACTGAACGAGAATCATGTCAAGCAATTCAGGGAATATAGCTCGTGGAGCAATTCTCGTTCAAATCAAGAATTAGGATTCAAGAATCTCGTGTACTCATGTTCTCTTGTTCTCATGTATCTCGTAAAATTGGAAGACCAATAATTGTATGTCGCAAACAACTCAAAAACGAGGTATAGTTCCATGGACGGTCACCGGGGCACTGGGGCCGATATGATCTGGATGAAACTTCATGTGTGGTCCATCGTGTACGGGCGAGATGGTTCATAGCGCCTCTTGGGCTTTTGTTGCATTCCATTATCGTCTGAGATTAGGGCATTTATGGCTATGCCAGCGACACATGTCATATAGATAAGTCACCCTCCCTTAGCGGCTATCCGCGTACGAGTTATTGTATCACATCAAGAGCATCCGTAACATAGTCTCGCTCATAATGCAGTGTTTGCATATGTATTGCCCCTGAATGTTTATAAATGCTCGTGCTTGAATTAACTTGGTTTGCCTTGGACAGGGAAGGTCAAATGGTATATTGATAAGTCTTATCGTATTTTCTCTTATATCGCACGACGCACTGCTACACGAGTTAGGCTATTCAATCTTTGCCATAAAACTAATCCTACGGCAATGAGAAAGATAACATAATATTTGGTGCATGGAACCTATATTACGTGTTTGGATTTGTCGAGCGGGCGAGTAGCCTCCCCACCAGTGCATTCGTGTACTGATAATCCACCAGGTTGTTTGTAGGGTACAGAAGAACATCGTTTGGTGCCGATGCTTCCTTCGTGTGTGCTAAGGCATGGAGTCAAATCTGAAGCCTTAGAGCGTTTCATCCAGAACTGAAGAACATATACAAGACATAATATTAGAATATCGCATGTACATCATTATACTATTGTAGCCACTTGGCACGCTTTTACTGTTTCAAGAGAGGGAGGCTTGAGTGACTTGTAGTCTCGGCTATGTGCCGCTTGTAACACTTATTTATATCAATAAAGAGTTTTAGTTTAACTTGTGTTATTCAATGCTTCCGCTATTGTCAACTCAGTGAACTTGTTACCAAATTGCCTATATATTTTTATTCTGCTGCACTCGGACAATCTGTGCGACTCTGTGGCTTAGATCTCTTACCGCCAGCCAATGAACCATGGCCTTGCACGGGCGCGGCTCACATTCGTGCGGCATCACGCTCGGATGGGTCAAAGCGATCATTCTACGGGAGCACTGGCACGATGATTCTTGCCTAACGAGGATGATCGATTAGTCTGTGGGAGATTGGGGCATGACAAATTGGTATCCGAGCTTGGATATACTCCTTTGGATTTTGTTTTGATTTTTTTTATTTCAAAAGCTCATTCGTGGGTTATGTGCACACTCTCTCTCAATGTCCTAAATGGAATATTCCAACAATGAGTCTAAATACTTTCAAAAAGCGTATTTGAATGATGTGATTGCTTGTACAAAAATTGTGATGCTAAGGCCTTTGTGCCGACCTGTGCAAAACTCCTTAAGATTTTTGCAAGTAGCTTGTCCGATTTTACTATCTCTAAGTTTGGTTGAATGCATATGTTTGAGGGACGCCTTGAAAGTGTGCATGATCCAAGACTCAAAAAAGTATGAAACTTGAGTGCTAAGACTTCGCTATCGCTAAGTTGGTTGGCGTGCTCTTACAAGAAGTGCACTTCGAATATGTGCACAATCCAGACTCGCGATATGCTGATCTCAATGCTAGTGTAAGTGAATATCCAAATGAACAAGCATAATGACTTGTATAGGTTTGCCTCAGCCTTAGATCGTTAATCAAGATTGATTGAAACATACTCCGCGTTAATCAATATGTCCCGCGCTAAGGCACAAATGAGACTGACTCAACATGTACGCAACATGACGAAAGAACCGAGTAGGAGATTATATTCAATTAGATTTAGTGGTATGATTGCTATGCTTGGGATAGATTCCATAATGCGTTAGTACTACCTGCCCTCAGTAAGTCTCGAGGATAATACTTTTTCTGAGTTGGGTATGATGTAACACCCAATTCCGTTCAAGCGGACTGCCGATTCAAACAGCAAAAGTGCAATATCCCGACCTGCTTTGCTCAAGGCGAGAATACTCGTTTGAGGCAAAGGATATCTAGACTTGGCCCTATAGGAGTTTGTCTTAGGCTTTCAGGTCTCACTCGACGTATCGCTCAACCAAGGTGAATTATCGCTAAGGTAGGTTGCTATGGTGAACTTGTCTTTGCTTAGCCAACACACTTAAGATATGGAATGATACATGCTAGTTGCTAGGTGAATCACCCCCTGCATGCTAATAAGAATACAATGCACCTAGCTAAGGGAATAATCCCAACTTGTATTGCTTATGTTAGGACATGGAATTGAAACATTGTTTATATTCAGACCCTCGCATGATACCCTAGATTATGTCGCTCGGTAAGTACCTTTACGGTATCACTCTTCGGCTTACCTTCGGGCCGGAGCTAAAGTAAATGATTATGTTTATACAAATGCATGCTTTCCTACTTATATATTGCCTCGTTTGATGCTTGTCGCATACTTAAATTGTGTATTACTGTACATGTCATGCATTTATTTAGTTCTCCTCGGAAGACTATCTAATAGTCGTTTCGTGCAAAAATAAACCTGCAAGTATCCAGGACCGTTAGGTCACCATGGCAATCCCCGTACCAGGGGAATGCATCAAGGCAAGTTGTTCACTAAATGAGAATCATGTCAAGCAATTCAGGGAATACAGCTCGTGGAGCAATTCTTGTTCAGAGCAAGAATCAGGATTCAAGCATCTCGTGTACTCGTATTCTTGTGTATCTCGTAAAATTGGAAGACCAATAATTGCATATCGCGGATAACTCAGAAAAGAGGTACAGTTCCACGGACGGTCACCGGGGCACTGGGGCCGATCTGATTTGATGGAACTTCGTGTGTGGTCCATCGTGTGCGGGCGAGATGGTTCGTAGCGCCTCTTGTGGTTTCATTGTGTTCCATTCTTATCTGGGATTGGGTCCTTTATGGCTATGCCAGCGACATATGTTATATAGATAAGTCATCCTCGCTTAGCGGCTATCCGCATGTGAGTCATTGTATCACATCAAGAGCATCTTAAATATTATCTCGCTCATAACACAGTGTTTGTATTTGCCCCTGAATGTTTATAAATGCTCGTGCTTGAATTAACTTGGTTTGCCGACAGGGATGGTCAAATGGTAAGTTGATAAGTCTCACTGTGTTTCCTTTTATATCGCACGGTACACTGCCATACGAGTTATGCAATTCAATTTTTGCCATAAAACTGATCCTATGGCAACTAGAAAGACAAAATAATAGTTTGTGCATGAAACCTATATTACGTGTTTGGATTTATCGAGCGGGCGAGTAGCCTCTCCATAAGTACATTCGTGTACTGATAATACACCAGGTTGTTTGCAGGATGCGAAAGAACCTCGTTCAGTGCGGATGCCTCCTTCGTGCATGCTAAGGCGTGGAGTCAAATCCGAAGCCTTAGAGAATTGCATCCGAAACTGAAGCACATATACAAGAAATAATATTAGAATATCGCCTGTACATCAGTCCACTACTGTAGCCACTTGGCACGCTTTTACTCTTTCAAGTGAGAGAGGCTTGAGCAACTTATAATCTCGGCTATGCGCCACCTGTAACACTTGTTTATATCAACAAAGAGTTTTACTTCAACTTGTGTTATTCAATGCTTCCGCTCTTATCGACTCAGTGAACTTGTTACCAAATTGCCTGTACGTTTATATTCTGCTGTACTCGGACAATCTGTGGGACTCTGTGGCTTAGATCTCTTACCGCCAACCAATGAACCATGACTTTGCACGGGCGTGACTCACGCTCGTGCGGTATCATGCCCGGATGGGTCAAAGCGATCGTTCCGCGGGAGCGCTGGCACGGTGATTCTTACCTATTGGGGACGACAAATTAGCCTGCGGGAGATCGGGGCATGACAGGTTGGTAGTATATAATGCTCCGCTCTGTGTCGGCATTATGTATCAAGGTGAGTGGACATAACTTCGTTCTCTGATTCTTGCATGCCCTAATAATAAATATGAGTTTTTGCTTGCTTGTTTTCATAATGGAATGATAGAACCTGCCTTGCATGCTAATAAACGAACTCACCTAGCTTGTCTTTGAAACAAACATGTCTGCTTAACTAAGAGACATTAAAATGCTTGTCTAAGTATGTGTTTGCATGAACATGTTCACTATCTTCTATGCACTGAGAGAACCATATCGTGTATCTGAATGTGTTCAAAGATAAGGCGGCTTGTGCCACAACAAAGATTATAGTCTGATGGTTCATCTCGTCTACAAACTAGAGTTTATTTGAGAGTGTTTCATGCATTCGCATCGGTCAAACAATGGTTATTGGTGGAGAGCTGAACTGTATGTGTCACAGCTGCTACAGAGAAAGTGGAAAGCAACCATGAGTCAAAGCTGCCAATAGCACCAGATAAATGAGTTATTGGTATGCTGGACCAACCGCTACCGATCCTGAGTTACTCGGAGACCATACTACATATAGCTATTTATTGTGTTGGCTTGGATAGATGGACTACCCCTAAGATATAGATTAGTGTCTAGATGTGCATTTGTCCCTAGAGTCTCACGGGATACGCTGCACACACCCTGAAACAGGACGAACGGCTTATCTTGCTTGCTTATTCAATATGAAACTCTATTTTCTAAAGATGTTTCCAAAATAATGTAATATGACTCCATTCTATGCTGCATGTAACGAACATAGGTAAAACTAGAAATATTACTAGTAATATAATATTTTATAACATGATTACTTAGTATTGGTTTTAGTGAATGCTTGCTTCTGTTCAGTTATTTTATTTTACCAGTACATAAAAAAGTGCTGATCTACCAACAGTTTACTTACTTGCAGGTACTGGATCATTCGAGGGAGCGATAGGCATACCTCAATCCCCAAGACCTAGAATCCTGGTTTTGATTGCCTCGAGTTGCTCGTATAAAGGGGCATAATGTATGAAACAATGCCTTTTCTAAGAGAAATCTAAGTCCCTCGATATGTCCTAAATACTCAGTTGGCTAAATGCATTATATTGCAACAATGTTCCTCTGCTACTTACTCGATTGATGCGATGATAGACAAACAAACTTAAATGATGTTGCCTTTTGCGGGCGCAACCCCAGGCTCGCACGGCATCACGTCCCGGTATCAAATGGGCCATACGTGCCCGTTGGGAGGCGCCGAGGCACGGTGATTCGCATTTGGTACATCGAGGTACGGTGATTCATGTCCGGTCCTCCGGCTCGGTAGGGGACAAGCGGTGGTCCGGGTGTCCCTCAAGGCTGGGGCGTGACATCTGTCATTGCATTAAAATGTTATGCTTGTAAGAAAGAAAATCCTAGCATGCGACCTTACTATATGATAGTCCCCTCCTCGTGATTAGCAGTTGGAACGTACAAGCCCATCTCACTAATAGACCTATTCTCTCCCATATGTAAGGACTTCAAGCCTCAGGGTATGTAGGTCTCTCATAGGCCGAACGATCCCTAGTACCCCAGGAACCGCTCGAGATATAATCCTTGTGCACAAGTTGTCTGGACAAAATGCATGAATGCAAGTTCCTATAAGATAATATACTATCATGCAGCTGTTAAATAATAAACAAGCAAGTCTATCTCTTTTTCTTATTTTAAGATAATGTCAGGATGTGTCTAGCACTGTTTCTTAATATGCAACATGCACTAGGGGCAGTTAAGCATTCATAATGAAACTAGTAAAGTAGCACTTCTGTATTTGAATCATGCAATAATGTTTCTTTTTATCTTATCTTGTTAGTGAGACAACTTTGATATAGTGAACGAGAGATTCTTTATTTAAGATGTGAAGATAAAAGGATTCATAGTAGGGATGAAGTTACTCACCGAATAAATTAGCATGAGAGATGGGGAAGCCTTACACAAGGATAACTCCTTGCTTATGCGTCCTAAAATTGCAACAATACTTAGTTAGCATCCTTCGATCTTATTCTCTTACGATTCAAAATAAATACGCAAGCGAGAAAAGAGAATCATGAAAACTAAGTCATCGAAAGCAAGATTAAATACAAAGCAACACAAAATCAAATATCAAAGCAACCAACAAAAACTCTTATACTCATTTTAATAGAAGATATTCTATCAGTTTGAAGGGTTCATTGCATTTTGTCAGTAATTGATTTGGCGGTTAGGTTTCCCCGAGACTCGATTCTCAACCGAGTCAAAGTTACAAGTGTTCCATAAGTGAACCGCTGGAGCCGGGGCATTACACAATGTGTACCAAGGGTATCGTCTAGTTCTCCAAGACCTCCTTTCTGCGATCCAGATTCTCCATCAGCTGCTCTAGATAACTGAGAGTCGGACCTACCTCAATCTTTGAGTGATCCAATATATAGCTCGGGTCTGCCACATATCATATCAGTTATGACACATGAAACACGTTATGCACTCCCTCTAATACCAACGATAAGTCTAGTCTGTAGACCACTATACTGACCTTCTCAAGAATACCGAAGGGTCCGATGTATCATGGGCTAAGCTTTCTGCCTCCACCAAAGTGAATCGTGCCCCATGTCGAAGAAATCCGTAAGAACACCAAATCGCCAAACTAGAACGAAACAAAGCCTTAACACACAATCTAAAAAAAGAAATCATAAGAAATACAAAACAAAATCTATACCTCAAACTCCAAGGGTCTCCGGTGACTGTCGGCCCAATTTTGCTGTCTGTCGTGCGCCACCCGAAGTCTACCTCTAATGAGCTTCACCTTCTCAGTTGCATCCACAACCATATCTAGCACCAATATGGCTCTCTCACAAACATCATCCCAAGATAAAGTAGTATAATATCTTCATCTATATAAAGCCTCAAATAATGATATTTTAATACTGGCCTGGTAACTATTGTTGTAAGCAAACAACCAGGTAGAGATGATCCTACCAAAAGGCTCCAAAATCTAAAATATAAGTGTAAAGCATATCCTAGAGAGTCTGAATAGTCCTCTCTGACTTCCCGTCTGGTTGGGGGTAATATGCGGTACTAAACTTGAGCGGGGTGCCCAAGCTAGCCTGCAAACTTCTCCAGAAGTAGGATGTGAAGCGACTATACCGATCCGAGATGATACTCATAGGAACTCCATATAATCTGATAATCTGTCACACATATATCTTCCCTAGCTTCTCTGTAGACATACCCACTTTAAATGGCAAAAACTGGGCCAATTTGGTCAACCTATTTATGATGACCCAAATTGCATCTTTTTTCCCTAGAGAATGCGGAAGCCTCAAAACAAAATTTATGGTAACATGCTCATACTTTCACTCTGGAGTGAGTAAAGGCTGAAGTTAACCACCTGGCCTATGCCTCTCCGCCTTTACCTGTTGGAACAGTAAATATCTGGATATGAAGCATCTCACTTCCCACTTTATACCATACTACCATACATGCTCCCTCAGATATCTATACATCTTGTTGACACATGGATGCATAGATTATTAAGAGCGATGTGCTTCCTCTATAACTTTCTAGCACATCTCTCCACTCTGCATATATAATCTGGTACCGTGACACAATGATCCATCATTAGCAATGGTGAAGTCCTCTGATAATCCCATCTGAACATGTGTCTTGATACTCCTTTAGAAACTTATCATCATAGTGTGTATCCTTGATCCTTTCCATCAGCTCAGACTGTATTTGTATCCCTACATCTGTACCACGATACCAGGAAATAGCACCTCAATGCACAAACACTCAAGATCGGCCAATAAGTGTTTGTCAGTCGTCAAGTACATAGCCACCGGATATGTACTCAAACCATCGGCGACTATGTTGGCCTTCCCTGGGTGGTACTATAATGATATGTTGAAGTCCATTATTATCTCCAATCATCGTCGCTGTCTCATGTTCATTTCTTTTTGTGTAAATACGTACTTCAAGCTCTTGTGGTCTGTAAAGATCTCTATGCGCTCTCCGTACATATAGTGTTTCTACAACTTTAGAGCAAAGATGACCACTGCCAAATCCATATCGTGGGTAGAATATTTCTTCTTATGCATATATAATTACCTTATAGCATAGGCAATCACCTTTCCGTGCTGCTAAAGAACGCCACCTAAACCCTTCCCTGAAGCATCACTATAGATAATAAATCCACTTGATCCTGATGGAAACGTTAACACTTGAGATATCGTCAATCTCTTTTTTAGCTCATCAAAAGTGGCCTGACACTCCTCTGTCCAGACAAGTCTGCATCCTTTCTGGTCAGCCTAGTCACCGGTTCTGCAATCCTGAAGAAATTTTGTACAAACCTACGATAATAACCTTCTATTTCCATAAAATTCCTGATCTCTGCCATTGAACTCGGAGTAACCCATGACTCCACTGCCAAAATATTCTTGAGTCAACTGAGATCCCGTCTCTTATCACTATATGACCAAGGAATTAAACCTTGTCAAGGAAGAACTCATACTTCAAAAAATTTCCATAAAGCTTTTCCTTCCTGAGAGTCTCTAGAACTATCCTTAGGTGCTCCTCATGCTCCTCCGGGGTCTTCGAATACACCAAAATATAATTATTGAATACTACCACAAACTTATTAATATAGTGATGGAACACATTGTTCATCAGGTTTATGAATACCACCGAGGCATAAGTCAGCCCAAATGACATCACTATGAACTAAAATTGGCCATATTGAGTCTGAAAAGCTGTCTTCATAATAATCTTCTTCTTCACTTTCTCTTGGTAGTAGTCTGACCTAAAGTCTATCTTAGAAAATACCTTCACTCCGTGACAGCGGATATTTGTTCATGATAGTGAGGTTCTTCAGAGCACTTAAGTCGATACGCATGCATATCGATCCATCCTTTTTTGGTACAAACAATACCGGAGCACCCCACGGTGATGAACTAGATCAGATGAACCTTTATCCTGCAACTCATCCACTTCCTTCTTCAATTCTTCCAGTTTGCTATTGTTGACTCTATAGAAGTACTGAGATATCGGATCTGCGCCTGCCACCAAGTCTATAGAGAACTCCATATCTCGGTCTGGCGGCAAGACCGACAACTCCTTCGGGAAAATATCTATAACCTCTGTTATCAATGGATATGGTAGTACATTCTCTTCCACCATGGCTCCACAGATGACACTCTCGCTTTGCTCTGCTGCTCCTCTGGCAATCTCAAACTCTGGCTCTCGTTGCGGTCGAAACAACACCCTACCTCCCCGATAATCTATACTAGCATGGTGCCTACTAAACCAATCCATTTTTAGTACAATATCTTAGCCCAAAAATGGTATTACGAGTAAGAACGCACTCAACTTTCGGCCTTCCAATGTAACTCTTCGATCCTTGCAAACATTACTGACCATGATAATGCCACCCCCAATCATGAACTTGTAAGTCCTAGCCAAATGTCCAGCCTCTAAACTGTCACTCCCCGTTCCCAATATACGTATTGGGAGCGTATTATTTCTTACTTGTATGTTATTTATTTGGTTGAATGAGACTAGACCCATTCATTGGTTTGTCTTGGTTCTTGGTTTATGGTTTTGGTTGGTTTGGTCATGAGTTGAACCAATGGTCTAAACCTCAAACCCTAGCTATATAACCCAACTTTTTTCTCTTTTTCTCTTTATTATTTCTTTTATTTCTCTCTCTTAGGTTTTTTCTCCCTCCATAGGCAAGTACACCTTGCACGAGAAATAGATAAACCCTTCATATTATTAGTTTATTATATTTATTGTGTGATTTTAAGCATGTTTAGAAATTAGTATTTTTTGATTTGGTGGGTGGAATGGTGCAGATATAGATTTTTATGAGTGTGGGTGTTCTTTAGTTTTTTTTGGTTTTGATCTTCAAAGACTTATTGTTTTCAAAAACTTGTTGTTCTATGTTGAAGAGCATTTAAAATTGAGTGCTTTCAAACTTTACTTTGTTGGATTTGGACCCAAACGAAGTTTCCATGGAGAAAATACATCTTTCAGTTTAGAGTTTCCGCTATGATCAAACTTGTTGTGGAGAAGATGAAGAGGATCCAACATGCATCTATTTTGTTGGCACTTAGCTGAAGAACGCATATGCTCTGTAACTCGAGCTTGAAAAGCTAAGTGTTAAAACTTTTGTGTTGTCTCTCTTAGGCACATGTAAGTCATCTATGGTGCCATGAGCTATGCGTTCCCCTTTTCTTTAGACACATGACTCAGCCCCGCTATGCCATTTCCTTTGATTTTTTTATCTTTTTCTTCTGACACACTTTATTGCTTATCACATCCATCATTTTAGTCAGTTCACTGATAATTTATTTATTGCCCGTCGCTTCAGTACTTATCCAGAAGAGTGGACATTGCCTCGTCTATGCCCTACTGACTTCATTGACCCTATGTGCCCTGACTCTATGTGACACCCTGAGCATGCGCTTATTTGGTTCATGCACCCGACCTTCATGTGTATAACTTTATGCACATGTTATCCTTAGCGACCCCATGCGTGCACGTAGTACTTTCATTATGTGTTCAGTTATTTTATTTGTATTATTTCTTATTCTATGTGGTTAATTCTAGTAATGTTTATGTATTAATTCTAAGAAAGAATGACTTAGTAACCAGACCTCATGCTAGATATGCCCATGTGCTAAGCTTGGCTATATACATGGCGTGAATATGTGATGGACTAAAATTTTGTGTGTGTACCAGATTGAGTAGTAAGTAACTAGCCAGCTGACATAAGCTCCGTGTTACAATATGATCGAGATTCATGTGACCCAATATATAATTGGTAATTAGAATCGAATACTATATCTGCGCTGATATGATTATTTCCTAATATTATTCATGATCTAATGTGCACCAAGGTACGATAAACCGTGTTACGTATTAAGTGATTATATTTAGGTTGTGCATCAAGAATGCATCCAAATTCCTGAACACCTGATACTATAAATATACTTTTCCCCCAGCACGAGCATGATATGCAATTCAAGTACCAAAGCATGGCTAGGATATTAATTTATTCAATATTGCATATATGCTCTGGTGAATCCAGATTGAACTTCCATGGATTCGAATGTAGCATGCCTGTACTTTGTACGATATAATAAAAGAAATTCTCATGTGGCTACGCCTTAAGATTTCAAAAATAATATAGGGTTAATGAAGAAACTAAAAGTGGTAGTAACATTGGTAGGAAATAGTATCCCGAGATCATGCCAATGAATCTTCCCACAAAGATTCATTCTAAGTGCGTTGTGGGTTGGCCACCACAGATACTATATATCATCCATCTTAGTAGAGTGCATTATCTAGCCCATTATAAATAATATTGATCCACTGTTTCACTATAGAAATATTGGAACCGCTAATACCATAATTTGGAGTAGTGGCCCTACGGTAAACTGGTGTAATTTGTGAAGTACCTGTATAATCATTTATTGGCTCGGTTAGCGTATGTTCGTCAATATCGTGATTTGAGGATACCTATTATGCATTATTCTTAGATAACCTCAGACTCCATAATTAGCAAGCCATACAAGTGATTGGCCAATCTTATTCATTGAACTTGGTTTTGATTGTATTATTCAGTTAATAGCCTAAGAAAAATGACTATTAAAGTGTAATAGAATTCAACCCTTATCCTTGTTTGGTTGTAGGATTGGGCCTTGTGCTAGGATATGCCATGGACTATGTTATGACGTAGAACCTATGTATATTATTATATATTTATTTCTTGGGTTTTTGTTTCTTTATTTCTTGTTTCCTTCATGGTACTTGCTATATGGGGTCTAACCCCACTGGTTTTGCATGGCCAGGTTTTAAGCCAGCACCCGAGGACCCAACGTACTTTCTCCCGACTTATGGCACATACCAGGAATATGGCCGCCGATGATAACGAGTGTGTTTTCTTCTTCCCTACTCGTCATTGTATATTTTATCTTTAAGGCGTTTAGCCACCAACACCTGTTAGTTGGCACGTCATGATATTTAGTTTCCATACATGACTGTATTAAATTAGACTGTAGATGATCACTGTCATGTACTTTTGTTACTCTACCAGCTTCTTATTTTGTATAGTTGGTCTCCAGAACTTTTTGATGGAGGCATTGGGATACCATATTACTTTATCGTATATGCTCTATGATTACTGTTTCTTGTTTGATTGATTGTGACATAGATGTTCGTGTGACCCTAAGTGACCTGATTGTATCATGCATCCCCTTGTCTAGTTACAGCCGTGATCATCGTACGGCATATAGTATCTTGTATGAGATAGCTGGCCGTGTCCGTCTCCTTATTTCTGGTACTGGGGCATGACATAAAAGATGCTAAAGAGCAAAATATACAGATACAAAAATATGAGAACCACCGGAATCAAATAAAACATAAGCTAAAATATAATAAAAAAGAACCGAACCTGATATCACATATGCAACAGTCTCGGTCTTCTCGATCGTCATGGCGAATGCTCGCCCTTGATGTGCACCTTTTTGCTGGTGTTGGTGCTAGGCAAATCTCTACTGTTGTGTCTATAATAGAGGTTCCCTCTGCTGACCTACATATGGCCTCACTGGTACTCCCTTAACTAAGGCTCCTCCATGATATGTACGAGTGGAAGCCATATAACACTATCTCAATTGATGGTCTGTTGAGACACACAATAAACACATGGCCAACCACTTCCTACAAATATGCCATCCATGCCCTGGCCTCTTACAGAAAGGGAAAACATGAGCTGGCTGGGCTGGTCTCTGCATCTATTGTGCCTGCTGTACTGGTACTCTGATCTGCGAGGGGAGCTACTGTCACTATGGATGAAAATTCCTCTACATCTAAAAATGAGGCTGCTTAGCAGGACCTGCACTACTCCTGCAAACAAAGATCTCTTGGTCCCTCTTGGGCCTTAAACTCAGGTTTCTCTCGATCTTGTAGGCCTCCTTCAGAATAGCTACGTATGTCTCAGGACTCGAGGAAATAAGATCCTTCTCCTCCCAGGTTAGGCCCTCTATAAAATGTCTCATCCGGATCTCTGGATTCCACACTATATACTCTGCATACCTGCTCAGTCTGCTGAACTTTGCGGCATACTCCTCAACCGATAAGTTCCCTTACTAAAGGTTCTAGAATTTTTGCTCCAAGTCAAGTCTCTCTGTAGGCGGGAAAAACTTTTTCTTTAACAGATTCTTGAAGCCTTTCCATAACAATCATGGATCGGTCATCTGCAACACATTCCAGAACTATGTATTAGCAATATCCAACATCTGCAATAATGCCTCCTCCACCATCAGATCCTTTGCTAACAGAGATAAGTACATGGCACGCTTGATTCTCTCTAGCCAATCATTAGCGTATATAATACACTATGTCCCCTTGAAGTCGTGGGGACCCATCTTCTTGAAGTTCTGTATGTTGCCTAGCATGGGCTGGGCATCCTATGGCTGTGGAGGTGTCACGACCCGCACCCGAATATTCGGGCACGAGTACGTGGGCACGTCCAGCCTACGCCGCAGTGTCGGCGGTAGTACACTGTCTAGGTCATTTCTGGGGTCAATAAGTATCTATCTCATCCACAATAATGAGCATGTAAGAATAATTACAGGAAAAAGGAATGCTAAGATTTCATAATATTTAATCTGTGACAACCAAACCACAGTTAATACAAGCCAGAAGATAAATCGGGGACAAACCCGAGTATGTGCTGGAAGGAAATAAAATAATAACTAACTGGCTACTCCTCCTCAAAGGTAGTCTCCGGAGTGGGAACCGGCTCCTTAATGTGTCACCTGCTAACTCATAGGGGCCATAATAGGTCGGGGCAAAGTCCTCATCATCGCCTAAAAACAACGGATCCAGTCAGGAAAGGAGCAAAGTACACAATGCACAACAAGATTAAACTAAATATTCATGACAATTAAAAAGAACTGACAGGTATCATGTTGAGAATATGTATAAATAAATAGTAACAATAACTAAGAGTTAATTGCTGTAAGACAGGGACATGAGTAAAACAGGAACAAGGTGACAGGAAAAATGAATTACAACCAGGCAATAGGAACTGTAACAAGACAAGAAACTATGTGTGTGAACTTGTGTATTTAGAATACCTAGTTGGCATGTAGGGGTTTATAGGGTTAAACCGGCCATCATAGACGGCTATTAAACAGGAATAATCGAGATCCGGCTGATGGACAGTCGTGTACCAACAGCTATTAATCATGGCAAGGGTCAGGGTAAACTACATGCCTTTCAGTATTCTCCCACCCGACACGAAAAACAAGACAGGAACTTCCAATATTCAAGACATGAAATCCAGCATTTCTAACACTAGGTGTAATCATCAAGGGTACATGTAAGGCAGGGAAATTAATTATCACAATATATATAGATTAACTTGAAGTGCAGGTACTTGCCTGTTGTTTGGATCTGATTAATTGTTCTTGGGGAAATTTCTAGAGATGAGTCCAAAAGCTGAAATAGACATTACCATCACGCTCAGAAGATGTCAAATAGCTAGAAACGCCTGTCCTTGGGTCCAATTTGGAGACAAGGGCAAAAACGGCAGTTTCGGGTCAAAACGGGGTCCGCCGGTGGGCCCGCTTTGCACCGAAAAACGTGTCCGGGTCAAAGGTCTCCAAATTCACCAAACTTAGTGTCAACAGGTCAGGAATGCTGATACGAACCCAACGGAACATCCAGATTTGGATTCCGATGAGCCAAACACAAAATCGCCCGTCGAGCGGGGCCTGTGGGTCCCACGACACGCGATTTCGTCAACGTTCTCAGAATCGAACCAAACTTGACCCACAGGACCAGCGTATCGCTACGAGTCCGATGGCGCAAGTTTCGTCTCGATCCGACCTGTGTGCACGAAGTTAGGATAAATTGCAGAAAAGGCGGATACGGGGCGATGTCCGCGGATACGCGTTGATTTCGGTGTGCACGCACACCCGAATCAGCTTCCACGAAAAATCACACGTCCGTATCGACGAGGCGCACGTATCTGTGAAGACCGCGCGCGACCAAGTCGTCCCGTTTGGCGGGGCGTACTCAGTTCCGGGGTGAAACAGGGTCTATTTTTTCCGGTTTTTGGATCGCGGTGTGCGATCACCACAGGACGCGATGCCCCGAACGGTTTATCCGGGCACCGAGAGGGTCATACAGGCTTTGCAACATAATTTGCGAAATTAAAAACGGAGCTACGAGCAAAAAGATACACGCACCTGAATGGGACCCGAAAACCGGGCAAAATCGTGTCCGACACGACACGGACACTGTGTCCCGTGTCCGTGTCCGACACAGGGAAAAAGAAATTAGGGTAGGGTTCAGAGCGTCAGGCGGCGGCCCGGGTGGCTCGCGGCGGGGGGAGGCCGGCCGGGGCTGCGTCGGCGCTGCACGGCGGCTGGGACGAGACTGCGGCGGCGGAGCCTCGGCGGCGAGGCGACGGGCTGGGGTGCTGGCTTCGTCGGAGGAGATGGGGTTTCTCGGTCTGGCGGCGGCTAGGTCGTCGAGGAGTTGCGGGGGTGGAGCAGCCGGAGGGTCGCCGGAGAAGACGGGCTGGTGGCGGAGGATCGTCGGAGCGGAGGAGCGGGGGAGCCGGAGACGGAGGGGAGAGGTTTAAAAAGGCTGAAGAGAGCGGAGGAGAGGGGGGGTCGGCCGGCGGGTGCGGGGTCGTGGCGGCTATGGCACGGCGCTCGCAGCGGCGCGCGGAGCGGCCGGGCGCGGCGGACGCGCCGGCGGAAGCGGCGGAGGGGGAGAATGGGTCAGGGGAGAGTGGGGTGCGGGTTGCGGGTACGGGTCGGGTTCGGTCGGGCGGACCCGACCCGATCCGTTAAGGAGCTGGGCTCGGGTTGGGCTGGGCCGGGTCTGTTGGGCCGGGCTGGGCCGGCCCAACGGGCTGGGTTTAAAATAAAAAAAAAAAAAAAATAATAATAATAATAATAATATTAATAATAATTAAATAAATAGTTAAAAATAGTTTTTAGGCATTTAAAAATAGGTCTGAGGCCCAATAAATTCCAGAAAAATTATCCTAAGTCCGGTCTTTCATTTTACACCCAAAAATATTATTTTTATAATATTTTAATATTATTTATTAATAATTAAAAATTATTTAATAATTTAAAACCCTGATTTTAATTACAGAAAAATCCCAGAAAATTCCAGAAAATTATGAAAATCCCAATTTAAACTATTGCAAAATCTGGGGGTTTACAATCTACCCAACTTATAAAAATTTCATCCTCGAAATTTAAAAATTAAGCCATAATCTATTAATCCTTCATGTACATCAATCGCAATCTTCTTGCGATAATTTAAATCCTAATCATGTCCACTGCAATCACTTCATGATTAAGGTGACTACTGTTCAAATCAAAATTCAACCTATGGTTATCACTTCTTACTTTCTCAAATTACCCACAGGCAAAAATTTTTAGAGTAAGCCCTTATAACATCTTCAAGGATTGCACATACTTATGACCTTGCCTCACTATTCTAACTATCATAATTCCTCTAGAAGTGATTTGAGTCCAACAGTATTCCCATTTGTATGCTCCAACCTTTTAAATTCCATTCACACCCTCAATATTCTAACTAGGTAGTCCAACCCTCAAATTTTAATCCTTAAATCAATCACCAAATTAAAAAAATAATTTAAATGTAGTCCACCAATGTTCAAGTCTGAAATTCTATAATTCTATCTTCTATATTTAAATTGATAATTTTACTTGCATTATCATGTACCTAAGATACAACTATTGGGTCCTCGATATCAATTCATTAATCATCTTAGTCACCCCTCTAAATTTTCAGAATTAGAAATGGCTTGCTTCTTCCAATCTAACCTTACTCGGTCACAATCCAAAAGACATTCCTCTCGAGTTGACAAATGCATTGCTACCCAACTTAGAGTTTACCCATTCATCACAAAAGACTATATACCTTAAGAAAAATATTCCTTAATATGTTTACCTATGTCATTCAATCCTCGAATTTCAACGCCGATCATGATATGTCCTCAATTACGAAAGTTAATCCTCAAGTATGTGATCGGCCTATGTGGCATATCTAGTACTATCTATGTACTAACTTATACCAGCACGAGATTTCGTCTTTCCAAAATAAGGGAAGGCGAAGATCAATAATAAAGAGTTCAAGGATGGGGTGATAGAAAAGAAATATCGGGGTCAAGGCGTTTTAAAGTATTCAGGTGGGAATTGTCAAGCGATTGTGGATTGAATCCTATCTCGGTAATTCCTATTCATATGCTCGTATTAATACAGTTATGTAACTGATACGATATGCTCGGGCGTATTTAGGGACAAATATGCTAGTCAACTCAATCCACATAAAGTAGTCGTGCGAAGTGCGAATCAAAATGCACTAAGGTTGATCAGACCGTAGTACACTGATTCTGAGTAGATACTTGTATTAGTGGGGTTGATCAGGCCTCAATAATACAGGTGTCATGAACAAGCCCGATAAAGAGTAAGCTTGCAAAACTAGGCTATAAAATAGCAGCATCAGTCGAGTTCAGCAAAATTAAGTGCGCTAGATGGTGATGAAAAGAGGTACAAAAATTTATTGAAGTTCGCAAAACAACCTACAATAAGCACAATAACAAAAGATTCTACAACTCTACAGTTATCAGATATAAAAGCATACCAGGTTATTAGCAAGTTCAAAATTACTAGGTTGGGGCTGGGGTCACGAACCAATAGGCACGAGGTAAACTAGAAACGGTAGCTACAATCACTTACGCGCATTGGCTACTCCAAGAGTCTGCGCGTTCTCCACGGTCATCGCGGAAGCTGGTCCGTGTCCTTGAGGTGGTGCCCTCCGCTGCGCTGCTGGGGCCTGGCCTGAACTGGAATCTTTTGTGTAGCTGTGCGTCCTTGGGCAGCAGGACAGTCCTTCACTTGATGTGCTACTGATCCACAATATACATAGGCACCTAGCCTCTTTCTACAATTCTGCCAAATGTGACCTTATTTTCTGCAAAAGCCACAAATGGGAGCTTGTTGGTTCTGTCTTTGAGTTGGATTCATCTGTGGTCGCTTTGCAGCTCTTTCCTGTTGTGCTTGGTTTGGTGCTGACGTATACGGCCGCTTCTGGCTGTACTCGATCCTTGTGGTGCACTCCACAGGTCGTGCTGCAGTAAGAACGTCTTCGTCGAAGGTAATTGCATTTGAACTGCTTGGCTTCCGTGACTCCGAGCTAATTCTGTCGATGAAGTTCTCCGCTTGGTTTTGCTGAGCTTCTTGTTGAACCTTCTGATAGGCTTGCATCATCACGTAGAACATTCGGAACATTTGTTGTTCGTCCATAGGCTGTCCTAGTGGAAAGGAAGGTATCGGTGGAGTAGACTGCATCGAGGGTGGAACGTCATCTTGATGGATTCTCGAGGCAGGTTGACTTGCTTGACTGTACGGTGATGATTGGCCTTTACCAACTGGAGCCACATCGTCTTCGTGGGTACCCATAACGCCTTGTGGTTTTTCTGCATGAGCCTCGTTGCTGGCTGGTGGGTCCATTTTTCCTGCAACCAAAATAAACAATAAGAGGCGTACAGGAATCAAGGCAGGACGCAAGTCAATAAAATGATTCGAAGTCGATATGAATATCAAGAACGATTCAATCAGGTGGATGAGCTTTTCCTAAAATCCTCAATCTTATTTCAGGCCTGTTCGGTCCCTAAGTTGAAACCGAACAATTTAATCGTTGGACCTGCATGGGCCACCACAAAAATGTGTCACGACCCGCACCCGGATATTCGGGCACGAGTACGTGGGCACGTCCAGCCTACGCCGCAGTGTCGGCGGTAGTACGCTGTCTAGGTCATTTCTGGGGTCAATAAGTATCTATCTCATCCACAATAATGAACATGTAAGAATAATTACAGGAAAAAGGAATGCTAAGATTTTATAATATTTAATCTATGACAACCAAACCACAGTTAATACAAGCCAGAAGATAAATCGGGGACAAACCCGAGTATGTGCTGGAAGGAAATAAAATAATAACTAACTGGCTACTCCTCCTCAAAGGTAGTCTCCGGAGTGGGAACCGGCTCCTCAATGTGTCACTTGCTAACTCATAGGGGCCATAATAGGTCAGGGCAAAGTCCTCATCATCGCCTAAAAACAACGGATCCAGTCAGGAAAGGAGCAAAGTACACAATGCACAACAAGATTAAACTAAATATTCATGACAATTAAAAAGAACTGACAGGTATCATGTTGAGAATATGTATAAATAAATATTAACAATAACTAAGAGTTAATTGCTGTAAGACAGGAACATGAGTAAAACAGGAACAAGGTGATAGGAAAAATAAATTACAACCAGGCAATAGGAACTGTAACAAGACAAGAAACTATGTGTGTGAACTTGTGTATTTAGAATACCTAGTTGGCATGTAGGGGTTTATAGGGTTAAACCGGCCGTCATAGACGGCTATTAAACAGGAATAATCGAGATTCGGCTGATGGACAGTCGTGTACCAACAGCTATTAATCATGGCAAGGGTCAGGGTAAACTACATGCCTTTCAGTATTCTCCCACCCGACACGAAAAACAATACAGGAACTTCCAATATTCAAGACATGAAATCCAGCATTTCTAACACTAGGCGTAATCATCAAGGGTACATGTAAGGCAGGGAAATTAATTATCACAATATATATAGATTAACTTGAAGTGCAGGTACTTGCCTGTTGTTTGGATCTGATTAATTGTTCTTGGGGAAATTTCCAGAGATGAGTCCAAAAGCTGAAATAGACATTACCATCATGCTCAGAAGATGTCAAATAGCTAAAAATACCTGTCCTTGGGTCCAATTTGGAGACAAGGGCAAAAACGGCAGTTTTGGGTCAAAATAGGGTCCGCCGGTGGGCCCGCTTTGCTCCAAAAAACGTGTCCGGGTCAAATATCTCCAAATTCACCAAACTTAGTGTCAACAGGTCAGGAACGCTGATACGAACCCAATGGAACTTCCAGATTTGGATTCCGATGAGCCGAACACAAAATCGCCCGTCGAGCGGGGCCTGTGGGGCCCACGACACGCGATTTCGTCAACATTCTCAGAATCGAACCAAACTTGACCCACAGGACCAGCGTATCGCTACGAGTCCGATGGCGTAAGTTTCGTCTCGATCTGACGTGTGTGCACGAAGTTAGGGTAAATTGCAGAAAAGGCAGATACGGGGCGATGTCCGCGGATACGCGTTGATTCCGGTGTGCACGCACACCCGAATCAGCTTCCACAAAAACTCACACGTCCGTATCGACGAGGCGCACGTATCTGTGAAGACCGCGCGCGACCAAGTCGTCCCGTTTGGCGGGACATACTCAGTTCCGGGGTAAAACAGGGTCTGTTTTTTCCTGTTTTTGGATCGCGGTGTGCGATCACCACAGGACGCGATGCCCCGAACGGTTTATCCGGGCACCGAGAGGGTCATACAGGCTTCGCAACGCAATTTGCGGAATTGAAAACGGAGCTACGAGCAAAAAGATACACGCACCTGAATGGGACCCGAAAACCGGGCAAAATCGTGTCCGACACGACACGGACACTGTGTCCCGTGTCCGTGTCCGACACAGGGAAAAAGAAATTAGGGTAGGGTTCAGAGCGTCAGGCGGTGGCCCGGGCGGCTCACGGCGGGGGGAGGCCGGCCGGGGCTGCGTCGGCCCTGCACGACGGCTGGGACGAGACGGCGGCGGCGGAGCCGCGGCGGCGAGGCGACGGGCTGGGGTGCTGGCTTCGTCGGAGGAGATGGGGTTTCTCGGTCAGGCGACGGCTAGGTCGTCGAGGAGTTGCCGGGGCGGAGCAGCCGGAGGGTCGCCGGAGAAGGCGGGCTGGTGGCGGAGGATCGTCGGAGCGGAGGAGCGGGGGAGCCGGAGACGGAGGGGAGAGGTTTAAAAAGGCTGAGGAGAGCGGAGGAGAGGGGGGGGTCGGCCGGCGGGTGCGGGGTTGTGGCGGCTATGACGCGGCGCTCGCAGCGGCGCACGGAGCGGCCGGGCGCGGCGGACGCGCCGGCGGAAGCGTCGGAGGGGGAGAATGGGTCAGGGGAGAGTGGGGTGCGGGTTGCGGGTACGGGTCGGGTTCGGTCGGGCGGACCCGACCCGATCCGTTAAGGAGCTGGGCTCGGGTTGGGCTGGGCCGGGTCTGTTGGGCCGGGCTGGGCCGGCCCAACGGGCTGGGTTTAAAATAAAATAAAAATAAAAATAATAATAATAATAATAATATTAATAATAATTAAATAAATAGTTAAAAATAGTTTTTAGGCATTTAAAAATAGGTCTGAGGCCCAATAAATTCCAGAAAAATTACCCTAAGTCCGGTCTTTCATTTTACACCCAAAAATATTATTTTTATAATATTTTAATATTATTTATTAATAATTAAAAATCATTTAATAATTTAAAATCCTGATTTTAATTACAGAAAAATCCCAGAAAATTCCAGAAAATTGTGAAAATCCCAATTTAAACTATTGCAAAATCTGGGGGTTTACAGGAGGAGCCAATCTCTCGACTGCTAGAAGGTCCACCTGGTGGGTATTTTTAATGCCCTGTTTTATTAAGTCGTACTACCAGTGTTGTACCTCAGCCTGGGCCCTCTGGGCCTCCATCATCTCTCTTAAAAGTATGAATAACTATATAACATCAACTAGCACTAGAGGTGGTGGGGGAAGTCCATCAGAAGAAACTAGGACAACTCTTTGAACTGGAGGAGGAGCACCCACGAAAGCGATGAAAGACCCCACCTAAACCAGTGAGGCTACCCTATGAACTGGAGAAGGTGGCACAGTAGCTGTTGCTCGCCTCGTAGGTGGAGAAGTAACTGACCTCGCTAAAACTGCACCAGAGCACTGGGATCTGGTCTTCTCCGACATCCTAAAGACTGATTAAAACAAAAGAATCAATAAAGCACAAGATACGATATTATCAAAGAAGGACAATAATATTTCAAAAGAAGCAAATATTTAGAATGATAAGGATAGCAAAATCAATAGATTGGAAATATTCCTAGTTATGATTGAGTATACTCTCATCCTATATCCTATAGCAGGCTTGTAGTAGTATTCTAAGTCTGAGCACTACTACGATATCGTACTAGTTGCGATCTCGACCTGCAAAGGCCACCACAAAAATATGTTACGACCCTTACCCGGTGTGAGGGTACGAGTACATGGGTATGTCAAGCCTACGCCGCAACATAAGTGGTAGAATACTTTCTAGGTCAATCAATACTATCTAAATATCTCACACAAAATATATAGTGTACCTGTCATGATATCTCAACTCCAAATGGAGGATAATATAATGACATATTGATAATCAATGCTCAATCATAAGATAAAACTAGAGGAATAATATGGCACAATATGGAATAGAAGAAAAGAGTCATAAGTCATATTATAATCTACTACTAAGTCCAATAGCCTTGCTCCAACACAAAGCCTAAAATATACATATCATGCCATAATGTCTAAGTTGTAATCATAACTAATAAAATAATAAAATAACTAAGTATCCTCAATAACTACTATGTCATCCTGCTCAATGGGTACAATCTCAGACGGCTCGCCATCCTGTGGCCCGTAATAAGTGGGACACATCTCCTCTAACTAATCATCTAAAAAAATTATCCAGTCATGATTGGAGCAAAGTACAAAACTCTGAAAGCAATTTCAAACACATGGTAGAGAATACATAACAATTAATAAAAAATAATACAAGATGCACAAGTAACCGGAAATTAGAAATATAACTAAAACAGGCAGGTAAATACAATACGAAAATTGAAAGGTAAATTCATGCAATATGTAATGAACTATAAGTAAAAGAAACTATAATATTGAATATGTGATTTAGAGTAGAAGTTCGTTATGTGATCAACTTGGGTTGCACATAGTTATTTTACAGTAACTCGATTATACGTGAGGTGTATAATCGATATACACATGATTACGCTAGGGGATTTGTTTACATAACCAACCTCTACTCCCCCGCCCCAACCAATACTCATGGATCCAATCACGATATGTTACACACATGATTATAATATAAGCACATAAACCACAAGCGATAGTATGGGCACATGAAGCTCTTGAATAAATACGAGCACAAGAATACCCGATTCACATAATATAATATATGTATAAAGAGTACCCGTTGTAAAAGATATAGGGGATAACTTCTCCTGACAGGATTCATATAGTACCAGTTCGTGTGACAATATGTCAAATCAAGTATCACAGTTCTAGAATAAGTAATATGTACACTATCATGTAATAAATGCTAACATAGAGATGTGCTCTCATGTGGTCCTGAGAAAATGGTATAACTCGATGTCCGAGATGGTGTCACACAAACCTATATATAAAATATCACGTTATTTGGATCTAAAGAAGTGATGAATGAGCTAAAATATACTAAATATGATTTTCTAAGTCATTCCTAGGTCATACTAGTCAAACTAGATTAAACTATGTCTTACATAGATTTCTAGGTCCATAACTTCAAGGTACTAGTTAAACTAGATAATATCACTTGGTATCTATATACTTAACTCATGGATACACTAGTTAATATGTATATTAGAATATCTTAGTATCTATACTTGTATTACCTAACTATTACCTTAGCTAACCACTATTACGTTGGTGTCTAACTTAACTAATATCCTACCTTAATACCCTAATTCATTACCTACCGTATCTCCTTTAAGTAGGTATTACAGATACTCAAGTATTCCTTCTTCTAAAGCTTAATATGGAAATTTGGTATCACACACAAGGTTGATGCTCAAAACTAATTATATCTCAAGATCTCACTTACAACTTAATAACTTAACACTATATTCTGATACACTCAATCACCCTACACTTAAATCTCACTGGAACACTCCTCATGAGTTCAAGTCTCTCCTTACACTGGTACACAGTGCATTACTCCACCTGATACTTATTAATTTGATATCTAATGCATATCACCTTGGTATCTAAGATACCATTCTCCTACATCTTTATGCCTATAGGTACGCCAAATGCAAAGGGAATACCCCATTCAACCTCAATGTATAACATCCTATTGCACATAACACTTACTATGATACCTATCACTCAAAACAAATCCAAAACATGAATAATTTCCCCCACTATAGACAACCATAATAACCTCCATACTACCACCCGAGCCCCCTAATATTCTACTGTTCAAACTAGACCCCAAGGCAGGGTCTGCACTGCACTGATGTGCAGTACTGCAGTCCATGCTCCCTTACCTTTTGCCTTATTCCCTACTAGCATTGCTGGCATGCATCCTAACTAAAACATTCAACCCAAGCCTAGGCCTCAGGTCCTACAACAAGGACCACTGAAGGTACTACTGCTGCTATAGCACAGCAAGCAAAAAACAATGCTACAGCAGTCTTACAGTACACATGACTATCACTACTCCTTTATTTGATGTGCAAACCATCTCCCTCTAATGCAGCATACTCCTCTTCATTGCTTGTCAGTTTCCACCATTGATACATCTCTATCTATACCAATACTGCTGTTAGATCCTAAAATCCCCCCTCATGCACACACACAACTATATATATATATATATATATATATATAAAAGATATGTATAACACTTATCTATGTGTATTACATGATGCACATGCACTAAGGGTATTAAATTAAATACTTGGTGCTTACCCATGATAATCTAGGATACATACTCAAAACAAGTGCCAAAATCCCCAATATCTAGTAACCACCCAATATATATATCAAATGCATCATTACAAGACTAATATAATTAGTTACAAAGGAAATTGAGGAGAAATTACACCAACATGCACAATTGAACCAAATTTAACCCCGTATCATAAGTTATCTCACAATGCCAAGGTAAACTCCATTCATATCCAATTGTGGAGACGTAGCTTACCCCACACTACTAATCTATGTTTAATTGGATCCAATTGTCCTAATGACAAATACTTGGTGCATAAATCTCAGAATTTCTCTATATTGTGCACAAATCTTAATGTAGAAGTCACAATAGGGGTCAATTGGATCTAGTTCTTCTTCCTATGGGTAGCCCTAGGCCATAAAAGGGTTACTAATAGTCAAATGCATGAATTAAAGTCTAAATTGAAGGAGAAATTTAGAATTATAACTTTTGGAAGATGTATTCCCAATGAATTGCTTAAATGGACACAATTAGGACACAAGCTCCTTGCCAACTCCTTCTTCTCCAAGTGCTCCTTGTAATCCAAGCTCCAATGCTCCTTAGATGATAAAAATAGAAATAAATGAGGGTGATTTTTGATGAAATTGATGGAGGGATGAGTGGAATTAGGAAAGAACACAATTGGAGATCTAATAGAGTGAATTATGAGGAGAGAGAATGAATCCCTCTATATATGGCCGGTCCCCTATTTTCCCTTCTCCAAGTAACACACAATGTCAAATATGCCCCCACTAATTATTCATAAAGGCTATTTAATTAGGAGGTTAATCATAGAAGCTTCTAGCCTAATAAAAGTTTAATTTAATGTCCTAATTAATGAAGAGGGGTGAGTCCATTGGGCCTAGCCTAAAATATTATTGGGTTCAATGTGTCATGTCAAGTCTAGTTGTGTCTACTAGTGTCAATTCCAACTAAATAGGATAGTCCACTAACCAATAAATAAATAACACAATATATAAAATATAACCACTAAATAAAAATAAAGTGTAATGATAAAATTATTTCTATCTAGAAATATAGCAGTGACATATTACCTCCAGGTGTCCGTAAACTATGTTGATGGGTACTTACAGACATAACCTCCTCACAGTTGGTAGATTTTGCTTGGAAACAGCCAAGATTGATTCTTGGTCGATACTTATCAGTAGTGCTGCAACCCTCGAGGAATTGGTAGGTAATCTAAAGTTGGTCAAATTTAGAAGTCCCAACTATGCTGATTGGGGCAAGCACCTCCAAAATAATAACAATGCCAATCACAATATTAACAAGAGGAAGGATTCTCTAACTATTGATGTATTGGCAAATACCTCTCAACCGAAGTAGAAAGGTCTGGACAACCCGAAATCAACTCAGGAATACACCTTCAACCAAGATGATATTGTTGATCAGCATGCTGATAAAGGGAAACAAGCTCAAGCTTCATGACTGTAAACCCCCTGATTTTTCAGGAATTTTTAAAATGGAATTTTCACAATTTTTTGGAATTTTTTGAGATTTTTAATTAATTAAAACTAAGGTATTTTGAAATGAAATAATTTTTAAATAATGTTAAATAATATTAAAATACAATTAAAATAATATTTTAGGTGTAAAATGAAAAATAGACATAGGATAATTTTTTGGGAATTTATTTGACCCCGAAAACATTTTTAAAGACCTAGAAACTAAGTTTTAAATAAACCAAAATAAACCCTAGAATTAAACCCGGTTCAATTGAACCAAACCAACCCGAACCGTGCTAAACCAAACCGGACCGAACCCAAACTCTTAATGGGTCGGGTCGGATCTGAATTGAACCCGAGCCGGACCCGTTATCCCGCAAACCTAAAATCCCTAACGGAGAACACCCGACCCCGACCCCTCGTCGCCCCTCTGCCGGCTGAACCGCCGTGGCGCCTCGCCTCCCGACCGCTTCAGCTCCCCACTGCCGGCCGTTATGCCCCTCCGCCATCCCCGCTGGCCCCCGCTTCGTATCACCGCAACCGCCAGCTCCTCCTCTTCCCCTCCCCGTACCGGCCGCCCCTTCGCCTCCCAGCTCCGGCTTATAAAACCCCATCCGCTTCCCGCCTTCCTCTTTCCTCTGCCTGAACCCTAACCCCTCTCTCCTCCGTATTGTTCGTCAATACCTCGATCACCACCGTCGAACCCCCATCCTAGCACCACCACCATCACCCTCCAGCCCCGCAACCGCCTCTCTCCTCCGCCGAGAAACCCAGCGCCCCCACTTCAAGCTGCCCTAGCCACCGCCTTCACTCCAGCGCCGCCGTCTCCTCCAACGTTGTGCCCACCCCGACAGCAGCAGCAGCCACAGCAGCTCCGGCTGCCTTCGTCTGAGCCAACGTCGAGCCACCTCCATGCAGCCGAGCCAAGCCATCTCCGCCCTCCTCCGGCGAGCACTGGTGCCCTATTGCCGAAACCCTAACCGGACATAGTGCTGTACTGTGTCGGTGTGTCATGTCGCCTCGTGGACACGAGAATCCCGGTTTCTGCGGAGCCTGTTCAGGTAGCGTTTTCCCTCTCCTCGTTGCCCTGTTTTCTATTCCGTCTGTTGTGACGCGAACCCTGCGTGACCCTCTTGATGTCCGTGCAACCCGCTCGGTGTGTCGTGTCCTGTGGTGATCGTGAACTACGATCCAAAAACATGAAAATATTTATCCCATTTTCCCCCGGAATTGAGTACGCCCCGCCAAACGGGACGACTTGGTCGCGTACGGTCTTCATCGAAAGGTGCGCGCCATTGATACGAACGTGCGGGATTCGCAGAAGTTGATTTGGATGTGCATGCACACCGGAATCAACGAGTATCCGCCGACAATGCCCCGTATCGGCCTGTTCTGGAACATGTTGTAAATTTATGTACACACGTCGAATTAAAACGAAACTTGCGCCATCGGACTCGCAGCAATATGCTGGTCCTGTGACCCAAGTTTGTTCAATTCTGAGAACGTTGACAAAATCGCATATCGTGGTCCCCACGGCTCCACTTGACGGACGATTTTGTGATCGGCTCATCCGAATCAAATTCTGGAAATTATGTTTAGTTCGTATCATCGTTTTGGACTTGTTGACACTAAGTTTGGCAAATTTGGAGACCATTGGTTCATACACGTTTTTTGGTACGATGCGGCCCACATATGGACCCCGCTTTGACCAAAAACTGTTATTTTTGCCTTTGTGTCCAAATTGGACTCAAGGATAGGCGTTTCTAGCTATTTGATATTTTTTGAACCTGATGGTGATGTCTATTTCAGCAACCGGAGCAGTACCTGCAACTCCCAAGTGAGCCAGAGCTACAGTTGGAGTCAGAACACCAGGCAAGTGTACATTGACAACCATGCAGTTTTGTTACTTATTTCTTTGATTTATTTAATTCTTGTACATGCTTAACCTAGGACCGTGTGATATTACTTAGCGTCCGATTAATATTCGGGAGCCAACACCGTACTCGGAGTTGTATAACGTCATCTAGAGATGGATATCGAGACCCTTTACATTCTTGTGCTTGCAATATCAAGTACATTATAACCCAGGACACCTGACACTATTCATGAGACAGAATTTTCCTGAAATATTTATTGTGATTCTGTATAGGTTACATGATTCATGACATAGATATTGCATGTGCTTAGCTATCATTATGACTTGCTGCATTAGTTATGATCATGCATGTCATGGACATGAGACGTGTGATTATATTGGGTGGAAAGAGACACACAGACTACAATCTGATTATATATGTTTATTGCAGAGCCTTAGCCATTACAGAGTGAGGCCTACTACATAGTAAACTACATAGTAACAATATAGTAACTACATAGTAAAACTACATAGTATTACTGCTACCGGCTCCCCGACACAGAGCTTGTAGTGGTCTCACCTTGAGTCTAATATTGCTCTTATTTTGCATATCACTTAGATGTTTACATAGTTTGCCCTATTGATATATTTTATATACTGCATTTATCTTGGCATGTTGTTTCTTGTACCTTGTTACGTCCCTCTGAGGACCTGGTCCCTTGCCAGATTTGCAGCATAGACCATTGTGGAGCCTGACTGGAGTTGCTGATGCGTGTTGCTTTGTCATGCAGGAATTGGTGCCAGGTACTTATATCATTTCTTTCAAAGTATTGTTTATTATTTATATTATTTATTCATCTACTGATATAGCATAGTTTTATAGACTCATATTCCTTCCTCGAGTCTATTCGAGCTTATAGGTTACTGGCGGCCGACTTTAGCACATGTAGCTCGTTCTTGTATATTTCGTTTATTATGGATTGAGGCATAGATATTTATAGATAGTAACCCTTATAGTACAGCTTATACGTATTTGAATTGGACCAAAGTCTGGTCGAATGCGTAGCTGGCATGTTATGTATTCCTCGTCCTACGTATTTTTGGGACTAGGGCGTGACATTTTTTTGTGATGGCCCATGCAGGTCCTGATTAAATCATTTCGGTTACTTTTCTGTACCGAGCGAGCCTGTAATTAAAGTTAGCAGTGTTAACATCTCAATCCATAATTGACTTGAAAATTCTTTAGCACTTGATTATCGTCCTTGGACCTCGTAATTGTACTCTTTCAAATCTCCTCGACATCCTTATTATTATTTATCATCTTTTCCTGTTTCGGAGAGATGAATGATCGTGCAGGGTATTTCCTCCAGAAGCAGATCCTCGTCAAGGCAGAAGAAGTTATACTGGATATAGATATTTGATGACTGTTGCACTTAGTAGATAGTAAATAGGTTATTCCTATATACTTAGGGTTAGTGTAAATTTTAGCATAAGAATTGAATATAATATCAGAGGCCTAGAACTAATAGAACCTCACCCTTGCTTATAGGTTGCAAGTAATTTGGACGTATTGGAAGAAAGGAAAAGAGGGTTTGACTCTAAATACTTTAGGGAATACATAGCTAGATGCTAGGGATCAGATGTGACTCATGATGGTGATACAAGGAATTGCATTATGACCTTAAGAAAATGAAACCTTAGTTAGCAGGCCATAGTGGTTAAAACTTTAGATATTTTGTGACTTTTAGTATCAAAATTTGATCTTATGACCCAGCTGTTACACCCCTACTATTTGTGCCGAAGAAGAATAGGACGGTACGTCTATGTATTGACTATAGGACACTGAACCCTGTAACCATCAAGAACGGGTCTCCCTTGCCATGCATTAACAACCTATTCGATTAGTTGAGTGGTGCGAGTGTATTCTCAAGATAGATCTTAGATCCGGTTATCACCAAATTAGAATAAGTAGAGAGGATATACCGAAAAAAGCCTTCAGAACCAAGTATGGACACTAATTTATATCGTTTGGTTTAACCAACGCGCCAGCTATATTCATGAGTTTGATGAAACGATGTTTTCTCAGTACTTGGTCATGTTCGTGGTTGTGATGACGTCTTAATATATTCCAAGAGCAGAGCACGAGCAACACTCTTCCAGCAGGCCTAGCAGCAGCAGATGAATCCCCCGTGAGGACGCGGACAAGCTTTCGCGATGACTTTAGAGGATGCACAGACTCTTGGAGTAGCTAATGCGCGTAAGTTTTCGTAGTTATCTGTTTCTAGATTTGTTTTAGCTCGTGCCTATTAGTTCGTGACCTTAGCCTTAACCTGGTAGTTTTTGAACTTGTTAATAATTTATAACCTAGTGATAACCTAATATGTTTTTTTAAACTGTAGTCTTCTAGATCTCCTTCATATGGAAGATTGCATAACTTTTAATGCTTAGGGAAATAATTTTCCCTATGTGTTCTTCTTAAAACCCTCAACCTTGATTCTTCTTGATATTAATGTGCTAAACAATATTTGCAACCGTGTCATCTCTGTTGACCGGTTTTTCTTGATTGCGAGGACGCAATCCTCTTAAGGGGGGTAGATTGTAAACCCCCTGATTTTTCAGGAATTTTTAAAATAGATTTTTCACAATTTTCTAGAAATTTTTAGGATATTTAATTAATTAAAACTAAGGTATTTTAAAATTAAATAATTTTTAAATGATATTAAATAATATTAAAATACAACGAAAATAATATTTTTAGGTGTAAAATGAAAAATTAGACATAGGATAATTTTCTAGGAATTTATTGGACCCCGAAAATATTTTTAAAGACTTAGAAACTAACTTTTAAATAAACCAAAATAAATCCTAGAATTAAACCCGGTTCAATTGAACCAAACCAACCCGAAGCATGCTAAACCAAACCGGACCGAACCCAAACTCTTAACGGGTCGGGTCAGATCCGAATTGAACCCGACCCGGACCCGTTAACCAGCTAACCTAAAATCCCTAACGAAAAACACCCGACCCCGACCCCTCGTCTCCCCTCCGCCGGCTGAACCGCCGTGGCACCTCGTCTCCCGACTGCTTCAGCTCCATGTCGCCGGCCGTTACGCCGCTCCTCCTGCCCCGCTGGCCGCCGCTTCGCATCCCCGCAACCGCCAGCTCCTCCTCTTCCCCTCCCCGCACTGGCCGCCCCTCCGCCTCCCAGCTCCGGCTTATAAAACCCCAGCCGTTTCTCGCCTTCCTCCTCCCTCCGCCTGAACCCTAACCCCTCTCTCCTCCGTCTTCTCCGGCAACACCTCGATCACCACCGTCAAACCCCCAGCCCAGCACCACCACCATCACTCTCCAGCCCCGCAGTCGCCTTTCTCCTCAGCCCAGAACCCCATCGCCCCCGCTTCGAGCTGCCCTAGCCACCGCCTTCACTCCAGCGCCGTCGTCTTTTCCAGCGCCGTGCCCAGCCTGACAACAGTAGCAGCCGCAGCAGCTCCGGCTGCCTTTGTCTGAGCCGACACCGTGCCACCTCCCTGCAGCCGAGCCAAGCTGTCTCCGCCCTACTCCTGCGAGCACCGGTGCCCTGTTGCCGAAACCCTAACCGGACACAGTGCTGTACTGTGTCGGTGTGTCATGTCGCCTCACGGATACGAGAATACCGATTTCCGCGTAGCCCTGTTTAGGTAGCATTTTTTCTCTCCTTGTTGCCCCATTTTTCGTTCCGTCTATTGTGACGTGAACCCTGCGTGACCCTCTTGATGCCAGTATAACCCGCTCGGTGTGTCGCGTCCTGTGGTGATCGCGAACTGCGATCCCAAAATAGGAAAATATTCACCCCATTTTTCCCCGGAACTAAGTACGCCTCGCCAAACGGGATAACTTGGTCGCATGCGGTCTTCACCAAAAGGTGCGCGCCGTTGATATGGACGTGTGGGATTCACAAAAGTTGATTTGGATGTGCGTACACACCGGAATCAACATGTATCCGCCGACAATGCCCCGTATCGGCCTGTTCTAGAATATGTTATAACTTTGTGTATACACGTCGGATCGAAACGAAACTTGCGCCATCAGACTCATAGCAATATGCTGGTCCTGTGACCCAAGTTTGGTTTGATTCTGAGAATATTGACAAAATCGCATATCGTGGGCCTCACGGCTCCACTTGATGGGCGATTTTGTGATCGGCTCATCGGAATCCAATTATAAAAGTTCTGTTGGGTTCGTATCATCGTTCTGGACTTGTTGACACTAAGTTAGGCAAATTTGAAGAATATTGGTTCTAACACATTTTTCGGTACGACGCGGCCCACATGTGGACCCCGCTTTGACCAAAAATTGTTATTTTTGCCCCTGTGTCTAAATTGGACTCAAGGACAGGCGTTTCTAGCTATTTAATATTTTTTGAACCTGATGGTTATGTCTATTTCAGCAATCGAAGCAGTACCTGTAATTCCTATTGAGACTAGAGCTACAGTTGGAGTCAGAACACCAGGCAAGTGTACCTTGCCAACCATGCAGTTTTGTTACTTATTTCTTTTGATTTAATTAATTCTTGTACATGCTTAACCTAGGACCGTGTGACATTACTTACCGTCCGATTAATAGTCGGGTGCCAACACCGTACGCGAAGTTGTGTAACGTCATCTAGAGATGGATATCGAGACCCTTTACATTCTTGTGCTTGCAATATCAAATACGTTATAACCCAGGACACCTGACACTATTTATGAGACAGAATCTTCCTGAGATATTAATGGTGATTCTGTATAGGTTACATGATTCATGACATAGATATTGCATGTGCTTAGCTATCATTATCACTTGCTGCATTAGTTATGATCTTGCGTGTCATGGACATGAGACGTGTGATTATATTAGGTGGGGAGAGACACACAGACTACAGGCTGATTATATATATTTATTGCAGAGCCTTAGCCATTACAGAGCAAGGCCCACTACACAGTAAACTACATAGTAACTACATAGTAACTACATAGTAAAACTACATAGTATTACTGCTACCGGCTCCCCGACACAGAGCTTGTAGTGGTTTCAGCTTGAATCTAATGTTGCTCTCATTTTGTATATCACTTAGATGGTTACATAGTTTGCCCTATTGATATATTTATATACTACATTTATCTTGGCATGTTATTTCTTGTACCTTGTTACGTTCTTTTGAGGACCTAGTCCCTTGCTAGTTTTGCAGCATAGACCATTGTGGGGCCTGACTGGAGTTGCTGATGTGTGTTGCTTTGTCATGCTGGAATTGGTGTCAGGTACTTATATCATTTCTTTCGGAGTATTTTTTATTATTTATATTACTTATTCATCTGCTGATATAGCCTAGTTTTATAGACTCATATTCCTTCCTCGAGTCTATTCGAGCTTATAGGTTACTGGCGGTCGACTTTAGTAATGTAGCTCATTCTTGTATATTCCGTTCATTGTGGATTGAGGCATAGATATTTATAGATAGTAACCCTTCTAGTATAGCTTATACATATTCGAATCGGACCAGAGTCTGGTCGAATGCATAGCTGGCATGTTATGTATTCTTAGTCCTACGTATTTTGGGGACTGGGGCATGACACTGACATCAGACGACCTGATAAAGCTGGTCGTACCAATGATACTAAATATTGTTTATTCCATTGGCATGTAGATCATCCGACTAAGGATTGTTATGTGCTAAAGAAGATTCAACAACTAAAAGACTCTATAGCTATCACCTCCGTACTGAACAAATTAAGGTCACCGGCAATATGATGTGTCACGCCCAAGTACCAAAATACGGAGACAAATATGGCCAGTACCCCATACACGACAATATATGTCGTACGGTGATCATGGCTGTAACTAGATAAGGGTGCATACTACAAGCAAGTCACTTAGGGTCACATGAACATCTAATGTCTCAATCAGTTAAATAAGAACAATAAACATAGAACATATATGACAAGTAGGTAAGGTGTCCCAAATGCCCTGCCACAATATTATAAAAATTAGCTGTGCAAAATAAAAAGATGGTAGAGTAGGAAAAGTACATGACCACGATCAGCTGCAGTCTGATCAATTATAATTATGTAAAGGAAACTAAATATCTAGACTTGCCAGCCAACAGGTGTCGGTGGCTTAACGCCCGAAAAAGAGTAAAATATATGATTAACGAGCAGGAAAGAAGAAACCTACTCGTGTCCTTCAGCGACCATCCGTTTGGTGCATGCTATCAGGAATGAGAAAGAAAGCTGGATCCTCTGGAACTGGCTCAAAACTAGGCCATGCAAAACCAGTTGGATTAGACCCAAAATAGCAAGTACCTCAGAGGAAGCACGAAATAGAGAAACAAAACCCAAAGTAATAGATAGGTACAATATCTGCATCGTAGTTTCTGTCCATAGTGTATCTTAGCATAATAGTCCAATCCCACAACTAAACAAGGACAAGGGTTTAACCATCACACTATGATAATCCATGTCCCTAGACTACTAACAGAATAAACAATCATAACTAAGTCCAGTTATATAACGACTAATAAATTATTTGGCTTGCTATTGTGGAGTCTGAGTTATCTCAGATTAGATGTATAAGAGAAATTCTCTGACCGTGAGCTGTTTAGTGGGGCTAAATGAGCCATAAAAATCATGGAGCACTTGTATATTAAGCACCGGACCCTCGTAAGGCTACCGTGCTAGATCACATATAAAGCATTATACAATATAAGTATTCATATATTGCTGCCTACTAGTGCAGAGGTGATCAATATCCATAGGGGTCAGCCTTGCACGTCATGACAGTTGTCTTAGGTGGCTAATATGCACGATCTCGGGATTTCATCCCTTCCAATGCTATGCCAATTTTTGTTGCCTAAGTTAACTCTTATGGTTATGATAGGAATCCTATGACGTGGTCACATGATCAATCCTCCTATATGTTATACCGTAGTATGGTCCACGCTAGATACGAATCCACTTTGTTACTTTATAACTCAAACTGGATTCACCCTAACATGATTCAATAATCAATCAAGTTCTAGCCACACTTTGGTAGTTGACCCACATACCATGCCTGTGGTGGAGAATTAATATAATAATATCACATATCGTATAGTATATATGGCATTCTCGATACATAACCTAAAAAATATAATATTATAGCACGTAGCAAGTTATGTCACACCTCAATGCACATTTATAAAACATGTAAATATAGCATATAGTAATTGTATCAGCACATATACAAGAAATTGTGTCGAATTATAAAACATACAGTTGGTCGTATGAGCCTTATCATATTGGGACACATAGCTCAATTCTAGCACATGGTCATGTCTAGCACAAGGTCAGATTACTAGGTCCATTCTTCCTTAGGATCAATCACAAGCAATTGTCAAGACCAACCACTCAAAAAAAAAGAAACATTCCAAGTAAAATAGCTAGGCCGCATGCAAAACTTGGCACATAAGATGGTTGTCGCATGGACTGTCGGCTGCATGCTACCCCAGGCCATATACTACCCTAGGCCGTATATGGCTCCAAGTCGCATGCTACCCAGGCCGCATGCCCCTCCAAGTTGTATGCTCTGGACAAAAGTATACTTTCTTGGAACAATTGCCGAAGTGATGTGTGTCAGAAAAAATTGACTGAAGTGATAGATGTGACAAGCCATAAACTGTGTCTGAGAGAAAAGATAAAATCATAGAAACATATGCCCATGGTTCGAAGTTATGCATACAAAGAATGATGGCCGCATACTCTCCAGGCCGAATAGGTTACTCTGCTACATTTTATTATTTTGGACTTCAGCAAATTTATCATTCGTTCAACGAGTAAAAACACAAGAAGTTCAAGGATTAGCTCTAGAATACTTGTGTGATGGCAGTCATACATCCAACAAGATGGACGCCTGCTGGTAAATATACGACAAAAGCTCAGGCCCCATAGCCCTCTCAGGACGCATAGTACTCTTGGCCACATAAATTATTGGCCACTTGAAGACTTCGTCTTCTGCAAACAGCAGGTTCAGCTATGGCAAAAGCTCTAAAAGCTAAAATTTTGGTTTGTCCATAAAATTCTTATTTTAAGTCCAAATTTAGTGAACCAAAAGCCAAAATGTTTGAAATTAAAAGTTCTATCATATAAAAAAATTGGTTTTCAATTATATATGTTTAATAGATCAAAACCTAAAAAAACTCATGAATTCCATAAAAATCATAAGATAAAAATATATATATCTGCTCAATTCCACCAATAAAAAATAAAAACTCCAAGTATTAAATGTATTTAGAATCACATTGCAAACATATTAGACTACTAAAATACAAAAAAAGAATAACAATAAAAATCAAGAGGTTTTTTCATGTAGTGCAAGGTGTACTTGCCTAAATAAAGGAAGGAAAAAAAAAGAGAATGAGGGAAGAGAGAGAAAGAAGCTGACTTATATATGTTAGGGTTGAGGTTTAGACCATGGGTTCACTCATGAACAAACTAACCCAACAATTAAACCATAAGTCTAATTGAACCAAAGAATGGGTTTAGTCTACATGACATGCAACCAAATTTCTATGTAAGCAACAAATAATATAAGCAAAAAAACTAATATGTTCCAAATACGTATATCAGGAATGGTGAGTGACATCTCTACCTACCTTAGAATTTTTTATCATCAAAATTCGAATCCAAGTAATAATTAGAGAAGTCGGAACAAGCATGATACAAAAATATACTAGCAACTACACATGCAAGCAATACCATCAAAATACACAAGTGACCACCGAATTACAGAATTCGAGATATGAAGGCATAAGAAAGAATATACCTTCTAAATAGAACAGGTGTGGATACTAGGATCAAATATCGTCCTCGTTCTCCTACGTCGATTCTCCTAGAGAGTGATGGCCCCAGGCAACCCGGACAAAAGAAATAGTCCGGTTCTTAAGTACCTTTTTCCTTCAGTCCAAAATGGATACATGTTGCTCCTCATAAGATAAGCCGGTACCAACAACTAATTTAGAGTGATCAAGGATTTGAATCTGATTTGAAACATACCTACGTAACTGAGACATAAGAAATACATCGTGTACCTCTCGTAGCGAAGGCGGAAGAGAAAGACGATAAGCAACATCGCCTACCATCTCAAGAATATCAAACGGACCTACGTATCACAGACTAAGCTTCCCACGAACCCCTAATCTAATAACTTCATGGGTCAACAAAATCTGCAAGAACACGTGGTCGCCGACACAAAACTCTAAAGACCTATGATGCTGATCTATCCAATATTGATGCCTATCTTGTGCAACCCGAAGTCGCTCTTTAATCTGCTTGACAACCCCTACTATCTACGTAATTATTTCAGGGCCTAACATCTTTGGCTCACTTATATTATCCCATGCCAATGGCGACCTGCACTTTCTCCTATATAATACTTCGAAGGGTACCATCTGGATACTGGCCTAATAACTGTTGTTGTACGAGAACTCAACGAGATAAAGGTGATCCTTCTAAGATCCTCTAAAATCTAAAGTACAAGCTCGTAGCATATTCTCTAACGTGTAGATGGTTCTCTCTGATTTCCTATCGGTTTTAGGATGATAAGCGGTACTGAATCTCAACTTGGTGCCCAAACTATGATGGAAGCTTTTCCAAAAATGTGAAGTGAACTGGATGTCTCGATCTGATACGATACTCGCTGGGATATCGTACTATCTTAGTATTTATTGCATGTACAATTTTGCCAACTTATCTATGGATTGTCCTACTCGTAAAGGAAGAAAATATGCCAACTTCGTAAGCCGATCCACTATCACCCAAACTATATCCCGATCAGTCGATGATCTTGGTAAACCAGTCATAAAGTCTATAGTGAGGTGTTCCAACTTCTACTCTGGAATAGGGAGCGGGTGCAATAATCCTGCCGGTCTCTGTTGTTCTGCCTTAACTTGCTGACATATCAGACATCGAGATATGAAGCATGCTATTTTCCTCTTCATCCTATTCCACTATAAGTGTTGTTTGATGTCTTAATACATCTTGGTGCCTCCTAGATGTATTGAATATTGAGAACTGTGTGTCTCGGTTATTACTTCTTGTTGAATATCTCCACTTGGTACACAAAGACGATTTTCAAACCTAAGAGTTTCATCTTCATGAATCGTCAACTCTTTCTTGAGACCAGACTTATATTTCGTCCGAAGTTTCTAAACTTTTGGATCCTCCGCCTAAGCTGCCTTAATTCTCTCAACCAAGGTAGACTAAATCTGTAAACTATCTAATACTCCTACGTCCTACAAAAGTACTATCTCTACACCCATCTCTCGAAGATCTTCTATGATATGTCATTGCGATATCAACATAAATATACTACCTCTCCTGCTAAGAGCATCTAGTACTATATTTGCCTTGCATGGGTGGTATTAAAGTTCTATATCATAGTTCTTTATCAATTCTAGCCACCTTCTCTGCCTCATTTTCAAGTCCTTCTGGGTGAATACATACTTTAAGCTCTTGTGATCCTTAAATATTTCCACCCGATCACTATACAAGTAATGCCTCCACAGCTTAAGTTCAAATACTACCGCCGCTAACGCCAAATCGTGACATGGATAATTTTTCTCGTGATCTCGAAGCTGCATGATGCATATGTTATGATCCACACCCGGTGAAGGGGCAAGAGTACGTAAGTACGTCTAGCCTATGTCGCAACATCGACGGTAGAACCTTGTCTAGATCATCACTAACTAACTACCTTCTCACATAATTATATAATCTGTCAATAATATCTAAACTCGAAGGAGGAGGACAATATGATAATAATAGTATGATAAATACTTAATCATAATTCTAAAGCACGATAAGATATCAAAGAAGTCTAACATAACTATGAAGTCTAAACATCAACAACATCCAAAACAATAACAATATCCAAGACTCAAATATACGTCAAAAATAAATCCGGTACCAAAATGCTAATAAAACTAACTATGATAACTAGTGATTCCAGCTAGACCTCCCGACAATCACTCCTAAGTGTCAGGGCCCATAGTTGCTATCCCCTCCAGTGGTCCGTAGTACGTGGGACACCAGTCCTGTAAGTCGTCGTCTTAAAAATATATTCAGTCAGGATAGAACAAGTATAACCTAATAGCAGTTCCAATTAATTGACAAAGACTATAAAACGGTAAAATAGAGGATGTTATACACAATAAGAAACGATAAACTTATGCAATAGCAATAGTAAAGGGAGATCGACAATGTAAGCAATAGGTTAGCCAGTGCATATATGAGATAAAAGAGAACAGAACTACAATATCATGTGCAAAGCAATATAATCTATGAACTGATATGAAGAACTGTAACTATAATGTATTTTGAAATACTATTTAGATATGTGATCAGTTTCGGAGATTCAATGATTTATACTAAGGAGAAACTAGCGTAACCATACGTGAAGTGTATGATTAGCCAGTAGCCAATGATTTACACTATTTATCAATAGTTCTTGATCACATATCTACCAATAAATGTTAAACTGTGTACGTCTCTGTATCTCAAGGACCTAAATATGAATTAAAAGTCAAATTGTGTTTTGGGAAATATAAACATTCTAAACTAGCTTGAAACTTGATTTCTAGGTCATTCTAGGTCTAACTAGGTCAAACCTATGTTTCTAAGTCTATACCTCAAAGGAATTAGCTATACTAGCTATTATCACTAAGCATATTATGCAATCCTAGTAATTACTGGATAACTTAACTAACACTAACTAATAACTATATTATATATCACATACAATATGATATAGGCTCTATATAATTTATAACTTAAGTATCTCAATAAAATTATCATAATTTACTAACACCAAGCCTAATATCCGTACATTGGTATTACCTTGACTTATTATCTAGTATTTTGCCTAGATCAACACCTTAGTATAACCTACATATATTAGTATCAAGCCACACTCTAATCTTCCCTATAACTTTAGACATGAACTCCTTACCTACTATACTAAACATGCCTCCGTATAAAACTAGGACCTATAATACCCTAACTAATACTAGTATCTTAGTATCTAACTAGAACATAAATTCTAATCACATCCACTAATCCAACAAACCCTACTACCCTGGTATCAGTCACTTATATTGCTTTACTGATACCTGAAATCTGATACACCAACTCAATTTGGTACTCTCAAGTTCCCTCTTAAATATACTCATCCTAAATGGTGCTCAATCTACGTAGAAGTACTGAACAATATTTTTACCTATTATCCTTTGATACCTCCTTACTAGGACTGTTACTTCTAACATTATAGATACTTTGTATATCAGTATCATACCACCACCACTGCACTTGATCACAATGTCTGGAACACACTCACAAAAGCATCACTGCCTTACCCAACCATCTGGACACTCAAGCTGAGCCTTATAATAAAGTATATAACCTTACCTACCTACCTAGGTATCCTACTGATATACCAAAGTTGACTGATACCAAGTATCAGACTCACTAATCACCTTGTATGTGCTCGACTGCAATAATGCAGTAATCACTTGTATTGCTCCCAACCATCCTTGCTTGTATGTGCTCGAGCTCCACCCACTGAGTACACATCTGAAATGCCCCACTGCCGGGGAATCAATTTCCCTTAACATTGCTTGCAACAGTAGGGATTACTCACAGTGTAGTACACAAATGTCCACTGCCTGTACTGTCATACTCCCTTCCTCATTTGAACCCAAATATAGGATAGCAGGCCTCTAGATACTTCTAATTAGTGTGCTGATATACTAAATCAATCTTTCATATACCAAACCTCTACACCTACTCCTCTAGTCCTCACATACTACACAACAAGCTAAGAGCACTGCTTGCACACTGAATACCCGACACAGACACTAGATCACTCGTTACTACTGATACACTTTCATTATACTACTTCACCATCTCTCAGATACCCACATCACTCTACCTATATTACACCATACTAAAATACTTGAACTCACTGTCACCCCCACCATGGAAAACTACCAATACCAAAATCTATATCACCACTTAAATACCAAGTTAACACATCAAGTAGTTGTTGCTGAAACCTTCAGTGTTGCTTCATATCTCTATGCCAACCCAAAGGCTTGTGTTCATTGATGCATATTCACCCAGACAAATCACCAAGTTTGTAGTCCTCTTGGACTAAAACAACTTCCCACTTCACTTGTGCATACATGTACACTATAAGTTAGCTCTAGTACCTACAGCAGAGGTTTATGCACTACTTGTATACTCCCTGGCTTGCTCGACCTTGCCCCATATTGCATCTAATACTCCACTTTTATCAATCCTCACTAGGATTCCTTACTCACTCATTTTTATAGTGCATTATCTGCCTCCCTAGTCAGTGAGCATCCTTCAGTCCTTCTCTTCTCCTTGGCACAGTTTCATGCCAATATTATACTGCTATTGTTGCTCTCGTGTATATCATACTGCTCGAGTGTCCTAGATATTGGTAATACTCATGTGGTGCTTACCAAACCCCATATGCACAAGCAATCCGATCCCTCAATCATACTGCACACATACCTCTGCCTACTCTTCCAACTGCTGGGCTAGTAGTTCCTTGTTTACTACACACAAGGATCATACTTGGACTGCATAGATAACCTATCTATAATATCGCCTACACATCACTGGGTTATTGTAGTTAGTTATAATGCAAAATTCTCTGAACCTCCTTGCCCTGGTGCATACTTGTGCACTACTTAAACACACACACCCGCTTAAAATTCCCATGAAACACACTGAACAAATAGGGGTTGTTGCTATTTTTTGTATAATCATAAGTACATTGCTACACCCGGCACATACCTGCTACTCTCTCATCTCTACTAGCTACTCGAGCATACACACACAACTGCATACTAGTCTTTATAACTGTGCACTGTGCACTGAAATCCCTTTCATGTGATACCACTACCTGATATGCATCATACATATCCTACTATACCAATTGCAACTACCAAAATACAGTTCCTACTTGTAGGGACAGCTCTAATACTAAAATATTCACTGCACATACACTAGCCTATATTAACACAGGTATCCCCTTATACTGTTGCAGGATTGAAGAACCCTCTCCAGCTCTCACAATGTATACAAACATACTGGAATCTCCCCCTCACTCACAGTACACAGACAAATCACCCATAAATATTTTATTAATCACCCATGGTGCTATATCAAGATACTCTTGATACCTATGATACACTCCCTGAATATCCAGTCCATTATGATACCACTACCCCAACACCTTTCACATAAATAATATATAAAATATAATACAAAATAATAATGAATAACACACTAGGCATTCCATCAAACACTTAGGGGCCAAATTCATGGTTTCCCCTAAAATGAGCATAAAATCATTATTCTATACGCCAAAACTTAGATCTACCCAAATTTAAGGCTTCTAACACTTAAATCTACTAACAAAGGGCCAATTCCACCTTTTGGAGGGTTTCTATAGGTCCAATGGTTCTTTTTAACTATAAGTAGAATAGAAAATAGAGAATTACCTTGGTTTTGATTGACCTCCTTGAAGAACTTCAAATTTGGACATAAGAAAGACAAAGTGGACACAATCTTCAACACTTGGACTTCTCTCCAAGCTTCTTCTAGCAATGACAAGCTCCTTAGCCTCCTTGGGAAATAAAATAAGAGGGATAAGGTTTGGAATAGAGAGATTAGGATTTGCTCTATAGATTTGGGGATGAACTAAATAAATATAAATGGAGGCTACTCATGAATAAAGAGGTTTATATAGACTTCCCTTTAGGGTTAGGGTTAAGTTTAGGAATGTTTGAATTGACACAAGTACCCGTCTCATTCCTTCATGAATAGAATCTTAAAACACTAAGGAGAAAATATTCTATTATTGTGTCCAAATTGGTTTAATGGTCCTAATCTAGCCATTACTAATTAGAGGTTCAACTTAACTTGTCTAAATTTCATAAATAATCCATTAGTCATATATTATATATATAATATTATAATATTCAAGTAATGGTCAAATGACAAAAATATCCTTGTTATGAAAATATGGTGGTTACAATCATATCGCCCTTAAAAAATTAAGATTATCGTACCCCCTTCTATGTCAAACCTCAACCCATCTAAAATTATACGATCATGCAATTTAAAGAAATCACTAATTATCATCGCATGTATGGTTATGGCTTCTATCTGTCATTATATTGCAGTCTCTGTCAGGGTATACTACTAATTACGCTAACTATATAGCAAAAACAACTATAAGGTACTAAGGAATCAATCAATCAAATGGATAGAAAATGACAGAAAGAAGGAACATAACTTGCTAACCCATCACCTGTAGCGTCTACCTCCTTGACCGTCATCACAAATGCCCTGCCCATCTAGGGTAGCTTCCTCTGCAGATGCTGGGAAATCTACAGTGCCACAGGTAGCCTAACTCCACCACTATGCCCTTGGTCTACACACTGGCCTGGATGATAAGGGGAAGACAATCCTTCACTATATGCTCTGTTGATCTACAATGCAAGCACGCTCCTAGCCTATTCCTGTATACCTCCTAAGTATGCTGAGTCTTCTTATCATAGTTACATTGAGGAGTCCGCTACACCTATCTCTAAGGATATTGGGGCACCTGTTGTACCTGAGCTTGACCTGGAGCATGAATCGGTGCCTAAAACTGCTACGGCTGAAATATCCTTGGCTGTTGGAAATGGGGTCATTTAGATGGACCCGCACTACTGCTGCCAATTATCTCCTAGTTTCTCTTGGTCCCCAAACTCAGGTTCATCTCAACCTTGTAGTCCTCCTTAAGTATCGCCTCGTAGGTCTTATGACTCGAAGAAATAAGGGCCTTTATGTCCCAATTCAGGCCCTCCCTGAAATGGCTCGCCTTGTCCTCCGGATCTCGTACCAAGTCAGCTGCATATCGGCTCACTGTGCCAAACTCCATGACACTCCTTAACAAATAGGCTCCCCTGATGATGGTTCTCAAACTGTCCCCCCATATCAAGTCTCTCGGTAGGCAAAAAAAACTTCTTCTTGAACCAGTCCTTGAAGCCGTCCCACGTCAATCCTGGGGTAGCAATTTGTGGCTCATTTCGGAATCAAGTGTCAACCCCATATTTCAAATTAGGAGTATATTTGCCTTTTCATAATTAATATGTAAATAATTTGCATAATATTTAATTATATTTAATAATGGTGATTTTATTTAATTATTGTGCCTTACCGTTGCTTCAATATTTGGAGCGCTACCCTAGCTTTTGTCTTTCAACAAATTTTATAACTTTGTCCTAGACGTGTCCGCCTTCCTTTCTGACCCTTGTGTAATTTATAAACATATTTTCTTGTGCTTCATTTTAGTCCACAATATTCGTCGCGGACGTTTATATTTAATTCAATATAAATCCAACTTTGTACCCTTGTGCGTTCCAATCACTATTGGAGACTCAATCTCGATCCATTTTGAGCAACCAAAATTATGATAATATTATATTCTGAGTCTTCTACATTCATGACACTTGTGTCTCACCTGATTTTGGTCTCATGTACTTTCAATTAATTTTAGAACACCAATTATATTTATTTTAATTAAATTAAACCATAAACCTAACTTTGTGCAATTTTCCAATTATTACGCACTTTTATACAAAAGTGTATTAAGGTGTCCACTCTATTGGACATGACACATAAATAACCTTTTTTTTTATATGTATTTTTCTATAATTTTTGGGAGTGTGTAATTCAACATCAATCTCCTTGAACCATGGCCTTCAAGACCTTGAACCATGAATCCTAGCCTTCTATTTTTAAATCTATTTAAATCCTAACCATTAAAATATCTCCAGGACAAGGCCCAATCCTAAGAGGGGTTGACCAAGCCCTAATTCTAGGTCAACCCAATGCATTGTACATATATAAATATCCTCTTTTACTTTTTCCTCTTCTTTTTTCTTTTTTAACCCAAAACCCAAGCTTCCCACTCGACTCCTGTTCATTCATCTCCTTCCTCCATCCCTTGCCTTCAGCCCAGCCGACCGGAGACCCGAACCCCCCACTGGCCTCGCCTCGATCCAGACCTCGCCGACCAACCAAGCAGCACCGAGCATCCTCCCCCTGCGACTGTACTCGACCAGAATCCCGCTACCATCCTCCCTCATCGACCTCACCTCTCATCTCCCCTCTTCCTCCACCCTAAGCCACCGTGACCCATCAAACTATTCCGATGCCAGAGTTGACCGAACCACTCGACCCGCTGAACCTCTTCCCGCTCAACAATCGTTGGCCTCTCCTCCTGAACCAGCAGCAGCGGCTAACACTAACTTTCCTGCTCACCACCCCGTCTCCGTCGAAGCCGACTATACCTTGCCTGAATGTTCCTCTTTCGACTCGACAACAGACCACCGAGACCCGCCTGAGCACAGTCGACTACCCCACCTCCCATCGACCATAGTGTCGAGCAACATCACGACCTCAACTATCGACCCGCTGGACGTCCTCACCCCGACACCTTCCTCGACGTGGACCACCCTCGTCCATCCCCATCTCCTATCATCATCATCACCATTATTACCATCATCTTCACAAGTTTATCACCATTACCTTCATCATCGTTATCATTGTCGTTATCATCACCTTTATCGCCGTCATCGTCGCCATAGTCGTAACCATCATAATCGTCAATATCGTCGTCATTGTCATCGTGCCCGTGCGCAGGTTCGTTGTTGTCCTCCTTCAGGATTTTGTACGTATGTGTATAATATATATTTAGTATATGTATATTTAGTTATTCATTAGTATATGTTAGTATGTATATAATTGGTATATATATATACATATATATATATAGTATATGTATTCATTTAGTATATGTTTAGTATGTATATAATTGATATATATATATATATATATATATATTATAGGTAATTTAATGTTTAATAATAGTTAAGACTATATGTATGTTTATATATGTACTAGGTAACCCGAGTATAAATACGGATACCCCGTAGTTATATTTACCGTGACCATGTAACATGTTAGAAGACAGCCATATGTACACCGACATACTAGCAAGACCCGTATCATTTTGACTGTCTGTTTTACACAGCAATTATAGACACGACACCCGCACAATTAGACGCACACTTGACCCTAGTTGACCAGTGTCATACCTAGTGTAGCCCCTGAGTTCAAAGTATTTATGATTATGTGTATGTTAATGTGATGTCTGATATAATATTGTATTATATGATATATTTATAGGACTATTGGATTATTCAAACAAGACCTCAAAAATTGAACATTGTTATTGCCAGCAGCAGAACACCCAGGCGAGTACATTCTCTGACAATTTTTATTATATTGAATATCTCTATAATTCTAGTTGTACAGCGTACATGATTCTGACACTATGTATACACGAGTTGGCATCATCGAGATATGTCATGAGAAGTCATGATTGAAATCCATTATGCTAGCTGAGAAAATAGGGAAATATTAGTAGATTATGTGATCATACCTAACTCTACATGAATCATAGCTCACCCACACCTCACGTCGGTGCAGCCTGACCTTTACATGCCTCATAGCCTGTTATGTATGATTAGTCTGACTATTGCTCGCATTATAACTATCCGGATGGTTAGCCTGACCTTACATAAATCATAGCTAGTCATACATAGTAAGTCTGATCAGTCCCAAGCCGATCACATGATATGTTGATATTTCACACACTTAGCTAGATGTTCTTGACATGTATCCCTAGTATATTGATCTAGCATGTCTATATGTTCTATTTATTATTCTAGTGTTTACTTATATTCTAGTTCATTGTTCTAGCATGCACTGTATTTCTATTTTATTGCTAGATGTACATTGATGATAAAATATTCCAGTATTCTTTATTCCAGTATTTTATTATGTCCAGTATTTCTTATTGCCAGTATTCATATCTGTCTTGTATTTCTTTACACTGTGTTATAGTTTTGTCAATATAAGTGGAATTGTTGTTAGTGCTTGTACTTCGTTCCAATCCTGACTGGATATTTTTTCCAGACTGTGTCATAGAGGACTTATTTTTAGTATATTTGGAGATATGGATGTTATTGATTGCAGGTTAGACTATTTATTGTTGTTAGACTTGTCTTGTATTTTATTTGTTTTCTTTGATATCTCATCGTGCTCTAGTTTCTATGATTGAGTATTCCATATTATATTGTAATATCTGTGTCTCCTTATAGAGTTGGATATTCGCGTGAGATTGATTAGATAGAGTATTGACCTAGACAGCATTCTATCGTCGATGTTGCGACGTAGGCTGGACGTACCCATGTACTCGTGCCCAAATTCTAGGTACGGGTCATGATACATTTTTAGTGGTGGCCTACGCAGGTCAGACTTCGCAAGTTGTGTGATGTCTTGGTAGTACGACGTCTTAGTTATACTATTACGTTCTTGCAATAGGATATAGGACATAAGATACTAGGATGAGAGAGGATACTCAATCACAAATTATTTGAGAGATTCTTGGGACGACCCTTGAGAATCTTATTATAATCTCCAATTTTAATCTTTTTCCCTTATTTCTGTCCGTTATTACTTGTTGTTATTTAGTTTGATTCTTGTTGATCAGTTGTTAAATTTAATTTTTGGTATTGTTGTTGAGTTTTGAGTCATATCGAGATAAACTTTACGGATTAAAATTTATGATATCATCTGATGAGATATATTGATGAAGACAGCGAGAAAGGTAAAATATCTACTTTGGTTATGGAGCCTAGAGTTTATGGCATCCATATTAGCTGTCATAGCAGAAACGTAGGAACCTAACTTCAGATGTACATATCTTAGTTATGAATTTAGAGTTTTTTGCAGCCATACTGGTTGGCGTGGCGAGGATTCTAGATGACGTGATTATAGAGTTGCATAACTTAGTTATGGAACCTATCATTTATTACAGCTATGCTTACTGGCGTGGCGAGGATTCTAAGTGTCATAATTTTGGACAGACGTTTATAATTATCAGGTTATATCTTAAATTTGTTCTTAAAGTATCATCTTAATACTTATCCACTTCTGTTATTCCAGGACTTTGTTCCATCACTTCTTTTTGTTTGCTAAGAGATACCTTCAGCCCTTAATCCAGTTCCTTTTTAAATTTATTTCTTAAGGTTCCTTGTTAGTATGATGATTCGTGACTTACAATTATGTTTGTGTCCTGTATTAGTGTTGACTGAGTGTGACTTGTTAGTTTGTAAGTATTTTTTGGTTGGACATGTGAGCAGTAGGCATCAATCTAGAGTTTACCCATAGTGTAGTACCTTGTAGCAATAGTTCTGTAATAAGGTGTCATTATAATTAGTACTGGTACTATAAGTAGAAGGAGGAGTAAAGAGTATCAGACGGTTCCAAGAGTCAGTATCAGAGTCAACATGCCAGTCTTGGATAGTCATAAATTCATGTAATTGGGTGATCCATGTAAATAATTAAGTATGAAGGAAATTATGTAAAAAATTAATGGGGCATGATATTCAATTTGGTGGTTGATACTTGGGTGTGTCAAGAGTAAAGAAGTGTATATGCATAAAGGGTATTAATGAGTGTGCTATAGTAGGAGGGTACTTATAAGTGGATAGGAGAGTGTGAGGGAATAAAAAAACATTATGCTAAGTAGTGAGACTTGTGTTACAAATAAAAGTAGGGCCTTGATATTTTATTTAATCTGAGTGTATCAATATATGACTAATGATGGATATATCACCTGATATTGAGGCCAGTGATGTGTTGGAAGCAATAGGTAAAAGAAGTGTTTAAATTTTTTGTGCAGGATGCATAGTGGGTATTGTGTGTCAGTATGGAAGTTCAAGAAAGTGGAAGCATTATTACTAGAAAATTTCAATAGTGTGTCATGGGTTAAGAAATATCAAGATTGGTCATGAAAGATATAAAGTGTTTCACAAATTAGTGTATCAGCCTGTAAAAAGATTAAAGAGAGATACTTATACATCAATCTAGATATGGAACCATATGCCTACCTTGGATAGTAAAGTTAAACATGTGGATTATAACTAGTGCAAATGATCATGAGTCCTAGTGAGTGTGATGAGGTGATCTAATGATGAAGCTAGTGTTACCATACCAAGAGTACTAATATTTTTATATCGAGGATTAGTTGAGCAAGGGGCTAATAACAGTAAGTACTTCGTGTGATGATAATTAGATTGGTGTATCAGTTAATATAGATAGAAAATTATTAGAGAAAATATATGTGATGATAACTTTGATTATTGGGAGTTATAGTACAAGTAATCCAGGCAGTGCAATAATCAGTACACAGTTGAGGGGTGTAGACAATTGGTGTATTTGTGTGTATCTGGTGTGTTAGAGACTGTGAGTATATATATACTTAGATAGATATGGATTTAAATTTATAATTTAAAGATTGAAAATAAATTTTAATTTTAAGAATTTTTGAGGAGTTGAGATTTTATAAGGATTCAAATTCAATTCAATAAACATAGTCAAAGCTATAAAGATTTTTGGAAGTGATTAAAATTTTATTTTAATATTTGAATATTTGACTTTTGAGGAAGTATATACATTTTAATTTAAATTGTTCGAGAAGTTAAATTTTGAGGATTTTATTTTGAGGAAAAAATTTCATAGTGGGTAAGAAATGTATAACATTATATGAGTAGATGAAGTGCAGGTGTAAGGATCTGTTGGCTTGAGCATGCCTGACATGTCACTACAAACTGACTTGGGTGTCCATCTAGAGTTGTATTAAAGGGAGTAGTACTTAGTGTGCTGTGTTGCACTTAGTGTGCACTTAAATGATCAGAACAAATAGTATAAACAATTATAGTAGGTAAGAGAACTAGTAGTGGGTATACTTGTATTAGAAACAGCGGTACCTAAAGGGATAGAGGTATCAAACTTTGGATGCATCATTAAACCTATGGTTTTATTAACAGGTTCTGCTCTATTTTTTTCTCCTGTTCCTTTTTTCTGTCTTTTGATTGATTGATTGATTCCTTAGTACCGTAGATTGTATCCATGATTCTCTTGCTAGAATATAGTTAGTAGTACACCCTGGCAGAGACTATAATGCTATGACAAAACTAACCATAAACTATACCTGTTTTCTCCAGATTGTGTGTTGTATGACTATAGGTAGGATTTTTCTTAGACTTGATTATTGAGAGTTTGACCGTAGTGAAGATTAATGAAGAAGTTATGACTGAACAGAGAGAGATAAGTGCCTTAAATTTTGATGATAAATATTAATTTAAATAAAGAGTTGAGGATTCAATATGGCAGAATTGGCGATCTTGTTAAATCATTAATTTTATAAAGATTATAATATGATTGAATTGGTGATTAAAATTTGAGAAAATTAAGGAGATTATCATTATATTTAATTGATTGCAAGATGTAAAATTAAAATTTATATTTTGAATGTTGTATTTGAAGATTTCATAAGTATTACATTATTTGAGTATTGTGTAGAAAAAATTTGAGGAATAAGATTAGTAATGGATTAGTGTTTGAATTCAAAATTTTGGGATGAGGATTTAAATTTTAAATACGCATCGATTGGATTTAAATTAGAGGAGTAAAAGGATTAATGGATTATAGTTTGAATTCACATTTTGGGACGAGATTTCACTTTTATAAATATGCGTTGATTGGATTTAAATTGGAGGAGTAAGATGATTAATGGATTAGTATTTTCGGATGAGATTTTTTTTAATTTTTATAAATATGTATGGATTGGATTTCAATTAGAGGATTGAATATTAAATTACTGTATTTTGATATTAACTTAAAATTTTCGAGGAGATTGTGATAAGAATGTAATTTGATTTTATATTTGAAGATTTTCAGGAATATGATATTTATAGAATTTTGAAAAATATTATGAAATAACAATATGGATTAGTTTATGATTATATGATTTGATGAATTTAATTTTTATGGTAAAATAATATAATGAATAAATAAAACTATTGAGGATCTTAAATTTTGAGGACAAAATTCTTTTAAGGAGGGTAGACTTGTCACCCCTATATTTCAGATTAGGGGTATTTTTGTCTTTTCATAATTAATATGCAAATAATTTGCATAATATTTAATTATATTTAATAATGATGATTTTATTTAATTGTTGCGTCTTACCTTTGCTTCGATATTTGGAGCGCTATCATAGCTTTTTCCTTATAACCAATTTCACAATTTTGTCCTAAACATGCCCGCCTTCCATTCTGACCCTTGTGTAACTCATAAATATATTTTCTTGTGCTCCATTTTAGTCGCACAATATTCATCGTGGACGTTTATATTTAATTCAATATAAATCCAACTTTGTACCCTTGTGCGTTTCAATCAAAATTGGAGACTCAATCTCGACCAATTTTGCGCAACCCAAATTATGATAATATTATATTTTGAGTCTTCTACATTCATGATACTTGTGTCCCACCTGATTTTGGCCCCATCTACTTCCAATTAATTTTAGAACACCAATTATATTTATTTTAATTAAATTAAACCATAAACCTAACTTTGTGCAATTTTCTAATTGTTAGGCCCTTTTATGTAAAAGTGTATTAAGGTGTCCACCCCGTTGGGCATGACACGTAAATAACCTATTTATTCTTCATGTGTATTTTTTTATAATTTTTGGGAGTGTGTAATTCAACATCAATCCTCTTGAACCATGGCCTTCAAGACCTTGAACCATAAATCCTAGGCTTCCATTTTTAAAACTATTTAAATCCTAACCATTAAAATATCTCCATGACAAGGCCCAATCCCAAGAGGGGTTGACCAAGCATTAATTCTAGGTCAACCCAATGCATTGTACATATATAAATATCCTTTTTTACTTTTTCCTCTTCACTTTTCTTTTTTAACCCAAAACCCAAGCTTCCTAGCCGACTCCTGTTCATTCAAATCCTTCCTCTATCCCTTCCCTTCAGCCCAGCCGACTGGATGGAGACCCGAACCCCCACTGGCCTTGCCTCGATCCAGACCTCGCTGACCAACCGAGCAGCACCGAGCATCCTCCCCCTCCGACTGCACTCGACCAGAATCCCGCTGCCATCCCTGCAGTCCCTCATCGACCTCACCTCTCATCTCCCCTCTTCCTCCACCCGGAGACACCGTGACCCATCAACCTATCCCGATGCCGGAGTCGACCGGACCACTCGACCCCCTGAACCTCCTCCCGTTGAACAACCATCGGCCTCTCCTCCTGAACCAACAACAACTGCTAATACCGACTTTTCTGCTCACCACCCCTTCTCCGCCGGAGCCGACTACACCTCGCTTGAACATTCCTCCTTCAACTCGACAACATACCACCGAGACCCTCCTGAGCACAGTCGACTACCCCATCTTCCATCGACCACAGCGTCGAGCAACGTCACGACCTCGACTATCGACCCACTGGATGTCCTCACCCCGACACCTTCCTCGACGCTGGACCACCCTCGTCCATCCCCGTCTCCTCTAATCATCATCACCATTATCACCATCATCTTCACAAGATCATCACCATTACCTTCATCATTGTCATTATTGTCGTTATCATCACCTTCATCGTCACCATCGTCCTCGTAGTCGTAACGATCGTCATCGTCAACATCGTCGTCATCATTGTCGTGCCCGTGCGCATGTTCGTTCCTGTCCTCCTTCTAAAATTTGTACGTATGTGTATAGTATACATTTAGTATATGTATATTTAGTTATTCATTAGTATATATTAGTATGTATATAATTGGTATATATATTCATATATATATAGTATATGTATTCATTTAGTATATGTTTAGTATATATATAATTGATATATATTGTAGGTAATTTAATGTTTAATGATAGTTAAGACTATATATTTGTTTATATATATATTAAGTGACCCGAGTGTAAATACGGATACCCCGTAGTAACATTGACCGTACCATGTAACATGTTAGAAGACTGCCATATGTACACCGATGTACAGGCAAGACCCGTATTATTTTGACTGTCTGTTTTGTACAACAATTACAGACACAACACTAGCACAATTAAATGCACACTTGACCCTAGTTGACAAGTGTCATACCTAGCGTAGCCCCTGAGTTCAAAGTATTTATGATTATGTGTATGTTAATGTGATGTCTGATACAATATTGTATTATATGATATGTCTATAGGACTATTAGATTATTCAAACAAGACCTCGAAAATCGAACATTGTTATTGCCAGCAGTAGGATACCCAGGCGAGTACATTCTTTGACAGTTTTTATTATGTTAATTATCTCTATAATTCTAGTTGTATAGCGTACATAATTCTGACACTATGTATACACGAGTTGGTATCATCGAGACCTGTCATGAGGAGTCATGATTGGAATCCATCGTGCTAGCTAGGGAAACAGGGAAATATTAGTATATTATGTGATCATACCCAACTATACATGAATCATAGCTCACCCATACCTCTTGTCAGTGCAGCCTGACCATTACATGCCTCATAGCCTGTTATATATGATTAGCCTGACTATTGCTTGCATCATAGCTATCCGGATGGTTAGCCTGACCTTACATGAATTATAGCTAGTCATACATAGCAAACCTGATCTGTCCCAATCCGATCATATGATATGTTGTTGTTTCACACACTTAGGTAGATTTTCTTGACATGTATCCCTAGTATATTGATCTAGCATCTCTATATGTTCTAGTTATTATTCTAGTATTTATTTATATTCTAGTTCATTGTTCTAGCATGCACTATATTTTTATTTTATTGCTAGATTTACATTGATAATGATATATTCTAGTATTCTTTGTTCTAGTATTTTATTATGTCCAATATTTCTTATTGTCAGTATTCATATCTGTCTTGTATTTCTTTACACTGTGTTATAGTTTTTGTCAATATAAGTGGAACTGCTATTAATGCTTGTACTTCGTTCCAATCCTGACTAGATATTTTTTCTAGACTGTGTCACAGAGGACTTGTTTCCAGCATACTTGGAGATATGGATGTTATTGATTACAGGTTAGACTATTTATTGTTAGACTATTTATTGTTGTTAGACTTGTCTTGTATTTTATTTCTTTTCTTCGATATCTCATCGTGCTCTAGTTTATGTGATTGAGTATTCTATATTATATTATGATATCTGTGTCTCCTTATGGAGTTGGATATTTGTGTGAGATTGATTAGATAGAGTATTTACCTAGACAACGTTCTACCGCCGATGTTGCGGCGTAGGCTGGACGTACCCACGTACTCGTGCCCAAATTTTGGGTACGGGTCATGACATCAAGTCCTGGCAATGTCTAACATCTGTAATCCGGCCGCCTCTACTTTCAGATCCTCTGCTAGGTAGGATAAATGCATGATGCGCTCAATATTCTTCAACCAGTCATCGGCATATATAATGCCCTTCTTCCCCTTGAAAATACGGGGATCTAACTTCTTAAAGTCCTATATGTTGCCCGGCTTGGGCTGGGCCTCCTGTGGCTATGGTGGTATCGTCCTCTCTACTGCTACGATAGCCACCTAGTTGGCATTCTCAATTCCCTGGTGTAGTACATTCGCTTGCCTCTGCTGCGCCACCATCATCTTTCTAAATATGGCGAACAGCTGTGTCGTATCTGTTGGTATTGGTGGTGGGGGGGAAGTCCCTCAGAAGAAGCCAGAATCGGATCAACTCTACGGACATGAGAGGGAGGAGGACCCCCAAAAGCAGTGGAAGCTCCCACCTTAATCAGGGAGGAAGCCCTCTGAACCGAAGAAGGTGGAATGGTATCAACTGCTGCAGCTGCTCGAACATAGGGTAGAGAAGTCGCCGACCTCTCAAAAACTTCTCCAGCATACTGTGAACAGGCCTTCGGCGACATCCTGAATACAGTTCGAACAAACGATATTAATAAGGCACAAGAAATGATATCATCAAGGAAGGACAATAATATTTCAAAAGAAAGCAATATTCATAATGATAAAGATGGCAAGAATCAATAGGTGGAATTATTTGGTAGTTGTGATTGAGTATTCTCTCTCTCATCCTAGTATCCTATATCCTATATTTTATTGCAGTCTTGCAGTAGTACAACTAAGTCGTTGTACTATCACGATATCGGACTAATTGTAAAACAGACCTGTATGGGCCACCACTAAAACTGTGTCATGATCCGCATCCGGTGAAGTGGCATGAGTATGTGGATACATCCAACCTATGCCACAGCATCGGTGGTAGAACGATGTCTACGACATTATTAACTAACTAGCATCTCACACAATTATATAATCTGTCAATAATATCCCAATTCTAAGGAGGAGGACAATATGATAATAATGGCATGATAAATACTCAATCATAATTCTAAAGAATGATAACATATCAAAGAAGTCTAACATAACTATGAAGTCTAAACATCAACAACATCCAAAACAATAACAATATCCAATTCTCAAATATATGCCAAAAATAAATTCTGTACCAAAATGCTAATAGAACTAACTATGATAACTAGTGATTCCGACTAGACCTTCCGGCAATCACTCCTGAGTGTCAGGGCCCATGGTTGCTATCCCCTCCTTTGGTCCGTAGTACGTGGGATACCAGTCGTCTAAGTCATCATCTAAAAAATACATCCAGTCAGGATAAAATGAGTATAACCCAATAGCAGTTCCAATTAATTGACAAAGACTATAAAATAGTAAAATAAATGATGCTATAAACAATAAGAAATAATAAATTGATGCAATGGCAATAGTAAAGGGAGACGGACAATATAAGCAATAGGGTATAGCCCGTGCATATATGAGATAAAAGAGAACAGAACTACAAAATCAGGTGCAATCTATAAACTGAATATAAAAAACTGCAACCATTATGTGTTTTGAAATACTATTTAGATATGTGATCAACTTCAGAGATTCAATTATTTATACTAAGGAAAAACTAGCTCAACCATACGAGAAGTGTATGATTAGCCAGTAGCCAAAGATTTATCCTATTTGTCAATAGTTCTTGATCATATATCTAGCTAGTACTTCTCTCAACTCGACTGATACGATGGATCCAACCATGATACGTTATTAGCCAGTGTATCCAATATTAACCAATATTATCTACTGTTATCCAATACCAAATAAGGAACAGTATTCAATACTATTACGATAAGTCAAAGTAACATCTCATGACTGAAGATCCTATATCAATACCAATCAGTGTACCATAGTGTCAAGGATCTGATGTAACTTTTCTAAATACTTAAATTATAGTAGTAATCAAATAATGAAAACTATCAGAGAATGTACTCGCCTGTGGTTAAGAGCAATAAATGTTAAACTGTGTCTGTCTCGGTGTCTCAAGGACCTAAATATGAATTATAAGTCAAACATTGTTTTAGGAAATATAAACATGCTAAACTAGCTTGAAACTATGTTTCTAGGCATACTAGGTCAAACTAGGTCAAACCTAGGTTTCTAAGTCTATACCTCGAAGGTATTAACTATACTAGCTATTATCAATAAGCATATTATGCAATTTTAGTAATTACTAGCTACCTTAACTAATACACTATATTATATATCACATACAATATGATATAGGCTCTATATAATTTATAACTTAGAGTATCTCAATGAAATTATTATAATTTACTAACACCTAGCCCAATATTACCTTTGTATTACCTTGACTCATAATCTAGTAATTTGCCTATATCAACACCTTAGTATAACCCACATACATTAGTATCAAACCACACTCTAATCTTCCCTATAATTTTAGACATGAACTCCTTACCTACTATACTAAACATGACTCCATATGAAACTAGGATCTATAATACCCTAACTAATACTAGTATCTAACTAAAACATAAATTTTAATCACATCCACTAACCCAATATACCCTAATACCCTGGTATCAGTCACTTTCATTTCCTTACTGATACCTGAAATCTGATACACCAACTCGATTTGGTACTCAAGTTCCCTCTTAAATATACTCATCCTAAATGGTACTCAATCTTAGAAGAAATACTGAACAACATTGTTACCCATTATCCTTTGATACCTCCTTACTAGGACTGTTACTTCTAACACTATAGATACTTTGTATATTATAATTATTCCACCACCACTGCACTTGATCACAATGTCTGGAACACACCCACACAAGTATCACTGCCTTACCCAACCATATGGACACTTAATCCGAGTCCTATTATAAAGTCTACAAACTTACCTACCTGGCCAGGTATCCTACTGATACACCAAAATTGACTGATACCGAGTATCAGACTCACTCATCACCTTGTCTGTGCTCGACTGCAATAATGCAGTGATCACTTGCATTGCTCCTAACCATCCTTGCCTATAGGCTTTGATCTTGAGCTCCTCCCACTGAGTACACATCTGAAATACCCCACAACCCTGGAATTAATTTCTCTTAACATTGCTTGCAACAACAGGGATTACTCACAGTGTAGTGCACAAATGTGCACTACCTATACTTTCTTACTCTCTTCCTCATTTGAACCAAAATATAGGATAGCAGGCATATAGATACTTCTAATTAGTGTACTGATACACTAAATCAATCTTTTATATACTAAACCTGCAAACCTGAGCCCTAGTCCTCACATACTACACAACAAGCCAAGAGCACTGCTTGCACACTGACCACCGACACAGATACTAGCTCATTCGCTACCACTGATTCACTCTTATTGCACTACTTCACCATCTCTCAAATACCCTCATCACTCTACATATATTACACCACACTAAAAAACTTGAATTCATTGTCACCCCCACCATAGAATATTACCAATACCAAAATCCATATCACCACTTAAATACCAAGTTAACACATCAAGTACTTGTTGCAGATACCCTCATTATTGCTTTATATCCTCTATGTCAACCCTAAGGCTTGTGTGCATTTATGCAGATTCACCCAGACCAATCACCAAGTTTGTAGTCCTTTTGGACTGAAATAGTCCTTTTGGACTGAAATAACTTCCCTCTCCACTTGTGCACACATGTACACTACAAGTTAGCTCTAGTACCTGCAACACAGATCTGTGCACTACTTGTAGACTCCCTGGCTTGCTCGACCTTGCCCCATATTGCCTCTGATAATCCAATATTATCAAGACTTACCAGGATTTCTTACTCAATCCTTTTTGCAGTGCACTGTCTGCAAACCTGGTCAACGAGCATCCTTCAGTCCTTCTTTTCTCCTTGGCACAGTTCCATACCAAAACTATGCTGCTATTGTTTCTCTCATGTATATCTCACTGCTTGAGTGTCCTAGACACTGGTAACACTCATATGCTACTTACCAAACCCCCATATGCACAAGCAACACGATCTCGCAATCATATAATGCACACACACCCCTGCCTACACTTCCAACTATAGGGTCGGTAGTACCTTGTTTATAACACACAAGGATCATACTTGGACTGCATGGATATCCAATCAATAATATCTTCTACACATTACTATGTCATTGCACTTAGTCATACTGTAAAATTCTCTGAACCTCCTTACCCAGGTGCATACTCGTGTACTATTTAAACACACACATCCGCTTAAAATTCCCATAAAACACACTAAACAAATAGGGTCTGCTGCTATTTTTTGTATAATTATAAGTACATTGCTACACCCAACACAGACCTCCTACTCTCTCATCTCTACTAGATGCTCGAGCACACACACAACTATACACTGGTCTTCATAACAGTGCACCGTGTACTAAAATCCCTTCCATATGATACCACTACCCGATATGCTTCATACACATCCTTGTCACGACCCGCACCCGGTGTAAGGGTACTAGTCGGAAACAACGTCCAGCCTACGCTGCAGAATCGGCGATAGAACGCTGTCTAGATAATCTATCTAACAATATAATGAACCACCAATAATGATAGTATACTCAATCACAGAACTAAGATAGAAATGAGCACAAATCAGATAAGAATAGAATAGTCACAATACAACTCATGAGTCTAAAATAATACATCAATGAGTCTGAAGAACAATAAAGTAAGCTGGAGACAAATCCAGTACAAAAGAATACTACGAAGCTACAACTCCAGGGTCAACTGTCTCAGTTGGGATAAGTCCCTCTTGAGCCAGGGTCTCAGAATCTAAACCCACAATATCCTAGGGTCCATAAAAGGTAGGGTACCACTCCTCAGTATCATCTGAAAAAATATATCCAGTCAGGAAAGGAGCAGAGTACATCTCTAACAGCAGTTCTAATTAATGATAAGAACTATGTAGCAGTAAATAGCTGTGGATAAACAAGATGCACAATAGATATAAGAGATATATGTACGATAAGAAAATACTGGAAATAAATACAATAATGAACAATATGCCAATGAAACAATAATACTAATGACTAAGTGTGTGAGTACTAGCTTAACATGTGATCGGCTTGGGCAAGATGCAATGCGGTCTGGCTAATCATAAGTGCGGTTTATGATCAACACTATTCATTTATCAGTACTTTATTCAATAGGGATTTGATCACATATCTATACTAATACTCCCCACCCCCGACTGGTATAATAGATCCAACCACGGTATGCTATGGCACGAGATTCCCTAAGAAGATAGCTAGTCTCCCCGAGAATCGGTGTCTGTACATGTGCAAGATAACCAATAAAACAATACTTGCACCATATACACCATATACCAAGGAATAATATCTCATGACGAGATCCGGATATACCAATCGTGTAACCATAGTGTCAAGAGAACATGGATATCTGTACTAGATACAGTGAACATAGAGGATATCATAAATGAGAAACTATCAGAGAATGTACTCGCCTGAAGTCCAATGAATAGTCTTACAGATGTCTGACTCGGTGCCTCGAAGACCTAGATATGGAATACAACATCAATACAAGATCTCGAAAAGAGAATAAGTCAAACTAGTCAACTTCTAGGTCAATAAGTCAATTCTAGGTCAAAAGTCAACTATGGTCAACTCTAAAGTCAATTATGGTCAAACCAAGGTCAATCCTCACAAAACATCTATATAAATAATAATATAGAATAATAAATTAACCAATTTAGAACCATGGTTTTAAACCATCTTGGTACCCACACAATGTATGCTTAAGATACATATAATATATACTCTAATATAATATATATACAAACTAATATTTTATACAATTAAAATAATATATCAATGCTAGTATTATACCTCACAATAAGCACATATATATATATACATATATATATACAATTATAATATATAATATATAAATTAAATCTGTCCAAATGTCACTGAAAACAGTGTGCTAAAATATAAATTTCAATAAACAGACTTATAGTGACAGTCCCGACTGTCACAGAAAAACTGTCGCCAAAACGCTGTATATATAACCCACTGCTGTCACAGTTTGATGACAGTTCAAACTGTCGCAGAAAAACTGCTGCTGAAAAAACTGCTCATTCCCGCCCGCTGCATTAATGACAGAACTGTCATTAATGCTCAAAGACTGCTACAGCGGCTGCTGCTTTAATGATAGCATCTGTCATTAATAGCCGTTGTCGCAAAAAAAATAATTAATATATAACTATATATATATATATATATTAATAAATATAAATCAATATAAATTAATATATATATATATATAACAATTAAATAAATATATACTTATATATATATAGATAATCCTACACAAATAAATACTAATAGTTACAAACACATTGCATGTATTAATGTACATATTTTACATGGCTAGAAGCACACATAAAAATATATTCATTAATATACAAATAATTACATAATAATTATAATTAATATAATTATATATTTAAGCACATAAATATATTTTATAAAATACTTATATATAATTTATTTTATTAACATAAGTTGTAATATATATAAATGCATGTAAAGAAAGCTACATATATATTTATACATCATATTAGTACACATAAAAATATATAGATCTATGCTACAATAAATACTATAATAAATACACTAAAAATAAATATATAACATTCATATATATTTACTAACTATAATTCAAGAATTAAAACATAAATAATTAGATTTATTCATAAATACACAAAATTGGAGAGTATCACACCGTATCCCACTAGATCTAGGATACGCATGCGACACGAGTCCAACACACAACCAATTATACACCGAAGGACACAAACAAGTTATAAATATTATTTATGAACAAATCAAAATGTTAAAAGTAGATCTATGTGTCCGTGTCAAAATACGACATATACAAAGTCCCGTGTCGGAGAAAAATCCCCAAAATGACACGTATCACCAAATTGTTGGGATACGAACTACATGTACCCAATTATGGATATGACACTAGTCCTAAACACATAAGCACATGCCCAATTGATCTATAGGATCAATTGACACACACAACAAAATGTAAATTCAGAATTCCATCAAAATTGACACAAAAAGCACCATAACTTTCTCCATGGGTCTTCTATGAACACAAAACCAAGACCTATGGGTAGTACATACATATAGGTTGATTTTACATGATTAAATCTCAGATTTAGAAGCTATTTTAATGGGAAAAATTAAATTATACCTATTGGGAGATGAATTCCCAATGAAACCTCCAATTGAGATGAACTTGCTTCCAAATTGTAGATCCTTGCTCCTCTTTGTAGATCCTTACTTCCTTCTTCTAGATCCTTACTTCTCAACTTTCTAATGGTGAATTAGGAAGAATTTGGAATGAATTTGATAGGGAATTGGAATGGGAATGAAATGAATTTGGAAGTGGAAAATTCTAGATCTATATTTGGAAATGAGAATGAGAGGAGAGAGAAATTCCCCCCCTCTAATATAGGCCGGCCTTACCCCTTCCCCAAGCAATTATAAAATTTTCAATGTACCCCTTGGGGCCTCTCATGAAGAAATAATTAAGGAAGGAAGCTTATAGTCTAATGATTTAATTAATTTTAATCCATCTCCTTAACAATGGGCTTTCTAAATGGGCCTAGTCTAACTAATTAATTCATGTTGGTTCATGCGTCCAAACTAAAACTAGTTGGGTCCACTAATATAAGTCCAAAATAATTAAATAACATCTAACAAAAATTAAATAATACAACAAATAATTATTCACCATGCACAATATTTAATTAAATAGGAAATGACTAAAATATCCTTTCTTAGAAAATATGGTAGTGACAATCCTAATATACCAATTGCAACTACCCAAATGCAGTTCCTACTAGTAGGGATTGCTCTAACACTGAATATTTTACTGCACATACACTTGCCCACATTAACCTAGGTATCCCCTTCTGCTGCTGCAGGATTTAAGAACACTCTCCTGCTCTCATAATGCATACACACACACTGGAACCTCCCCCTCACTCACAATACACAGACACATCACAAATAAATATTTTATCAAACACCCATGGTGCAAAATCAAGATACTCTTGATACCTATGATACACTCCCCAAATATCTATTCCATAGTGATACCACTACCCTTGACACCATATACATAAATAATATATAAAATATAATACAAAATAATAAAAAATAAAATACTAGGCATTACATCAAATACTTGGGGGCCAAATTGGTGGATTCCCCCAAAATGAGCACAAAATTATTATTTTATATGACAAAACTTAGATCTACCCAAATTTAAGGCTTCTAACACTTAAATATACTAATAAAGGATCAATTCCACCAATTGGAGGGTTCTTATAGGTCCAATGGGTCTTCTTATCTATAAGTATAGTAGAAAATAGAGAATTACATAGGTTTTGAGTGACCTCCTTGAAGAACTCCGAATTTGGACACAAAAAAGATAAAGTGGACACGATCCTCAACAGTTGGACTCCTCTCTAAGCTTCTTCTTGCCATGACATACTCCTTAGCTTCCTTGTAAAATGAAATGAGAGGGATGAGGTTTATAGTTAAGAAATTAGGGTTTTCTTTATAGTTTTGGGGATAAACTAAATAAAAATAAATAGAGACTACTCATGAATAAAAAGGTTTATATAGACTTTCCCTTAGGGTTAGGGTTAGGTTGAGGGATGTTTGAATTGACACAGGTGCCCCTCTCATTCCTTCATGAATAGAATCTTAAAACTCTTTAGAGGGAATATTCTATTCTTAAGTCTAAATTGGTTTAATGGTCCTAATCTAGTCATGACTAAATAGTGGTTCAACTTAACTAGTCTAAATTTAATAAATAATCCATTAGTCACATATTATATATATAATGTTCTAATATTCAAATAATAGTCAAATAACAAAAATACCTTTACTATGAAAATGTGGTTGTTAAAACATAAGCTATCACTCTTCCATGTTGCATCAATACACACCGAAGTCCTTTTTCTGACGCATCGTAATACACTGTAAACCCTCCAGAACCCATTGGAAGCATGAGAATCGGAGCTAAAATCAATCTCTTCTTTAATTCTTTAAATAATGTCTGGCACTCTGCTGACCAATCAAACTTAGCTTCCTTGTGCGTCAATCGAGTCAACGGTGGTGAAATCCTTGTAAAGTCTGCCATGAACCTTCTGTAGGATCCTGCCAATCCCAGTAAACTATGCACTTCAGCTACTGTCTTAGGAACTGGCCAACTCTCTACGGCCTCAAACTTCTTTGGATCTACTGCTAGTCCTGCTCCAGAGATTATGTAACCCAAAAATGATAAGTAATCCATCCAAAACTCATACATACAGAGCTCTACAAATAACTAATGTTCCTTCAAAATTTGTACGACCTTCCGAAGATGTTCCTCCTTACTACTGGAATAAATAATAATGTCGTCTATGAAAACCACCATAAACTGATCTAGATTTGGCATAAAAATATGGTTCATCAAATCAATAAATATCGCTGGAGTATTAGTCAGTTTGAATGTCAAAACTAAGAATTCGTAATGCCCATTTCGTGACCAAAATGCTATCTTGGGTATGTATTTCTCCCAAACTCTTACTTGATGATACCCTGATCGAAGATCGATCTTGGAGAAAATCTTGGCCTTGCTAAATTGATCAAACAAATTATCGATTCTTGGTAATGGGTACTTATTCTTTAATGTTACTGCATTCAATTGTTTATAATTGATACATAACTGGGATGACCCGTCCTTCTTATTCACTAGAACCACTGGTGCTCCCCAAGGTGATCCAATGGTTCAAAAGAACTTCTTCGCCTTCAACTATTCTACGTGTTGGTACAATAGGACTATCTCTGATGGTGCCATCTGGTAAACTTTACAAGATATTGGTCCTTCCCCCAAAATTAACTCTATACAGAGATCCACATCTCTTACTAGGGGTAAATCCAAAAGTTCATCAGGAAAGACATCTAAAAATTCTTGGACTAGCCTAAAAATCTGCTCTCCTTCAATTGCTGCTACTGTTGCAACTCTGTTTTCGAATCGGTCCCTCACGATTCTTTCAAGGACAAAATCCTTCGTGCCTGGGATGCTAAATAATACTCTATCCCTATGTTAATCTATCGTAGCATGACTATCTTTCAGCCTATCTATGACTAGAACTACGTTAAAGTTACCCATGGAGAACTCGATCAACTTGGCAGGTAATGAATGCCCGCACAATATAATTGGACATGCTACACATACTTTACTAACTTCTTTGAGCCCATTATACATGAGTATATTCAACCTCTCTGGCAATGCCCCAAACTCTAATCTAATACGTGTCATAAATTGTGCAGATACAAATGAGTGTGAAGCTCCTGAATTAAAAATGCTATTACAGGAAAAGATGCGACAAAATTTTTACCTGCCACTACATCGCCTGATGCCAAAGCCTCCTCCAGGGACAAGGTAAATGCCTTCCCTTGGCCTTAATGCGCTCCTTGCTGCTATCTCCCTTGGATATGTTGTTGTGGCCTTTGCTGGCCCTGTTGCTGGTCCCTCTATCGGAATATCTAGTACTGCATTAATAATGGATGCTGAGCCATTGGTCGTGCTGCTATTGCTGGTCTTCTGTACTGTATTGCCCCTAGTGCTGGCAGTGCCAAAAATTATTGGGCTTGCCCTTCTTGCCTCTGCATCATCGAGCAATTGACAATCTTGTGGCCCGGATGACCACACCTTAGGCAAAGCCTATTTGCCGATCTGCACACATCTCTAGTATGGCCTCCTTGTCATAGTAGGTGCAACCTACCGGTGCTCCCTGACGCTATTGCTGTTGTTGTTATTGCTGCCTCGACTGCTGCCGAGCTGGTAATATCAATGTTGAAATACCGTCCTCCGTAGTGCTGAATCAGGAATACGATCGCCAGGTGATAGTGCTAAAGTTCGGGATACTCCTCCAGCTCCTCCTCCACTTTGACCATGAGACCTCTTCTGGCCTCATGTCCTTGCTGACAACCTCTGTATGGTAAGCTCGTGCCTTCGAGCAGCTATCAATCCTTCTTCATAAGTTTGGTAGTTATGCCCCTCTACCAGGTGTAGAATCACCATATAAAGTCCTTACTGGAACCTCATTGCTCTATCCGACTCCGTAGCCACCATAGTCGGAGCAAATATACTCAGCTTGCAAAACTTGGCTGCATATCTATTTACTGTCTTACTGGCCAGCTTGAGACCAATAAACCTCTGTTGGATCTCATACTGTGCGACTACTCCAAAGTACTTAGCCTAGAACTGAGCCCTGAAACTGTCCCTAAAGATTGGATGGCTCAAGCCAACCTCTACTGATGTCCACCAGTCACGAGCAAGGTCTTGAAGCTGTAATCAAACTTGATCAACTTGTTCATCCGTCGGAACCCTTGCTACTTCCAGAATAACCTCAATATCTTGTAACCAGTCATCTTCTATGATGGCGTCCTCCGTATCATCGAAGTACCTTGAGTTAAGTCAATAAAATCTAATCGACGCCCCTGAATCTGTCCTTTTGCCTTATTCCAGAGACGTCTGTAAACCTTGACTCAATAAGACATTCTATTCTTGTTGTTGAAACTGTTGATGCTATTATACATTCATCAGATGTTGCTGCATAGCCATCATTCCCTGGAGGATCTCCAACAATATCGGGGTATCAAGTACTGCTGGTACTGTAGGTGCCACTAGGGTTACGGTGATCTTAGGGGTTGGTTGCTCAATATGTCTAACTTTTGGTTCTACTGTGCTAGCTTGTTCAACTACTGACTCTATTCGAATTTGACTCTGAATATGTGCTACCTCTCATTGTTGCCCAGAAGAACCCTGACCAACCATGTCTACTGCTCTAGCAACTGAAGAAGCCCTAAAGAAAAGGACAAGAAACATCGAAAAAAATAAGAAGGATCAAGAAAATAATTGATTCGATAGTCAAATAAGGCTTCGGGAAGAACGAATTCAGGATTTCAAAAGAATATGTATGATTGAGACTCATATGACCATAATACCCCACAAGTCTGAAAACACAGACCTGCATGGGCCACCAATAAAACCTTATCATACCCCAATACCGGAATATGGAGACGGACACGGCCAGCTACCCAGTACAAGGTACTATACGTCGTATGACGATCACTATTGTAACTAAACAAGAGGTGCATACTACAAGCAAGTCACTTAGGGTCACACGAATATTTAATGTCTCAATCAGTCAAATAAGAACAGTAAACATAGAATATATAAGACAAGGAATTAAGGTGTCCCAAACGTCCTATTGCAATATTCTGGAAGCCAATTGTGCAAAATAAAAAACTGGTAGAGTAGCAAAAGTACATGACCATGATCAGATACAATCTGATTAATTATGATAATGTAAAGGAAACTAAATGTCCATATTTGTGGGCTAATAGGTGCCGATGGCTAAATATCCCCAAAAAGAGTAAAATATATTATTAACGAGCATGGGAAGAAGAAACCTACTCGTGCCCTTTAGCGACAATCCGCCTAGGGTATGCCATTAGGAAGGGGAAAGTAAGACGGGTCCTCTGGAACAGGTTCAAAATATGGCCATGCAAAACAAGTGGGGTTAGACCCCAAATAGTAATTACCACAAAGGAAGTATGAAATAGAGAAATAAAACCCAAATTAAGAGATAGGTACACTATAGGTTCTGCGTCATGGTTTCGGTCCATAGTTTATCTTAGCATAATAGCCCAACCCTACAACCAAACAAGGATAAGGGTTGAACTATCACACAATGATAATCCATGTCCCTAGACTATTAACAGAATAAGACAATCACACCTAAGTCCAGTTATATAACGGCTAATCAATTATACGACTTGCTACTGTGGAGTCTGAGTTATCTCATATTAGATGCATAATAGAAATCCTCAGATCATGAGCTGTTTAGTGGGTCTAACCGAGCTATAGAAATCACGTAGAACTAATATACTATGCACCGATCCCTCATAAGGCTACCGTGCTAGATCGTATAGAATGCATTATACAATATAATTATTAAGATATTATCGTCCACTAATACGGACGTGACCAATATCCATGGGGTCAATCTTGCACATCGTGACAATTTTCTGAGGTGGCTAATGTGCACGATCACGAAATTTCATACCTCCCAATGCTCTACCAATTTTATTTGCCTAAGTTAACCCTATGGTTACGTAGAAATCCTATAGCATAGTCACATGATTAAACCTCTTATATGTCGTACCCTAATATAGGCCACGCTAGATACAAATCTACTTTGTTACTTGATAGCTGGATTCATCCGAGCGTGATGCAATAATCAATCAAGTAGTAGTGACACTTTGGTAGTTGACCCACATACCATGTTCGTAATGGAGAATTAATATAATAATATCATATATCGCGTAGTATATGAGGCATTCTCGATGCACAACCCAAAATATATAATCTGATAGCATGTAGCAAGTTATGTCGCACCTCAGTATACATTTATAACACATGTACATGTAGCACATAGTAATTGTATCGACAAAGATACAAGAAATTGGGTTAAATAATCAAACTTATAGTTGGTCGTATGAGCCTTATCACATTGGGACATATAGCTCATGTTATGTATTAGCTATTTAGTCGCTTATGACATAGTCAATTCATGTCTAGCACAAGGTCAGGTAACTAGGCCCATTCTTCCTTAGGATCTATCACAAGCAATTTTCAAGACCAACCACTCAGAACAAAGAAATATTCCAAGTAAAATAGCTAAGACGCATGCACAATTTGGCGAATAAGGCGGTTATCGCATGGACTGATGGCCGCATGCTGCCCCTGGCTGCATACTACTCGAGGCCACATATGGCTCCAGGCCACATGCTACCCTAGGCCACATGCTCCTCCAAGCTACATGCTCCGGATAAAAGTCCACTCTCTTGGAACACGTGTCAAAGTGATGTGTGTCAGAGAAAAGTGACTGAAGTGATGGATATGACAAGCTATAAAGTGTGTAAGAGAGAAAAGACAAAATCATAGAAATATGTGCCAACGGTTCAGAGTTATGTGTCCAAAGAATAGTGGTCACATACTCTCCAGGCCGCATAGGTCACTCGACGGCATATTGTTCTTTCGGACTTGAGCAAATTTTTTAGTCATTCAGCCAGAGAGAACACAAGGAGTTCAAGGATTCACTCCAGAACATTTGTGTGATAGCAGTCATGCGTCCAATAAGATGGATGCATGTTGGTCAATGTGTGGCAAAAGCTCAGGCTGCATAGCCCTCTTAGGTCGTATAGCACTCTCGGCCGCATAACTCGCTGGCCGCATAAAGACTTCCGTCATCTGCAAATAGAAGGTTCGGCCATGACAAAAGCTCTAAAAATTGAAATTTAATTTTTTCCTAAAATTCTTATTTTAAGTCCAAATCGAGTGAACCAAAAGCCAAAACGCTTGAAATTAAAAGCTCTATCTTGTAAAAAAAGCTGGTTTTTCAAAAATATATGTTTAATTAATAAAAAATATAAAAAATTCACAAACACATAAAAACCCTAAGTTAGAAATGTAGATCTACTCAATTCCACTCATTAAAATAGAAAACTCCAAGTATTAAAAGAATTTATAATCATATTGCACACATCATTGCACATATATTAGTCTAATAAAATATAGGGAAAGAAAAATAATCAAAATCAAGAGGTTTCTCTATGTAGTGCAAGGTGTACATGCCTAAATAAAGAAAGGAAAAAAAATAAGAGAAACAAATAAACCAAACCAACCCAACAATTAAACCATGAGTCTAATTTAACAAAAGACTGGGTTTAGTCTCCATGACATTCAACCTAATTAACATGCAAGAAACAAATAATATAAGCATAAAAACTAATATATTCCAAATATGTATATCGGAAATGGGGAGTGACATGATGTCTTACAATTTTGTAATTTTCCAACGTTGAAAGTCAATCGTGGTTTCGTCCCGATACCAAAAGGCATGATGGAGATCGTCGAACTTCTGTCGTATCACAACAAAGCAAGCATGTTAGTTCCGTTAACCACTCCATATGGTGAGATAATGTACCCCATCCTGACATTGTCCAAAATATGAAATAGGAGACCGTGGCCTCTAGCTCTAAATCGAGGAAAAAGGGTAAGAAGGGAAAGCTATATAAAATGGTACTTTATGCCTCTATAATTGTCGACAAGGTACTGTTCGGGGAGACTAGGTCTAGCAAATCCTAATTGTGAACCTATGATCCATTCTAGGAGGATGCATCTCCTATCTCCAATGGCTTTGCTACTTCTGCTTCTCCTGAAGCAGGTCCGTCAAACAAGCAGCGTCGAATAATTCTAGGCAAAAGGTACAATTTGACAAGTCTTTAAAGAAAAATCCTCCTTAGGGAATTCACAAGTCGTATAACTGAACATGTTGGCACGACTTGCCAATACACTAGCTTGGCTGTTTATTTAAGAGATCTTTCGTCTAACCAAAGAGACTCGAGATAATTTAAGTGAGGCGTTGCTACATACTGACTCATATATGGCACAGATCAAGTCACCAGACGAAGATCCCGCTCCTTGTCGTTATTGCCACTGCGTGATGGGGAAAATTTCAAACACAACCTTCTTATAAGAGGATATATTATTAAAGAAAAATCATCATGATAGACCATTATATTACACCGACTATATCTATCAGGGTGGACAAGATGAATATAGAACTCGGCTCATTGCTCAACATTATTTCTAAAAGCCTGCTACAACTTTGAAAATCCCAATGCATAGGCCTCAACCAGGAATACAACTATCCTGGGCTTCAATATTGGAAGAAGCCATCGCTTGGGAATGTTCTACCTTAAATTTCAAATTGGTGATCATTGTATCGAAGTGACTTGCTACATGATTAACGTAGAGGTATCCTTTACGTCTTGCTTGGACAACTATAGATAAATGAAAATATGATTTTACCCTCTATCCTCCACTAATACTCTGAGTATATGGAAAAAAAAGGAGGTTGTTTGAACAGAATTTGTCGATGTTGACCCGTTCAAAGGCATTGAAGCCTATTACTCTAATTTTATGTTGTACAAATAACAATATCCTGGGAAAGGAACCGACGTCACCACCGAGGTTGAACCCAATTCAACAGATGATGGTCCTTTGGTGAACTACTTGAAAGGCCATATCGACAAGGCATAGCCTTTTATAGTAGATCCTAAAAAGTATACCCCTGATGAGGAAGATGACCATTCATTCGTGGTAGATCTTGGTCGAACGAACCTTTATGAGGGAGATGACTATCCTTTTGTGGTAAACCTCCCTACCATAATTCATGATACATAATATTTTATAGTTAATAGTGCCAGAATATGTCATTCCAATTCTGATCAACCATTTGTGGTAGACCTATCACAACCTGCGGATAATGTTAGGGCCGACACTGCACTAGTAGAATATCTGGATAACCAGTCAGATACTAATATTTGGACGATATAATAGGGTTAAGCTGGATATGACTATCCAGTATTCCCGTCAATCTTTTGTAAGGCCTCTGATTTTTAGATGGGGTTATTCCTGGTAATTCAAAAAAATAGAATATTTATTTTTATATTAAATAGAATGACTTAGTAATTAAAAAATTTATTAGATATTTCATGAACCCCTGATACAAGTCACCATGGTTTTAAAATCTTGAGTACAATACTAGTCTGTTTCTCCAAATAAACTTTGTATGCTAGACTTAGACGAGCCAACTTTGGCCTATGCCATGATTGTCACTCATAAATTTATATTCCCATATTTTATTTTGGTCACACAACTTACGCGACGCAACTACAAGAAAATGACCTTTAAATATCCCTTTTTGTCATCTACGATTTTAATATGCAATACCATCTTAATTCTTCCAACCAATTTTATATTCGATAGACTAACTGGATCTACTACATCCATGATAATGGTGTCCCACCCCACATGCTCTATAAAATTTGCATGATTCAAACTTTACTTTTAGATTAAAATCTCTATTTTTAGAAAAACCAAATCCTTTGCATCTACCCCTTTTGCACTATTTTTAAAATCAAATATATTTAAATCAAATTAGCCCCATTGATTAAGAGGGCATTGCATGCCATATTAGGCTCTCAAATACTCTCATCCAAAGGTTTAAACCAATTTGTAATCACAACCACTCAAACCCACAATAACTTTTATATATATATATATATATATATATATATATATATATATATATATATATATATATATACCTCTCCTTATCCCTAACCCTATGTCACCCGTCCCCTTCACCTCTTAAGCTGATCATAACTCCCCCCCCCCCCCCCCCCGACCTCCTCTGTCACTACCATATTTTTTAGGAAAGGGTATTTTGGTTATTTTATAATATATGTGCTTTTTGAATATTTACTTATTATATTATTTATTTATTGTTAGATGTTAGATTTGATTTTGGACTTGTGTTAGTGAACCTAACTAGATTAGACTAGACTCATGGACCACATTAATTTTTGTTAGTTTGAGCCCAACAATCAAACCCATTCATTAGGAGGATGACTTAATTAGTTAAACCAATTGGATTAGAACCTTCCCTAATTAATTACTTCATGACAAGCCCCAAGGGGTATTGTAGATTTTTTATAGTAACTTGGAGTAGGGGCAAGGTCGGCCATAGGAGGGGGGAGGAGAAAGACTCTCTCTCTCTCTCTCTCTCTCTCTTTATCTATTCATTTCAAATCTAGATCTAAATTTTCCTCATCAAAATTCCTTCATCCCTATACCAATCCCTACCAAAATTTCTTTTCAATTCCTTCTCTACTCACCATTGTAGGCTATTGGAACAAGGAGGAGGAAAGGATCTACAAGAAGGAGGAAGGAGCACAAGTTGAAGGCTCTTGACACTCATTTAAAGAATTAAATTAGGAATCCATCTCTAAATAGGTATAATTCACTTTTCTCTCTCTATTTAGACTCCAAATCTATAATTTAATCATTAGGACCCTCTCATATACCAAGGCTACCCATAGGAAGTGGAATTATGTTCGTAGGAGGCCTATGGAGAAAGTTATATAGTATTTTGTGTCAATTTTAGGAGAATTTCGAGTTTGGCACATCTTGTATTTGTCAATAGATCAATTAGGCCAAATTAACATGTGTTTGATTTCATGATACTAGTGTTGTATCTATAATTGGATACGTGTATGCCGTATCATGATAATTTGGCGATATAGGTTAATTTTGGAGTTTTTCTTCCGACACAGCGGTTTGATCATGTCATATTTTGACACGAATACGTAAATGAGTAGCTAACTCTTCGTGTACTTCTAATTATGATTCTTGACTTGCTTGTATCCTTCGGGATATGTTTGGTGGTGTGGTGGAGCCGTATCATAAGTGTATCATAGATTGAGTGTGATACGGGTGCAGTGCACTCCACGTGTTTGATACTTTGCATTCTAATTCAATTTACCTTGGTTATAGCTATTAGATTATTTTATTTGTAGTCGTTATATATATATATATATGAGTTATAGTATATGTGTGTGTTTGTGTAAGTGAGGCAAGGTAGAGGAGGGGGATTCGAGCCTGTGCACTTGGTTAAAAGGTAAATAGCAACATAGTAAACAACAGCAGCAGCAACATGCTGAGAGCAGCAGCAAATGCTAGAGGTAGTAGCAAATGCTAGAGGCAGCAACAGCAAATGCTAGAGGCAGTAGCAAGCCACAACAGCAACAGCCAATGCAACCCGTAGGGGCAGCAACAACAGCAATAAGGCTAAGAGGGGTTGGGTTTTTGGGTTGGAAGTTAAGTGATGGTTAGATGCCACTATTAATAGATTTGTATTTGTTAATTAGTAGTTTAGAGGTTATATGTTAGTGTTTAGTTACTAATTTAGTTAGTACATGTTAGAAGCATGGGTATGCTAGTTATGTTAGTTTAGTATAGTATTAATATTTGTAGTGCATATTAGTGTTAGATTATGTTAGATGATGATTTCCTCTTCTTTCGGGCTCTCCTTTGTGTGGTCAGTTTCAATCAGGTTGCTAGCTCTAGATGTTAACTGTTAGATTCTCAAATTAGTATTTAGTTATAGTATCATGATTAATAGTTATAATAAGTTACTATATATGTTAGTATATAGTTATACACTAGATAGAATAGATATTAGTATGGGTTGAGGCTAGTTCTTGAATTACCTTAAGATACACCAAGGTAATGTCAAGATATTGGCTTATCCTCAAGGTATTAGGTTTGTGTATCAAGAGGGGGTGTAGGTGGTGTGATACCGTATTGGCTCAAAGTCAAGGTATCTACTTAGTATTAGTTTAGCTTGGGATACTATATATTTTTATCTTGTATATATATATATATATATATATATATATATATATATATATATATTATATTTTTATATCTAATATTTTTACGTATCTAATGATACGGTATAGTGTTGGTATCCCAGTATCTTAACATAGCTAGTATAGCCTAATTACATAGTGTATGGACCCAATATCTGAGATGTGGACTCGTAAAATCTAGAAATAGCTAATTTGACCAAGTTTGACTAGTTTGACCTATAGTTGACCAAGTTTGATTATTTTGACCTATAAATGGCTTAATGACCTAGATTAGACCAGTTTAACTTATTTTTATTCTAAAATCATGTATTGATGTAATATTCCATATTTAGGTCTCCAAGGCACCATTTTGGACATATTTGATACTGTTCATCGGATTCCAAGCAAGTACATTCTCTGATAGTTTCTTATTTATGATATCCCCTATGTTTCATGTATTTAATATAGATATCCTTGATTTCTTGACAAGATGGTTACACGGATTGGTATATCCTGATCTTGTTATAAGATTTTATTCCTTGGTAGTTATGGTGTATCTTGTGCAAGCCTTGTTCCTCGTTCTTCTTATACATATACAGACATTGATTCTTTGGGAGACTAGCTACCTACCTAGTAAATCCCGTGTCATAATGTACCATGGTTGCATCCACTATACCTGTCAGGGCGGAGATTGTTAGTGTAGATATATGATCATACCCTTCTTGTGTATGTCATTATGAGTATTGATCATATACCGTACGTATGATTAACCAGGCCCTAATCCTTGTACAAGTTCCCAAACCGATCATATGTTGAAGCTGGTACTAACTCATTTAGTAGTAGTATTTCTTGCTCATTTTCATGGTGCTCCTTTCTTGTATTCAATTCCAGTATTCCTATTATGTATGTCTCTTATACTTATATATTACATCTTGTATATTTACTCTATTTACTGCTACATAGTTTTTATCATTCATTGGAACTGTTGTTAGAGGTATACTTTGCTCATTTTCTTACTGGATATATTTTTTCCATATGACACTAAGGATTGATATCCCACTCACTACGGGCCTCAGGACGTAGTTGGATTAGAGCCAGAGACTTTGGCCCTTGAGGTTCTCATCCCGGTTAAGACAGCCGACCCAGAACTTGTAGCTCAGTAGATAGATTTATTGTACTTAATTTGTCTCCATCATTTGATATTAGTATTCCTTATTATATTTGATGATTTGGATATTATTTTGTCTTGTGAGTTATATTGACTCTTCTGTTCTTTATATCATATTCGTGCGATTGTTCTATCCTATAGATCTGTGATTGAGTATTTATACTTTATTGGTGGCATTATATATTTTGATGATCATTATTGCTACATAGATAGTTTATCCAGACAACGATCTACCAGTTATGTTGTGGCGTAGGCTGGACGTTGTTCACTAGTCGCGTCCCTACACCGGGTGTGGGTCGTAACACATTTTTAGTTGTGGCCTATACAGTTCTTCGTGGTCGCAAGTAGTACGATTCGTAGTAGTGCTTTGATTTGAGTACTATTACGAGCCTATTTCAGGATATAAGATATAGGCTATAGACTGAGAATACTCAATCATATCTAGGAAATACTCTATTATTCATTTCAACTGTTCTTTCTTGATATTTATATTTGATCTTTAATTGTCCTTCTTTGAATACATTATATCATGTGCCATATTGATTCTTTTTTGATGCCACCTAAGACTCGTTCACAACAGAGGGGAGCAGTTTTTGAGAGATCTGCGACTTCCTGAGGGCCTGCACTAGTCACTTCTTCGTGATCTATGTATTAGCTACATTCGGGGGTCCACCTCTAGCTCAGAGGACTGTTTCGGCTGTGTTTGAGGGGCTTCCACCTCCACCTTCTAGGCCGACAGATGCGAATCAGGTGTTCATATTATTTTGCGAGATAATAGGGGCTCAAAAGGCCTAGTCAGAGGCTCACCAAAGGAAGAGCGACGTGTTATGGAAGGGTATTAAGAGTGCTCATCAGCTTGCCCTTGCTTTAGTAGAGAGTGGAGCTTCGGTCCAGCAATAAGTAGACCAGCTTCGGCCGGATAATATCCAGGAATTCAAGAAGATAGAACCTCGGGTCTTCAAGGGGAATCGAGGGCATCATCTACACTGATGATTGGCTCATGGATATTCAGCATCTCATGAGGGTGTCTCATCGTAGTGAGGATCTGAAGGTTAAGGCAGTAGGACTTCAGTTGTTAGACATCGCCCATACTTGGTTCAGGAATGAGCCACTTTTTGCTGATGCAGGTTAGTCTTGGGAGGTATTCAACGACCTTTTCAAGAGGAAGTTATTTGTTTGGGTGGACAGATTGGACTTGGAAAGGCTGTTAGTGCCTTACTCAGGGGAGCATGACCATAGAGGAGTACGTCACAGAGTTCGGTAGACTGAGACAATTTACGAAGCATTTGGTAAGGGAGCCAGAGGTTCGGGCTATCCTCTTCTGTGAGGGTCTGAACTGGAAAGTTAAGATCCTCATTTTGTCTTTTTATGAGACGTATTCAGAGATAATTACATAGGCACACAAGTTTAAGCGAGAGTTGGGCTTAAAACCTAAGATAGACCATAAATCTTTTCTGGGGGCTAGTAGCAGCACAGTGCCTGCTAAGCGTCCTCATTTCTAGTCTAGGCCTTTTCAATCGCCATAACAGCACCAGACTCCAGGTAAGGCACCAGTTCACCAGGCACCACAGTAATAGCAAAGATAGTCACAACAAGCTTTCTGCCACTTCTGCAAGAAGTTCGGACATATTTGGAAAGTTTGCAGGAAGAGGTTGAGAGTTTGTCTGTATTGTGGTACCGAGGGGCATCAGCTGAGAGATTGTCCTTCCAACCCTCATCGTACAGTTCAGGGAGCATCTCCAGCTCCGAGAACACAGGCGAGGCCACTTGTAGTACAGCCGAGGGGACCGCCACTTTTGATCCAGCATCATCGTTATATCCAGCACCAGCATCAAGGGGGTGCACCTCAGGGACGAACGTTTTCTATGACGATTGAGGAGAATAAACCCACCGGAGATGTCATCGCAGTTTCTGTTCTTCTTGATTCTATTATAGATTTAGCATTATTGGATAGTGGAGCTTTCCATAGTTTTATATCTATTTCTTTTGCTTTAAAGAATCATCTAGGAAATGAGTCTTTGCTCAGGACTTGCAAGATCATGACCGATGGAGGCTTTATCTTGGTTAGTGATATTTGTAAGGATCAAAGAGTTACTCTGGAAGGCTGAGATTTGAGCGCGTGTCTACTTGTAATGCCACTTTTGAGCTATGATATTGTACTCAAAATAGATTGGTTGAGTAGACACCATGCTAGTATATATTGTAGAGGAGGTAGAGTTTTGTTTAGTCCGCCAAGAGAGCCAGAGTTTGAGTTTGCTAGAGGAGCTACAGAGCAGAGAGAAGGCATTATATATAAAACTATGGTGGAAGACGAGAAGTTTTCGCATCCTTTGATAGTAGAGTTCTTGGATGTGTTTCCTAAGGAATTGCTAGGATTACCGCCAGATCAAGATGTGAGGTTCTCTATAGACGTGGTGCCAGGTGGGGAGCCAATTTTATAGCATGTCCATAGAGTGAACAATAGTGAGATGGTCGAGCTGAAGAAGCAAGTGAATGAAATATAGGATAAGAGATTTATCAGATCCAGTTCATCACCGTGGGGATCCCCAATTTTGTTTGTACCGAAGAAGGATGGAACAGTGTGCATGTGCATCGATTACAGGGCATTAATAATCTTACTATCAAGAATAAATATCCGTTGCCATAGATTGATAACCTGTTCAATCAGTTGAGTAGCACCAAGTAGTTTTTCAAGATAGACTTGAGATTATGCTATCACCAGGTGAAAGTGAAGCAGGAGTACATTATAAAGACTAGTTTTTGACTCGGTATGGCCTGTATGAGTTTATAGTGATACTATTTGGGTTGACTAATATCCCTGCGGTATTTATTAATTTGATGAATAAGGTGTTCCACCAGTACTTTAACAAGTTCGTGGTGGTGTTCATCGGTGACATATTCATATACTCGAAGACACTAGAGGAGCACGAGGAGCATCTGCAGATTGTGTTGGATGTGCTGAGAAAGGAGAAGTTGTATGGAAAGCTGTCCAAGTATGAGTTCTTCCTGGACAAGGTAGAGTTCTTAGGACATATTGTGACTAGTGATATAATTTTAATGGATCCAAAGAAGATCACAACAGCGGGGTCTTGGAAGACCCCGAGTTCAGTGGCAGAGATAAGGAGTTTTCTGTACCATGACCCATACTAGGAATTTGGGAATAAGCCATGGGTACATTCAGCCTCGCTGCAGTATTGGTGGTAGAACACTGTCTAGGTCTCAACATAATAACATAACTCATAGATAACATGTCAATAATCTTATCTCCATGAGGAGGACAATGAATATGTATATGATCATCAAACATAAGGTACTCAATCACAATAACTATAGTAAAGTAAATAACATAATAAGATGTAAAAGATATAAGAAAGTTCTGACATAAGTCTAGAACACAACTGAAAATAATAATAATAATTCTAGAGTCTAACTGACTCAACATAATACACCCAAGTCTTAAAGTTTAGAATAATCTAATACATAATAAACTAGGCTAAATGCTGTCTAAACGACTGTGGGTGGTGTCTCCTCTAAGAAAAGTGGCTCCTTTGGAACCTCTGGGACGTAATCTTCATATACTCCTGGACCATAATGGGTTGGACAAAAATCCTTGAGATCCTCTAAAAATATTATCCAGTCAAGATTGGAGTGAAGCACAAACACTAACAACAATTTTAATTATATTAGGAAATATTATAATACTGTATAAGAAAATACATGATGAGGAATACTGAAAAATAAGAAATACTGAAGAGACATGTAATCAGCATATAGAACTAACTAGTAATGAACAGATATATGTGAAAGCAAGAAATGAGTGTACTAAAATAAAAGAATAGGAATTCTAGCTAAGTGTTGTGAAATATCAGTTTTCTATGTGATCGACTTTGGACTAGATCAAGCTTGTTATATATGATTGGCTATGATACATATGAGGTCAGGCTAACCATCTGGTTTGCTATAATGCAAGTAATTGTGAGACTAAGCATATATAACAGGCTATAAGACATGTAAATAGTCAGGCTATACCCTACGTGATATGTAGGGTAAGCTATAATGCCTGTAAAGTGGGGTATGATCACATAAACTTACTAATATTTTTCTGTCCCCAGCTAGTACGATGGATTCCAATCATGACTCCTCATGACAGGTATCTATGGTACTAGCCTGTGTATCCGCTGTGTCAGAATCAAGTATACACTACAACTAGAATCATAGTAATAATCAAAATAATAAAAACTGTCAGAGAATGTACTCGCCTGAAAACCAATAAGATGAATTAATTATCCAAAACAGTGCCTCGAGGACCTGAATATAGAATATAATATTAAAACAAGGTTTAGGAAAGATAACAAGTCATTCTAGTTCAATTTTATGTTGTTTGGCCATTTCTAGATCAAAATAGTCAAACTAGGTCAACATCTAGGTCAACTAGTCAAATTTGGTTAATTAGCTAATTGTAGGTTGTTAGAGTCTATCTTTAAGTTATTGGGTCAAAACACTACTCATATAGCTAATACTAGCTATATTTGCGATACTCGAGTATTGATACGATATTGTATCTCAAGATACACGAGATATTCTAATATAACTATCCAAAGTATAATTAATACTATCTGTACAATACATACTAATTTATATCAATAGTATATACATATATACACTAATATATACAATATCCCCCTATAATAACTTGACATACTAAATTGGTATCATGCACAAAGGTTGATACTCAATACTAACTATATCTCAAAGCCTCACTCATATCACAAATCTAACTGATCACTCTCTCTTACTTACACCTATACACCATCATCTGTGTGTTAATACACTTCTTCCCTAAATTCAACCCATGATACTTCATGCACACGAAGATACTTACAATCACCCATATATTACATATTGGATACTTACGAGATATCACCATTGACACAGACACCTCTCTCACAGTACATGAATTCACACATTAATCTAGTGCACCAATTGTACTTGAATACAAGAAATATATATACTCTAATACTGCCTCCTTACTACAATACATTCACTTGATCACTGTTGTATACCCCTAATTACACTCACCTACTTGCTGTCACTGCCTTCCTAATACATCTTACTGCAGCCCATCAATTATTGCAAAAATCTGAACACTTACCCCAATTCCAACTGGAACTTTATTAGGCAGTTCAAACCTAATCACAATATAATACTAGTACATAACCCCTACTCATTGCACCTAGGTATTACTTACAAGCCTAAACATAGACATAAACACACTTGGCACTACATATCACACCTACTAACACTCGTTCACTGGCATCATGGAACATACACACTCAACTGAATCTACACATTGGATGACAACCTATATATTCTCATCTGATACAACCTTTGATACACTTAACTTTATCTTCTTCACTCACTGGATTTGAACTCCTCATTAGTTGTGCATCCAGTTGCATAAGCAACTGGAGCTGCTGCCCATGACTCTGCAACTGCTGTTGTATCCTATAATATAAGGCATACCCTATTCCAAACCTTGCCTGCATATCAGGATACTCCAAATCTTTTATTGTTCATTGTAACCCCTCCTCTAATGCTACCACTGAAACCCTCATGCCCGGGTTTCCACCCTCTATTCCTAGGTTTCCCCCCATATCATGTGCAATTTTGCACATAACAGTACCCCCCTCACACAACAATGAAGCCTTGCATAACCCCACCTTACCAGCACAACCGAACAATCTACTGCTAATACCCGACCATAGCAACAACTATACCACCCTGACCATACCACTGCTCATCTTATCTAAATTCAATATCTTGATCTTAATCCATATTCTAACTCACCCTTGCCTAATACTTTGCTCAACCTGACACCACATATACCTAATCCATCAACTATATTAGATATCTAATTACTTAATCCATACAATATCAAGTAATTTAATACCTTAAACACTCATGACTCCCCAAAATTAATACACCAACACCCATATTTTCACTGAACTCGACACCCAACACACACAATTTCAAAATCTAACCCGATTCTTCCATCACTGCACAGTGAACACAGTCACCTCTCCACATTCACACATAAACACTCAAGCATGCATTCACCAATATACACCCCTTCATATATGTAAATATAGCTATATTGGCATTGAACACAACATCTAAATATGTATACTTTTAGTAATAAGCAGATTAACAAACACTTGGAGTGCATAAGTCATGATACTATATATAGTATCATAATACACTATCAATCTCATGCCCAAAACCCTAAATACTCTATTACTAATGAAATACATAGTAAATACAACTTTTTATATATAATATGATTAGTTACAAGGAACAATGGAGGGAAAAAATACTTCAACAAGCACAAAACCCCTTATATGGATACAACACCATGTAGGAAACACTATGGGAACCAAGGAAACTAATTTTTTTTCCTTGTAGCTATTTCGAAACCATGGGTAGACTCCTAATGGTCAAACAAATAATAAATACAGAATTTAAAGGAGAGATTTTAGATTTTTACTTATTGGGAGATTGGTTCCCAATGTAAACTTCTTCTTCTTCCAATCATCTTGAAACCTAAGCTTCTAGGCTTCTTAGATGAGGGAAATGAGAGGGATTGGAGGTTTAATTTTTGAAATTTGGTGGAGGAAGGAAAGAGTTTGGTGAAGAACTATTTCTAGGATTTTTCTTCATGAGCTATGATGAACTAGAGGGAGGCCCCCTCTATCTATATAGGGCCGACCATATGCCTAGGGCTTGGATAATGCACAAAGTCCATAATACCCCTATTTGGTTATCATGAAGAGTTATTTAATTATAAGATTTTTATTCCTAATTAGGGGGTTTAACAAGATTCTAATTTAAAAATATATAGGGATTAATTAGTGGGTTCAAATGTCTAGTCTAAGGTTGAGTCTAATAGTCTCATCATGTCTAGTCCACTAACCCATGTTATTTATACATATCATGCAACTATAAACACAATATATATATAGTATTTTAAAAGACAATATTGTCCCTGTCACCCTCACATTTTTAATTAATGTAGTTTGGTAATTGACACAGGTATTTTATTTTAGAATTTATTACATTTAATATTATGCTTGTATAATTAATTATTTATTATATTATTTATTTATTGTTAGATGCTAGATTATTTTGGACTTGTGTAGTGGACCTATCATGCCCCAGTCCCAAAACACGTAGGACCAGGAATACGTGACATGCCAGCTACGCATTCGACCAGACTCTGGTCTGACTCGAATACGTATAAGCTGTAAAATAAAAGGGGCACTAACTAGATATCTCATAAATATAAACCTCTATGTCTCAATCCATAATGTACAGCAGTATACAAAAAAGAGCTATATGTGCTAAAGTTGGCCGCCCAATAACACACAAACTCGAATAGACTCGAGAAGAGATGAGTCTATAAAAACTAGGCTATTACTGCAGATAAATAATCAATAAGAATAATGTAACCATAATGTCGGTGGAAATGATATGAGTACCTGGTACAATGTCCGCAAGACGTGCAACTCCATCAGCAACTCCAATGCTCCGTAATCGTCTATGCTATAAAACTGGCAGGGGACCAGGTCGTCAGAGGGACGTAATAAGGTACAAAAATACAGCATGCCAAAGTACAACAGAAAGTACAAGTGCAACGACGGGGTAATCTAGCATAACCAACTAAGTATGACACAGTTTGAAGACAATATTCGACACGTGGGCTATCCAAAATAAAATCGTAGCTCCGAACATAGAGACACACGGGGCGTACCGTAGCTCCGAGCACAGAGTCACATGGGTGATACAACTATACTAGATACATGATCACTACAGAAATAATACATATTTATATAAGCGCGTGCAGAGGAGCCTAAACGTCTAGTAACTGTCTTTCCTATCCCAAGCGGTCAACGATTGTGCGTTGAACCTGAACCTCAATCTAACAGTCTTGTCACACAGAAATAACTCAACAGACGCGACCCTAAGGTCGTCCCAATCCCCGGTCATGATGTCAATATCAGGATATATGAAATCTAGCACGATAACAGTGTATGAATATATCCTAGGGTGTCAATATACTCAGGTACGTACATCGAGGTGTTACGAACATCTAATATTTATTCTAAGATGTTACGATGAACGTCTGCACTCGGTTGTGATCTGGACACGAAGTATCGAACGTCAACATAAATACGTACACAATATACATAAAAAAATAATAAATATCTGTAAACTGAAATACAGGGTGGCAAGGTACACTTGCCTGCGTGCGGCTGCTGATGACGGTGATCCGGTACAACGTCCAAGTCCGCGAGTCCCGTAGTACCTTCCATGCATAGTCACCATATGCTATTCCACCAATCACAGCTTGTTGACCATAAATTAATGAAGTTGCACTATCCGAACCCGTTTTAGGAATTATTGTTACCTGGAAAAGTCCCACTCTCTTCAAACTGTCTACTGTTTGAGAGTTTGTGCCACCAGCCAATTGACAAAAACCATGAGGTTTGTCCCTTTTGGCAGCCATATGAACGACGAAGGTAATTGCCTCCCTTGTTGCACCACGACCAATGTCGCCACTTATAGGTCGACCATCCAACTGCCATAAATTGTAGCACTGGAGACGATCTTTCATTATTGAGTACATTGTGTTCATAACAGAAACAGTTGATTCGCCAACATCAAGCAAACTAACTGCTACTAGCTTCACATGTCCAACAGAATTGCTCAAGCTATTCCAGAGCTCATTAAACAAATCAGTGCTCCTATCAAAGTTTTTGCAAATCATATGATCTACATACAGTCCAGATGATAGTAAAACTCAAAATACTGATGATCTGGTCCATCTGGACATGTCCTCTGAATGAAAAGCATATCCTAGTACCTTCTACTCGTATGTATCTCTATAACATCCACATCATCCCTCTTTAAATGTTCACATGTAAAAGTAGGATCCCAAACATAAGTCACAGCTCTTATTTTATCATATGGGCAAACTGGAAAATACCTCCCACAGACATAGTAGCATTCTGTGATTACTCCACCCTAGAATTTAATAGCAGTATTTTTGGTGTATTCATCTTCTTTTGATACCCTCTGTAGTAAAATTGCATTTACAGGACAAACTCTTTCACATGGCCTTGAACAATCAATTTGGGCAATCTTCTGGATTAAATTCCGCTTTCCGAAAGTGGACATCCTTCCTGTCGTCGTTCACGCTGATCATCACCCACGGCCTCCATCCCTTCGTTCATCGTGCTCACCACCGATGCGTCCGACACGCAATCGGTACAGTCCACTCCGGCGAGAGTGTAGACGAGGGAGAGGTTCCTGACATCGGCGGCGTCCTCGAAGCCGGCACCACAGATGAGCTTGACCCAGTCGCCACGGCGGAGGGACTCGACCGACCGATGGAGAGTGGAGGGGGAAGGTGGAAGAGACCTTACGGTGGACACGGCTAGGGTTTTGATGGAGTGGAGAAGAGGAGAAAGAGGAGGAAGAGAGCAGCTGCAGGCAAAGGTGGGAATAGCCATGGTGTTGAAGATAGAGCTCGGCCTAGTGCATCACCGGAGACGTGAGCTCGAAGCTCGATCCTCGAATGCCATCTCGACGCCTTGCATGGCTCTCACCGGAGTTCCACCGACCAGTGCTCTGGTCAGAATTGGGAGGAAGAAGAAAGGAAGAAGAAAGGAAGAAGAAAAAATAAATATGCTACGGTTAGGGAAGTAGGGAGGAGAGAGAGAGAGGGGGTAGGGTTCTCTATGTGTTGGGATTATGGCTGGCCTTGGGGGAAGAGTGTGACGGTATGTCACGACCCGCACCCGAAAATTGGGCATGAGTCGTGGGTACGTCCAGCCTACGCCGCAGCATCGGCGGTAGAACGCTGTCTAGGTCACAAACATAGTATAGCCTGTCAATAGTCTCAACTCCGTACGGAGGACAATGCTAAAATAAACCACAGTTCTATAATATACTCAATCACAGCTATAAGAATAATGGCACGATGAGAATTGAAAAGAGTTCTATTTAAAACCAACCACAATAAGTCCAACTCAATCCTGGGTCTAAATGACCTCACAAAGTCACAAATAAAATAAATACATCTCAGTCTTAGTCTAAAATAATAATGCTGAAAAGTAATCTAAGAACAGGCTGGTAAGTTCTTCTCTAGGATAGGCACCTCCTCTGGGATTTCTGGAGTGAAATCTCCCTCTATTCCTGGGCCGTAATGAGTAGGGCAAAAGTCCTCCAGGTCCTCTGAAAATGTTGTTATCCAGTCAGGATTGGAGCGAAGCACAAGCACTAACAGCAGTTTCATTTAAATTGACAAAATCTATAAACAGTGTAAGAGATACATGATGAAAATAAATGCTGAAAATGAGAAGTACTGGAGAAATGAAATAGACAATAGAGCATCTAGCAATGAGCAATAAATAGTGAATGCTAGAATAAGTGAATCAGAATAAATTAAACATCTAGCTAAGTGGTTGAAATATTAGTTTATTATGTGATCGGCTTGGGACTGGATCGGGCTGGTTATATATGATTAGCTATGATTCTTTTAGGTCAGGCTAACCGCATGGTTAGCTATGGTGCATATAATGGTCAGGCTAATCATATATAACAGCTATGGAGCATATAAGTGGTCAGGCTGCACCCGACGTGAGAAGTAGGGTGAGCTATGGTACATATAATGTTGGATATGATCACACAATCTACTAATAGTTCCCCATCCCCCAGCTAGCACGATGGATTCCAATCACGACTCCTCATGATGGGGATCTAGGGTGCTAACCCGTGTATCCATAGTGTCAGAATCAAGTATGTAATACACTACAATTTATAGAAGTAATCAATCATGAAAACTGTCAGAGAATGTACTCGCCTGTGGTCCTGAGCAATAAGTGAGGATCGATGCCCAAGGTGGGATCACAATGACCTATTTACGGAATATAAATGTCAGATACTGAATTTAAAGGAATTAACATGCTTAATTAATTAAATGCGAGGCTTCTAGGTCTTACCAAGGTCTATATCACCCTTAAAGTTGACTTTTGTGGTCAACTAGTCAATACTAGACAAAACTAGGTTATACCTAGGTTTCTAAGTCCATACTAGTAAGTTCAAGCTTATACCACCCATATATAACCTACTACCTAAAATATCTTGACCCATAGTGAATATCTCACCCTGTACCACAATATCTTAGTCCGTATCTTAGTATTGGTCAATACCTAGATTCTAGATCTCCTTAGATATTAAGGATACTAAGTATTATACAATATATATAGTTAGGTATACATATAATCAATAACTTAACTACTAGTATCACATTACCTAACATGCTAAAACACACACCTATTATCCTCACTAATACACATAACTAATTCCTAATACACTGACACTCAAAACTCACACTGCTCTGATACAAGAGCCTTAACACAACCCCCAACTCCTTAACTGATACCAACTGACTGCACCTAATGAATTTCTGCTCACATACCTATCTACCCAATCCAAATCTGCACACAGTTTGCTCTTACTGCTCACACAGAACTCACTACACAGTTCTAAAGTACTGAACTCACACAGGGAACCTACAGTCACATACCCAAGTATCTAACACAAAGTGCACATTATGCACAGACACACTTATACACACTACCTATTTCTCACACACATTCTAAAATCTGCACCCTGCACACCTACACCCTACTGATTCACACACAGGCTGAAATACCCATACTGATGTTCTCCTTTCTTAAATACTGATACATTTGCACAGTTTACACAGTTTCTATACACAGGTATCTCACAAACTGACACTCAAATACCTACACACCCCTATTACCTCAAAGTACTCACTGACACTGAAACACTAAGACACTGCTACACATACCCCTATCTAACTGATACTCACACTAGTTCCACATTGGCACACTGGTACATTCAAATACTGAACACCTCACAATGAACACAGCACAGCCACCAAATCTGATGCCTAACACAGTCACCTCATACAGATTTATAATTCCCTACACTGCACTGAACACTAGGGACACAGGTATCTACACCTGAACTTAGTATATCAACCCAACTCCAATACCCTTGAATACAGCACACTTGTTACACTGCCCAAATCTCTCATTCTCTCAATCACTCACTCACAGGTTACACAACACAGCACACTTGTTTCTACACACAAACCACAATAATACACTTCACACACCAAAACAGGGACACACTGATACATTACTCCCTGCTCTAATACCTACACACACAGACACACTAAACACACAGGTATTTACTGAGAACACAGACTCTCCATCATAACTCTTACACTGATGCACAATACCTAATTATCTAGACACTGCTGAACACACACATACAGATATCCACTGAGACACTTAGGTTCTGATACACCTACTCTCACATCAGGTGTATGCTGCACACACTGAAATTATTGATTCATAGGCAGTACTGATACATTAAGACCTGTACACAGTATCACTCACACACATATGCTCTACTCTCCCTGACTGAAATATACACACACACAGCCAATTCACACAGGCCTACTCACACATACACAGTAACCCTCTCCCAAACCCGACTGCACATAACCTCTTCCCTAGCACAGTTTCCCCCAAACACAAACCCCATGAACACATATAACGGATGCACAATGGAACCCACAAACACACAAAAATTTTGAACAAGGACACACCCTCTCTATTGAACTACACTGCTCAGAAACTTCCCCCAAACCCGATTCTACACCACATTACTCACAGCACAACCCTGAACACAAGTAATTTACATATAAATATAGATAAGTATATCAATATATACACAGGAAATAAAATACAAGGATAGGCAACCCTAAGAAACATTTCCTCAAACACCAGAAGTACAGAAAATGGTTTTACATAGGAAACTCATAATCCTCCAATCAAAACCCTAAAAAATCAAGATCTAACCTACATGTAAGTGATGAATTAAATCTACATGCAACCCCTAGGGTTAGGGTTCACGAAAATTAGGGAAAACAATTGTTGGTCACCAAAACCTAATCCAAAACCCTAAAATTCGTACCACACAGCAAGGGGGTTCCCTAATGGTCAATAATCGACAGAAAAACAGAGATTATATGTATAAAATGGGGTTTTACCTGCAGGAAGTTGGTTCCCTATGGAAGTTCTTCCTTCCCAAGTCTCCTTGACCCAAGTTCCCTGATTTCCTTGCTTTGGAGGAGGAGAAAATGGAAGTCCTAGGTTTAATCTCGAAAAATGGGGTGGGGAGATGGTTTCTCTAGATGGAGGCTAGGGTTTCTCTCTCTATATGAAGAACAAGAGGGTTCCTTTTATATATATAGGCCCAGTTAGGGTTTCTAGTGTATGGCCTAGGTTTAACCCCTAGGTTAGGTCATGTAGAACCTAATTAGCTAAGGTTTAGCCAGTCTAGGGTTTAAGGGTTCTAGGGCTTGACCTAAAACAATCCTAAAATAAATAGTTTTAAAATCTCAGCAATTTAATTAAACACATAATTATCCAAAATAGTGAAATTACACAATTGCCCTTACCCGGAAAAGTGGTAGTGACAAGTCTACCCTCCTAAAAGAAATTTCGTCCTCGAAATTGGACTGAACTACAACAAGAATGAAATCAGAAAGGAATATACCTCAAGTCTAGAAGAGATACGGGTATTGCTCGCGCATTTCGTCTTCTCTCTCCCAGGTCGACTCCCCTGGAGAGTGATGTCTCCATGCAACACGAACCAAAGGAATAGTTTGGTTCCGCAACACCTTCTCTCTGCGGTCCAAGATCTCTACGGGCTGCTCAGGGTAGCTGAGCGTCGGACCAACCTCAATCTCCGAGTGATCAAGTACGTGACTAGGGTCGGCCACGTACCGTCTCAGCTGCGACACGTGGAACACATTATGCACTCCCTCCAGTGCAGGCGGCAAGTCTAATCTATACGCCACTGCACCTACCCTCGCAAGAATACCGAAGGGTCCGATGTAGCGTGGGCTAAGCTTCCCGCTTCTACCAAAACGAATCGTTCCACGCGTCGGAGAAATCCGTAGAAATACTAGATCGCCAACCTAAAACAAAACAGTCTCAACATGCAGTCTAAACAAACAAACATAAACCAAAAAACGATCTATACCTGAAACTCAAGGGGTCTACGGTGGCTGTCGGCCCAATGCCGCTGTCTGTCCTGCGACACTCGCAGTCTGTCTCTGATGTGTTTCACCTTTTCTGCTGCATCCACGACCATTTCTGGTCCTAGCAAGGCTCTCTCTCCAACGTCGTCCCACGATAGCGGTGTACGACACCTCCATCCATAAAGAGCCTCAAACGGTGACATCTCGATGCTGGCCTGGTAGCTGTTGTTGTAAGCAAACTCTACCAGGTGCAGATGATCCTCCCAAGAACCTCCGAGATCTAGAACGCAAGTGCGTAGCATATCCTCGAGAGTCTGAATAGTCCTCTCAGATTGCCCGTCTGTCTGGGGGTGATATGCGGTACTGAACTTGAGCTGAGTGCCCAAGCTAGCCTGCAGACTCCTCCAGAAGTGGGAAGTGAAACGACTATCCCGATCCGAGACGATGCTCACAAGAACTCCATGAAGTCTAACAATCTGTCGCACGTACATCTCTGCTAGCCTCTCTGTCGACGTGCCCACTTTGAAAGGTAAGAAATGGGCTGATTTGGTCAACCTGTCCACGATGACCCAAATCGCGTCCTTCCCTCCTGGAGAACGTGGAAGCCCTGAAACAAAATCCATGGTCACGTGCTCCCATTTCCATTCTGGAATCGATAAAGGTTGAAGCAAACCTCCTGGCCTCTGCCGGTCTGCCTTTACCTGCTGGCACACTAGACACCGAGATACGAAGCGTGCTACCTCGCGCTTTATTCCATACCACCATACGTGCTCCCTCAAGTCTCGATACATCTTGTTGGCACCGGGATGCATCGAGTATTGAGAGCGGTGTGCCTCCTGCAAAACCTCCTCGCGTAGCTCCCCGCTAGGCACACATATCCTCGTGCCGTGCCGTAAAGAACCGTCCTCTGCGATAGTAAAGTCGTCCGACAATCCCATCTGAACTTGTGCCCTGATACTCCTCAGAGCCTCATCATCGTACTGCGCAGCTCTGATCCTGTCCATCAGTTCGGACTGTATCTGCAATCCCCACATCTGAATCTCAGTACCGGGAACTAACACCTCAATCTTCAAGCTCTCCAAATCCGCCAACAAATGTCTATCAGTCGTCAACTACATAGCCATCGGATACCTGCTCAAGGCATCGGTGACTACGTTAGCCTTCCCTGGATGGTACTGCAATGAGATGTCGAAGTCCTTCATCAACTCCAACCACCTCTTCTGCCTCATGTTCAACTCCTTCTGTGTGAACACGTACTTCAAGCTCTTGTGGTCTGTGAAAATCTCCACACGCTCTCCGTACAGGTAATGTTTCCACAGCTTTAGAGCGAAGATAACTGCTGCCAACTCTAAATCGTGGGTGGGGTAGTTCTTTTCATGAGGGCGTAACTGCCTGGAAGCATAGGCAATTACCTTCCCGTGCTGCTGAAGAACACATCCCAGACCCTTCCCTGAAGCATCACTGTAGATGGTAAAACCACCTGTCCCTGATGGCAACGTCAAAATTGGAGCTGTCGTCAACCTCTTCTTCAGCTCATCAAATGCAGCCTGGCACTCCTCCGTCCACACAAAATCCACATCCTTCCTAGTCAGTCTGGTCATCGGCGCTGCAATCTTGGAGAAGTCTTGTACAAACCTCCTGTAGTATCCTGCTAGCCCGAGAAAACTCCTGATCTCAGCTACCGAACTGGGGGTAGCCCACGACTCCACTGCCTCGATCTTCTTTGGGTTAACCGAGATTCCATCACCCGATACCACATGTCCAAGAAATTCGACCTTGTCAAGGAAGAATTCACACTTAGAGAGTTTTCCGTACAGCTTCTCCCTCCTGAGAGTCTCTAAGACCAACCTCAGGTGCTCTTCGTGCTCCTCCGGGGTCTTGGAATACACAAGAATATCGTCGATGAACACCACCACGAACTTGTCAAGGGACTGGTGGAACACCTTGTTCATCAAGTTCATGAATACTGCCGGTGCATTGGTTAAACCAAATGGCATCACCATGAACTCAAACTGGCCGTATCTGGTCCGAAAAGCTGTCTTCGGCGTGTCTTCTTTCTTTACCTTTACCTGGTGATAGCCTGACCTCAAATCAATCTTTGAAAACACCCTCGCCCCGCTCAACTGGTCGAAAAGATCATCTATCCTCGACAGCGGGTACTTGTTCTTGATGGTGATATTATTCAAAGCTCTATAATCAATGCACATGCGCACCGTGCCGTCCTTCTTCGGTACGAACAATACCGGAGCTCCCCATGGTGATGAACTGGATTTGATGAAGCCTTTGTCCTGCAGCTCCTCAACTTGCTTCTTCAGTTCTGCCAGCTCGCTGTTGTTGACTCTATAGACATGTTGTGAAATGGGCTCCGCTCCTGGAACCAAGTCTATAGAGAATTCAACATCTCTGTCTGGCGGCAAACCTGGCAACTCTTCTGGAAATACATCCAGGAACTCCGCTATCAGAGGATGTGGCAACTCCTCTTCTTCCGTCTTGGCTCCGCAAAATGTGCTCCCCTTCTGTTCCGCTGCTTCTCTGACGACCTCAAACTCTGGCTCTCCTGGTGGTCTAAACAACACTCTGCCTCTATAACAATCTATAGTAGCATGATGCCTACTCAACCAGTCCATTCCGAGTACGATATCGTACCCCGAAAGTGGCATGACAAGTAAGCTCACGCTCAAGTCTCTGCCTCCTACTGACACTCTCCGGTCCTTGCAGTGATCACGGACTAGGATAATACCTCCCCCAGTCATGATCTTGCAAGTTCTAGCTAATGGTTCTGTGTCTAAATGATGTCGAAGTGCATATGATACAGACACAAAACTATGGGAAGCGCCAGAATCGAATAAGGTAAATGCGGGAATACAATCGAGAAGAACCGAACCTGTGATCAAGTCTCCTGCTGGCTCGATCTCCTCGACTGCCATGGCGTATGCTCGCCCCTGGGGTGCACCTCTCTGCTGCTGATGCTGGGCGAACCTCTGATTTTGCGGTGGAAGTGGTCCCCTCTGTTGTTGGCCTCCTGGTGCTGCAGGTATCCTGCCTGGTCCTCTCTGGGCGGCTGCTCCACCCTGACCTGGACGAGTCCGAATGGTCGGGCAATCCCTCAGTTGATGTGTCGTCGATCCGCAGGACAAACATGAGCCTAGTCTATGCCTGCAGATCTCTCTAGTATGTCCCATCTTCCCGCAGTACGCACACTGGATGGCGGGCTGGTTCTGTCTCTGTTGCTACTGCTGGACCTGCCCTCGGGCTGGTGCCTGATGCTGCTGCTGAAAGGGCCTCTGCTGCTGCTGAAAGTGTGGACGCTTGCCTGGTCCCGCACTACTGTTTGCTCCTCTGGAAACATCGCATCCCCTCTTGGGCCTGAGGTCCAAGTCATCCTCGGCTACTTGGACATCCATCAATATGCCCTCGTAGGTAGCTGTGCGACGTCCCGACGTGCGAGATTTGATCTTTCTTGTCAGCCCCTTTCTGAATTTTCGGGCCCTGTCCCCCGGATCTCTAATCATCGATGGCGCGAAGCGGCTCAGGCGGGAAAACTTCGCGGCATACTCGTCGACGGACGAGCTCCCCTGGGCTAAGTCATGGAACTGACTCTCCAAAGCTCCCAGGGCGACATCAGGAAAGAACTTTTCTTTGAAGAGCTCCTTGAAAGCCTCCCAAGTGAGTCCCCCACGCAAGAGTCTCGGCTCCGTGCAAAACCACGTCAAGGCAATGTCGAACATCTGGCTGCCAGCGGCCTCGATCTGGAGCGCCTCTGGAATCTGCGCCAAACACAAGTTCCTTTCGATGTCCTCTAGCCAATCATCGGCATAGAGTATCCCTTCTGTCCCCTTGAACTCCCGAGGCATCATCCTCTTGAAGTCCACAATGGTGCCCGGCCTCTGTTGTTGCTGACCAGGATATTGCTGCTGCTGAGTGACTCTCTCCACAGCTTGGAGAGCCACTTGGTGAGCATTCTCCATGTTCACCCTCATCATCTCTGTCTGGGCCTGATGTGCCTCAGCCTGCACTCTCTGGGCCTCTGCCGACATCCTCTGAGCATCGACCATGCCCTGAATCAAGGCGAACATCTGTGCTCCATCGACGGGCACACCTCCTGGATGCTGAGCTGGTGGTGGTGGTGCCGTCGTAGCTGTGGGGACCCTCTGAACTGGTGGTGGAGGACCCCCGAATGCTGCAGACACTCCCACATGTACTGGAGATGTAGGAGGTGCTGCTGATGTCTGTCCGGCAGCGCGAGAGGTGGCAGACCTCTCTGAATCTGCTGCTCCGAGTCTCTGGGACCTTCTTGGCGGCATCCTGAAGACAGATCGAAAGATTCAATTAAGGCAATAGATATGATATCAAGGAAGGACAAAAAAATTTCCAAAGGAATTAATCATTAAGAATAGTATCATAAGAATCAGAATTCCCTAATTGTGATTGAGCATATCCTTGGCCTAATTCCTATTTCCTAAAACAGGCTCGTAGTAATACTCTAAGCGAGCACCACTACGATATCACTCTAATCTGAATCTAAAACTACTGCTGGACCTGCATGGGCCACCACTAAAAACGTGTCATGACCCGCACCCGGAAATTGGGCATGAGTCGTGGGTACGTCCAGCCTACGCCGCAGCATCGGCGGTAGAACGCTGTCTAGGTCACAAACATAGTATAGCCTGTCAATAGTCTCAACTCCGTACGGAGGACAATGCTAAAATAAACCACAGTTCTATAATATACTCAATCACAGCTATAAGAATAATGGCACGATGAGAATTGAAAAGAGTTCTATTTAAAACCAACCATAATAAGTCCAACTCAATCCTGGGTCTAAATGACCTCACAAAGTCACAAATAAAATAAATACATCTCAGTCTCAGTCTAAAACAATAATGCTGAAAAGTAATCTAAGAACAGGCTGGTAAGTTCTCCTCTAGGATAGGCACCTCCTCTGGGATTTCTGGAATGAAATCTCCCTCTATTCCTGGGTCGTAATGAGTAGGGCAAAAGTCCTCCAGGTCCTCTGAAAATATTGTTATCCAGTCAGGATTGGAGCGAAGCACAAGCACTAACAGCAGTTTCATTTAAATTGACAAAATCTATAAACAGTGTAAGAGATACATGATGGAAATAAATGCTGAAAATGAGAAGTACTGGAGAAATGAAATAGACAATAGAGCATCTAGCAATGAGCAATAAATAGTGAATGCTAGAACAAGTGAATCAGAATAAATTAAACATCTAGCTAAGTGGTTGAAATATTAGTTTATTATGTGATCGGCTTGGGACTGGATCAGGCTGGTTATATATGATTAGCTATGATTCTTTTAGGTCAGGCTAACCGCATGGTTAGCTATGGTGCATATAATGGTCAGGCTAATCATATATAACAGCTATGGAGCATATAAGTGGTCAGGCTGCACCCGACGTGAGAAGTGGGGTGAGCTATGGTACATATAATGTTGGATATGATCACACAATCTACTAATAGTTCCCCCTCCCCCAGCTAGCACGATGGATTCCAATCACGACTCCTCATGATGGGGATCTAGGGTGCTAACCCGTGTATCCATAGTGTCAGAATCAAGTATGTAATACACTGCAATTTATAGAAGTAATCAATCATGAAAACTGTCAGAGAATGTACTCGCCTGTGGTCCTGAGCAATAAGTGAGGATCGATGCCCAAGGTGGGATCATAATGACCTATTTACGGAATATAAATGTCAGATACTGAATTTAAAGGAATTAACATGCTTAATTAATTAAATGCGAGGCTTCTAGGTCTTACCAAGGTCTATATCACCCTTAAAGTTGATTTTTGTGGTCAACTAGTCAATACTAGACAAAACTAGGTTATACCTAGGTTTCTAAGTCCATACTAGTAAGTTCAAGCTTATACCACCCATATATAACCTACTACCTAAAATATCTTGACCCATAGTAAATATCTCACCCTGTACCACAATATCTTAGTCCGTATCTTAGTATTGGTCAATACCTAGATTCTAGATCTCCTTAGATATTAAGGATACTAAGTATTATACAATATATATAGTTAGGTATACATATAATCAATAACTTAACTACTAGTATCACATTACCTAACATGCTAAAACACACACCTATTATCCTCACTAATACACATAACTAATTCCTAATACACTGACACTCAAAACTCACACTGCTCTGATACAAGAGCCTTAACACAACCCCCAACTCCTTAACTGATACCAACTGACTGCACCTAATGAATTTCTGCTCACATACCTATCTACCCAATCCAAATCTGCACACAGTTTGCTCTTACTGCTCACACAGAACTCACTACACAGTTCTAAAGTACTGAACTCACACAGGGAACCTACAGTCACATACCCAAGTATCTAACACAAAGTGCACATTATGCACAGACACACTTATACACACTACCTATTTCTCACACACATTCTAAAATCTGCACCCTGCACACCTACACCCTACTGATTCACACACAGGCTGAAATACCCATACTGATGTTCCCCTTTCTTAAATACTGATACATTTGCACAGTTTACACAGTTTCTATACACAGGTATCTCACAAACTGACACTCAAATACCTACACACCCCTATTACCTCAAAGTACTCACTGACACTGAAACACTAAGACACTGCTACACATACCCCTATCTAACTGATACTCACACTAGTTCCACATTGGCACACTGGTACATTCAAATACTGAACACCTCACAATGAACACAGCACAGCCACCAAATCTGATGCCTAACACAGTCACCTCATACAGATTTATAATTACCTACACTGCACTGAACACTAGGGACACAGGTATCTACACCTGAACTTAGTATATCAACCCAACTCCAATACCCTTGAATACAGCACACTTGTTACACTGCCCAAATCTTTCATTCTCTCAATCACTCACTCACAGGTTACACAGCACAGCACACTTGTTTCTATACAAGTCTGATACATATGAAGTACACACAAACCACAATAATACACTGCACACACCAAAACAGGGACACACTGATACATTACTCCCTGCTCTAATACCTACACACACAGACACACTAAACACACAGGTATTTACTGAGAACACAGACTCTCCATCATAACTCTTACACTGATGCACAACACCTAATTATCTAGACACTGCTGAACACACACATACAGATATCCACTGAGACACTTAGGTTCTGATACACCTACTCTCACATCAGGTGTATGCTGCACACACTGAAATTATTGATTCATAGGCAGTACTGATACATTAAGACCTGTACACAGTATCACTCACACACATATGCTCTACTCTCCCTGACTGAAATACACACACATACAGCCAATTCACACAGGCCTGCTCACACATACACAATAACCCTCTCCCAAACCCGACTGCACATAACCTCTTCCCTAGCACAGTTTCCCCCAAACACAAACCCCATGAACACATATAACGAATGCACAATGGAACCCACAAACACACAGAAATTCTGAACAAGGACACACCCTCTCTATTGAACTACACTGCTCAGAAACTTCCCCCAAACCCGATTCTACACCACATTACTCACAGCACAACCCTGAACACAAGTAATTTACATATAAATATAGATAAGTATATCAATATATACACAGGAAATAAAATACAAGGATAGGCAACCCTAAGAAACATTTCCTCAAACACCAGAAGTACAGAAAATGGTTTTACATAGGAAACTCATAATCCTCCAATCAAAACCCTAAAAAATCAAGATCTAACCTACATGTAAGTGATGAATTAAATCTACATGCAACCCCTAGGGTTAGGGTTCACGAAAATTAGGGAAAACAATTGTTGGTCACCAAAACCTAATCCAAAACCCTAAAATTCGTACCACACAGCAAGGGGGTTCCCTAATGGTCAATAATCGACAGAAAAACAGAGATTACATGTATAAAATGGGGTTTTACCTGCAGGGAGATGGTTCCCTATGGAAGTTCTTCCTTCCCAAGTCTCCTTGACCCAAGTTCCCTGATTTCCTTGCTTTGGAGGAGGAGAAAATGGAAGCCCTAGGTTTAATCTCGAAAAATGGGGTGGGGAGATGGTTTCTCTAGATGGAGGCTAGGGTTTCTCTCTCTATATGAAGAACAAGAGGGTTCCTTTTATATATATAGGCCCAGTTAGGGTTTCTAGTGTATGGCCTAGGTTTAACCCCTAGGTTAGGTCATGTAGAACCTAATTAGCTAAGGTTTAGCCAGTCTAGGGTTTGAGGGTTCTAGGGCTTGACCTAAAACAATCCTAAAATAAATAGTTTTAAAATCTCAGCAATTTAATTAAACACATAATTATCCAAAATAGTGAAATTACACAATTGCCCTTACCCGAAAAAGTGGTAGTGACACGGTATGTGTGTTATGTGTTGAGTTGTGTGTGAGTGTATGTCAGTGAGATCGGGGTAGTGAGTGAGCAGTATGTCAGTGTGAGGGGACTAGGATAAGAAAGATAATAGTGCAGCTCATGCATTGAGATATAGTCACAGCAAGAGAGGGATCAGTCCTGCAGTTTCAACAAGGGGGAGAGAACTATGCAGTTTCAGCAATGAGAGGAGGATGCATAGCATAGTTCAGTGCAGCCACTCTTGCAGCATCAATTCAACATGGACTAGTGCAGTGTATATCAACTACACAACAGACCATCAGCAGGAATTACTGTATTAGTATCAGTATATCAGTTTAGTTCAAGTATCAGCAAGGTATTGGTTAGTTGGTTTAAGGTGGTTTAGCATGAGTTATTGGGTAGTAGTTAAGGGTATCAGTTAGTTAGTATACTTGTTAGTAAATAGTTAGTTTAGTTAGTTAAGGTAATGGTTTATTTGGGTTTAAGTGATTAGTATTTAGTATATATATATATATATATATATATATATATATATATATATATATATATATATATATATATATATATATATATATATATATATATATATATATATATATATATCTCTATGTATATAAGTTATTGTCTAAGTAACCATATATAGTATTACATAAGTATTGAATTGTTAAGTTAGATAGATATGTATACTAGTATATAATATTTGTTAGTAGTTATTAGTTTTAGTAGTTAGCTATGATTAGTATATAGTTTAGTTATATTGATGTAGTTGATATTGGTTATTAGCTATATTCACTAGGATTGAATTATCGTGGGATACCAAGGTAATATCAAGGTAATGGGTCGACACTCAAGGTATTGGGTTTGAGTATCAAGATTGGTGTGTAGGTAGTGTGATACGCATTGGTTCAAGGACAAGGTATCCTAATTGCATTTATTGTTAAGGTATTATATATATTTACTTGTATATATATATATAAATTGCTATTTTCATATATTAAAACTTGTGTATCCTGAGATACGATATTTTGTGTGTTTTATAGTATCGTAGATTAGATAGTATAGCTTAGTTTCTTAGTGTATCGACCTAGTATCCTAGTATTAGACTCATAAAATCTAGAATTAGTCGGTTTGACTTAGAAATGGCTTTATAACTTAGAATTGTATCAGTTTAACTTATTTTCATTTTTGAATCTTGTATTGATGTAACATACCATATATAGGTCTGTGTGACACCAGCTTGGGCATCGAGAGACACACCTAGCTCAGGACTTCAGGCAAGTAAATTTCTCTGTTAGTTTTTAATTTGTAATTGTCTATATAGGCATGTTCTAGAATTGTATACTTTATTCTGACACAGTGATTTCATGTACTTGTACTACATGGATCCCGTCAGAAGATATTACAGAAGATATTATCCCCTACCGTGTTCAGCGGATACTCCGATACATGTATTTTATCGTGTACATTGGGTATTGATTTATATTTCATGTTCATACACTGCTCGTGTTCAGTGTACTTATTTGTGTACACACACTACTCATGTTTAGTATGATTATATTGGTGTACACCCACTGCTTGTGTTCAGTGGTCATATTCGTGTTCGTAGCGTGTCGTGATTGGATCCATTGGTATTAGTTGGGGATGGGAGAGTAGGAGTTGATTATGTAATCGAAGCCCCGTTGTTCATCATGTACATTTTGATTACATACCACACTTGTAATCACCTTACCTTATTGATCACATTCACCCAAACTGATCACATAATAAACTTGTATTCAGAGGCACATTAGTTAGATTACAGTTATTTTCTCATATTGCAGATATTCATATTGTTGTTCTAAATTCCCGTACATTATCTATATACCTATTGTTCATTCATTCATATGTTTAGTGATCTTGTATTTCATTTCTATTATCTATTTTATATGCTCGATTATGTTATTGAAACTGTTTTCAGAGTTATGTACTTCGCTCCAATCCTGACTGGATATATTTTTTAGATGATTGGCTTATAGAGCAGTGTTCCACATTCTACGGGACGCAGGATGGCATACCTTTAGAGGATACTCCTATAGACCAGGAGGACTTAGTTGCAGAGCCCGAGGAGGTTTAGTTTATTTGTGTTGGACTTGTATTTGACTATATTTGTTAAGATTCATAGTTTGTATATTATTTTAGACTTTTGGATTTTATCTTGTTCTTTCCTTCACTATTCCATTCGTGCTTTATCTTTCTTAGTTTATTTTGTGATTGAGTTTATTTATACTTGTGAGATACAATATTGTTCCTCCGTTTGGAGTGAGATGATAGACAAGTACTATAATATATTGTTGAGATGTTAGATAGCTAAAAATGACCCAAACAATATTCTATCACCGATGTTACGGCGTAGGCTGGGCGTACCCACGTACTCGTGCCTGAATATTTGGGTGCGGGTCGTGACACCAATGCCCCAACTCTAGAAATATGATAGTGACAAATCTACCCTCCTAAATAAAATTTGTCCTCAAAATTGAACTATACTAACACAAGCACACAATCAGAACAATAAGAACAATAAGAACTATACCTCAAGGCTCGGAGAGATACGGGTATTTCTCGAGTATTTCGTCCTCCCTCTCCCAGGTTGACTCACATGGAGAGTAATGTCTCCATACAACACGAACCAAAGAAAAAGTCTGGTTTTGCAATACCTTCTTCCTGCGATCCAAAATCTCTACGGGCTGCTCATGATAGTTGAGAGTCAAACTAATATCTATCTTTGAGTAATCTAGTACGTGACTAGGATCTTCCACGTACCATCTTAGCGGTGACATGTGAAACATGTCATATACTCCCTTTAGTACAGGCGGCAAGTCTATCATGTAGGCTACTGTACCAACCCTCGCAAGAATACCGTAAGGTCCGATGTACCGTGGACTAAGCTTCTCACCTCCACAAAAATGGTTCATGTCCTGTGTTAGAGAAATTCGTAAGAACACCAAATTGCCACCCTAGACAAAGGCATCCTTAACATGGAATCTAAAACAAAGCAACCACAAGCAATTTTAATAAAACCAATACCTCAAAATCCAAGGGTCTATGGTGGAAGTCGGCCCAATATCGTTGTCAGTACTGAGCCACTCGAAGTCTATCTCTAATGAGTTTCACCTTCTCCGCTACATCCACGACCATTTATGGTCCCAACATGGCTCTCTCTCTGACATTATACCAAGATAACAATATGAGATACCTTCGACCATATAGAGCCTCGAATGGTGAGATCTCAATACTGGCCTGGTAGTTGTTGTTATAAGTAAACTATACCTGGTATAGATGATCCTCCCAAGAACCTTCGAGATCTAAAACACAAGTGCGTAAAATATCCTTGGGAGTCTGAATAGTCCTTTTCGACTACCCATCTGTCGGGGTGATATGCGATACTAAACTTGAGCTGAGTGCCCAAGCCATCCTGTAAACTCCTCCAGAAGTGGGAAGTGAAACAACTATTCCGATCCGAGATTATGCTCACAGAAATCCTATATAATCTGACAATCTGTCGCACATAAATCTCTGCTAGCTTCTCCGTCAACGTACCCACTTTGAATGGTAAGAAGTGGGATAATTTAGTCAACCTGTCTACGATAGCCCAAATTACGTCTTTTCTTCCTGGAGAATCCGGAAACTCCGAAACAAAATCCATAGTCACATGCTCCCACTTCCACTCTAGGATGGGTAAAAGCTGAAGCAATCCACTCTCTGTCTATCTGTCTTTATCTGCTGACACACTAAACATCGGGATAAAAAGCGTGCTACCTCGCACTTCATACCATACCACCAAACGTGCTCCCTCAGGTCTAGATACATCTTGTTGGCACCTGGATGCATCAAGTATTGATAGCGATACGTCGCCTAAAAAACCTTCTCGCGCAGCTTCCCGCTCGACACACATATCCAAGAACCGTGCCGCAATGATCCATCATCCGCAATACTAAAGTCCTCTGATAATCCTATCCGAACCTATGCCTTAATACTCCTCAGAGCCTCATTCCCGTACTACGTAGCTCTAATTTTATCCATCAGCTCAAACTGTATCTGTAATCACCATATCTGAATCTTGATACCAGGAACTAACACCTCAATTTCCAAGCTCTCAAGATTGGCTAATAAGTGTCTGTCTGCCGTCAAGTACATAGCATCGGATACCTACTCAAGGCATCAATGACTACGTTGGCCTTTCCCAGGTGGTACTATAATGAATATCCAAGTCCTTCATCGACTCCAACCACTTCCTATGCCTCATGTTTTGCTCTTTCTGTGTAAATACGTACTTCAAGCTTTTATGGTCGGTAAAAATCTCTACAAGCTCTCTGTACAGATAGTATTTCTACAGCTTTAGAGAAAAGATAACTGCTGCCAACTCTAAATCGTGGGTGGGGTAGTTTTTCTTTTAAGGACATAATTACCTAGAAACATAGGTAATCACCTTGTCGTGCTGCTGAAGAACACAACCCAAACCCTTTTCTGAAGCATCACTGTAGATAGTGAATCCACCTGTCCCCGATGGCAATATCAATATTTGAGCTGTCGTCAATCCTTTCTTTAACTCATTTAATGTGGCCTGATAATCCTTCGTACAGATAAAATTTATATCTTTCCTGGTCAGCCTAGTCATCGGGTCTGTAATTGTCACGACCCGCACCCGAAAAATTGGGCATGAGTCGTGGGTACGTCCAGCCTACGCCGCAGAATCGGCGGTAGAACGCTGTAAAGGTCCATTCTAGGTTAACTATCTAACTATATATCTCACAAAAATCTTCCATAACCTCTCCAAAAAGGAGGGCAACCACGCAATATATATATGAACTCTTAATCACAAAATCTAGGGGAAGAGTAAAAGCACGATATGATAGCAAAAGGAAACAAAGAAACACAGAGCAAGACAATATCCAAAAATATACAGTCTAAGGCTACAATAGTCTACAACATCTCACAGAATCAAAAGAATAAGTATAATCATCCAAAATAAACCACTGGGAATAACCCAGGAAACCTACCTAGCTAACTAGGGCGCTAACGGCGTCTCCTCGGTGCACTCATCCTCAGTCTCGGGGTCACAGCACTCGTCAACACCCGGCCCGCAGAACGTCGGGCAATAATCCTCAGGATCCTCTGGAAAAAATATGTCCAGTCAAGACTGGAGCGAAGTACATAACTCTGAAAGCAACTCCAAATACATGGTAAGGTGTATATGACGAGCAATAGAAAAGTATACAAGATGCACAGAAAATAAATATATGCTGGAGCACAATAAGTAGTTGCAATATAAACTGGAGAACAATACAAGTAGTGGAAAAGTAACTGCAGGTGAGAAAACATGAATACTAGCTAAGTGCCTTGAGCACAAGTTCGTTATGTGATCGGCTTAGGTTGCACATAAAAAATACTACGATAACTCCGTTATGCGTGAGTTGCATAACCGACATACACATAAATACTGTTTGGCTTTGATCACATAACCAACTCCTACTCCCCTCCCCCACTAATACTCTTGGATCCAACCACAACACGCTACGTACATGATAAGTAGCTCGCGCACATGAAGGCGAGAGTACAAGAAGCACATGATAGCACATGAGAATCAATACCCGAAGCACATGATGAAATATACGTGACAAAGTACCCGCTGAACACGGTAAGGGGGATAGCATCTCATGACGGGATCAACTAGTACCAGCTCGTGTAACAATGTGTCAGAATCAAGTATTACAGTTCTAAAACAAGTGATATAAATGCTATCATGAAATAGAAACTATCAGAGGTAGGAACTCGCCTGATGTCCTAAGCAACTAACGAGGATCGAGATCCGGACCAGTGTCGCAAGAACCTATTACAAAAAGCAAGATTAAACAGGGTTTTAAAGATTTAAACTGATATAAAATAATTAAAAATAGGCTTCTAGGGCTATTCTAGGTCGAACGGGTCAAACCGGTGAAATTTAGGTCAAAAAGTCAACCCAGGGTCCAAAAAGTCAACTCTAGTTTAAAACTATGTCAAACGTTGACTTTTGCGGTCAACGAGGACAATTATGGTCAAAGCTAGGTCAAACTAGGGTGTCCCTGAAATTCTAGGTCAAACCGAGCTCATTAAGCTAGAAAACTCTCAAACTCGCCTCCTCGAGATACCGGGATACCCTCGGTATCCGATACCTCGCCCTAGGCCACGCACCCCGCCTAAACCCACTAAAACCTATGCTAGTACGCATAAATATATACACATAAGCATATAAAAACTACTCCAATACTATTCCTAGACCCTTGCTCAAAACCCCCGCTCGAAACTCAATACCTTGGATATCTCAAGGTATTGAGATACCTTCATATTCTCAAGGTATTGAGATATCGCCCAATACCTCACTAACTACCACACTAACTGGCTATTTAGACATGTAAATATATACCTAGTTATTAATCTAGGCTAGAAAATATATATCTATCATATATTTACATATCTAAGTATCTATATACATATATATATATAGATATCCACACACATATACATATACCCATATACCTCAAACACAAATATATATATCTATATCTAGATATCTAACTATCTATCTAGCTATAGGTATTTATATCTATACATATAGATATGCATATATCTAATACCTATCTATCTATCCATAGATATATCTATCTATGTATCTAATCTATTTATCTAACTAGCTATCTACTTATCTAACTATCTATCAATTTACCTATCTAACATTCAATCTATCTATATAGAGATATATATCAACCAATCTATCTATCTACCAACCTATATAACTCACTCACCCTCACTACTTGCCTCGCTGCTACTGCTGGAGCTTTACTGTGCTGCTGCTGCTGCCCTTATGCTGTTGATGCTTGCTGTTATTGCTGCTACTGCTGCTGCATATTCTGCTGCTGTGCAGGCTAGTGGCTTCTGCCCCTCCCCTCTTCGCGATCACACAAAGACATACACACACCTATATATACATATATATGCATATATATATATATATATATATATATATATATATATATACAAACATACATATATCTATATACTAACACACACACACACACTTAAACACACACACTAACATATAAATTTATCTATACACACACTAACACTTATGAACACACACACACTTATGCAAACACCTACATTTATCTATATATATATATAAACACCTATTTATATATATATACACACACACACAGATATATATATATACATATACACACACTCAAAGATATATATATATATATATATATATATATATATACACACACACACATACACATTAATACATATATATATATATATATACATTCACACACACGCACACTTATACATATATATATATATATATAAATATATATACATATATATAGACACACATACATACATACATACATATATATATATATATATATAGACACTTATACACCTACACAACACTACACACAAATAATGCACACAACGCCCACCAACGCGCGCCCAACTACCCCGACACTCACAAACACCTATAAATATATAAAATATAACCCGAGAACTCTAGCACACACTCCCCGATGCTAACCCAATGCGCGCACAAGCCCAAAATAAGGAAACCAAGTCAAAATGGCCGTTCAGTCATTTCGACGAACACGCGGTGTGCGGTTCGAAAAACCTCCTAAAACGCACACCAAACCAACTCGAAATCGGCCCAAAATTTACCCACGGGTCCTAAACGATGTCTAGATCCTAGAAACACACACCAAAGTCTTTGATCTACTTGGAATTACCTCCCTCAAGATCCAAGCCACCAAAACTAGCCTCCACACAAAGTCTAGGCTCTACATACCTAGGTCGGGGAAAATGCAAGGTTAGGGTTTACATAAAGAAGAAGGAATGGAAGAAAGAAGGAAGAAAAATGAAGAACACTTACTTGGGGAGAAGAAAGAAGAAGTGGAGAAGAAGAAGAAGTAAAGAAGAAGAAGAAAATAAAGAAGAGGGGGTTGTACTTGCTGTGTTTGGTCGGGTGTGGGTAGGTAGGGGCCGGCCAAGCAATAATAAAGGGGGTTTACATGTAGAAAATTTCCAAAATGCCCTCCCGTAACTCGGTTTTTGGTTTCGGGTTCCAAAAGTACTCAAACTAACTCTAAATCTCTCCAACTAACCCACTAAAAATATAATAAATATTTTTAAGCCCCAAAATAATCCTCACAAGGGTGTGGGCTGGGTCGAACATGGGTCCACTAGGGTCTGACATGGGTCCAGGCTAGCCAAAACCCTAAAATAATCAATTTAAAATAATACAACCACTAAATAAATATAAATATAATTAATTAAATATAATACACAATTTAGCAAATAAAAAAAATAACCCTATTTTCTAGAATTGGGTAGTGACAGTAATCCTGGAGAAGTCTTGTACAAATCTCATGTAGAAACCTGCTAGTCCGAGAAAACTTCTGATCTCATCTACTAAACTGGGAGTAGCTCACGACTCCACTGTCTCGATCTTCTTCGAGTTATCTGAGTTCCCATTACCTGTCACCATATGCCCAAGGAATTCAATCGTGTCAAGGAAGAACTCGCACTTTGAAAGCTTCCCGTAAAGCTCCTCTTTCCTGAGAGTCTTCAAAACCATCCTCAGGTGCTCCTCATCTCCTCTGGGGTCTTCGAATACACAAAAATGTCATTGATGGACACCACCATGAACTTGTCAAGGTACTGGTGGAACACCTTATTCATTAGGTTCATGAATACTGTCGGTGCATTAGTCAACCCAAAGGGTATCACCATAAACTCAAACTGGCCATATCGAGTCCGAAAAGCTGTCTTCGAAATATCTTTTTTCTTTACTTTTACCTGGTAGTAGCCTGACCTCATGTCTCTTTGAGAATATCTTCGCTTCGCGTAACTGATTGAAAAGATAAAACTATCATTGACAGCGGATATTTGTTCTAGATACTGAGGTTGTTTAGAGCCCTATAGTCGATACACATACATACCGACCCATCCTTCTTTGGTATAAACAAAACTGGAGCTCTCCACAGTGATGAACTAGATTTGACGAAGCCCTTGTCCTGTAACTCATCAATATGCGTCTTCAACTTTGCCAGTTCGCTATTTTTGACCCTATAGATATGTTGTGATATTGGCTCCGCTCCAGGCACCAAGTCTATAGAGAACTTGACATCTCTATCTGACGGCAAAGTTGGCAACTCCTCTGAAAGACATCCAGGAACTCCACTATCAAAGGATGTGCCAACTCTTCTTCCTCCATCCTGGCTCCATAAAAAGTGCCCTTACTTTGCTTCGCTGCTCCTTTGGCGACCTCAAACTCTGTCTCTCCTGGCGGTCGAAATATCACTCTACCTCTAAGCCAATTTATAGCAGCATGGTGCCTACTCAAGCAATATATTCCTAGTACAATATCGTATCTCGGAAAGTGTCATTACGAGTAAGCACACACTCAACTCTCGGTCCTCCAATGAAACTCTTTGGTCCTTACAAAAATTACTGACTAGGATAATGCCTTCGCTAGCCGTGATCTTGCAAGTCTTATCTAAGGGTTCCACCTCTAAATGATGCTTTAAAGCATAAGATACGGATACAAAACTATGGGAAGTACCAGAATTGAATAATGCAAGTGCTGGAATAGAATCGAGAAGAACTAAACCTAAAATCCCGGGGGTGCACCTTTCTGCTGCTGCTGGTGCTAGGCAAACCTCTGCTGCTGTGGTGGAAGGGGTGGTCCCCTCTGCTTGCCTCCTGGTGTAGTAGGTGCTCAAGCAGGCCCCATTTGAGTGGCTGCTCCACCCTGACCTGGACGAGTCCGAATAGATAGATAATCTCTCAACTGGTGTGCTGACGATCCACAAGACAAATATGTACCCATCCTCTTCCTGTAGATATCTTTCTTGTGTCCCACCTTTCCGTAGTATGCACACTGGACAACGGACTTGGTCTGCCTCTACGGCTACTGCTAGATATGTCCTCGAGTTGGTGCCTGGTGGTGCTGGTGCTGATACGCCCTTTGTTGCTGCTGAAAGTGGGGACACTTGGCCGGTACCGCGCTACCACTCGCTCCTCTAGAAACATCGCATCCTCTCTTGGGCCTGAGGTCCAGATCATCCTCAGTAATTTGGGCATCAATCAGAATGCCCTCAAAGGTGTGGTGACCCGTTCCTCTTATCCGGGAGCGCGGCTAAGAAATACAAATTGTATCGTTCGATCATGATAGATTGAATCAAGATCTTGTCCTCGTTATAGATTTGCTTCTTTGAAATTGATTCCCATATTCTGAGAACCATGCCTTGAGGATGGACTTAGCGGCAGATTCAAGAGGGAGCTCTCCACTGTAAGTTTTCTTGCCTAGTTTTTGTTGTCGCCTTGTTGCTTTCGCGCTTTTGAGTTAGTTTTGGATTTGATTTTCTTGAAAAGTTTTGATGGATTTTATTACTTTCGTTCGTTGAATTGTATTCCATCCAAAGTTTGGAAAAAGTAGAAGAGGTATTGATCAACTGTTCGTGCTATTGTAGGTGATCGTGCAGTAGACATCGTGCGAGCAGAGTCTTGAAGCACCACTTTTTTTTCCTTTCTCCAACTAACTAGTGAGTGGATATATTCAATTCAGTTGAACCATCTTCCAAGTCTTCATATCTAAAATCTTTGCCTTCTTGTTTGTTTCGATTAAACGATACCCTAATATCTAAAAGATGTCAAGATAAAAAGGAATAGACTTGGACTACTTTATGCTTGTCAATCAACTTGTGAACGGTTATCTTGTTACATGCAAGTTCATTTAAAATATTCTTTTTATGCTTCAATTTTAGTTAGAATGTATACTTCTTCTATAATTGTGCTATGTGTGGAACACACCTTGTTATGCAATAAACTGTTCAGGAAGACTATTCAGAATGAATTATGACATGCTACTTGTCTCATACTTGTGTTGCCTTGAACTACATCATTGCTAACTTAGCATAGTCGTCGTTTGATCAAGGATAACCTGTGCACAAAGTCATAGTTTTTGTGGACGGTCGCTGGGGCACCGGCACCGATCCGATCTGGACGAAACTTCTAGTTTAGTCTCGTGTTCTGGACGGGATGGCTTATAGCGCACCTTGTTCTTTCATTGTATACCATCTTCATTAATGACTATTGTACTTTATGGCATCATACCAGTAATCCCCTCATATATTTAAACTGTGCAAGCTAACTATGTCTTTGTGACAGGGAAGGTCATGGTAAGTATTGTGCATGTATTTCAGACGGGCTGGTAAAAGTCACCGAATGGTGGCATATTTATTTCTGTAAATTTTTATATCGATGCTTGCTTGTAAAATGAACCAAGGAAATATAGAAAGACCATAAAATAACTTGCATGCTTCATATAAATAATTTAGTATAGTTGGGATAGCTCGCCTTTACCAGTGTATTTTGATGTACTCACCCTCGTTGTAACAGGTTCCCCGCACCAAGGAGATCTTGTACGAACTTAATGCGACTTCTCGATCCAGTCCACCAACCGGTACGCCCTGATCGTGCCACAGAAGCAGCATTTTAAAGTTTCTAGAAGCTCGTCCACAAACTTATGCAACTCCGTAGGAAGGCGATAGCTTCGCCAGAAAGTCTTTAATATTTTAAAGTTTTAGTAAAAGGATGTAATATACATGACGACTATCTCATTTTAAGTCCACTTTTGTAAGCCCGTGCGGCAAATATCCGACCCGTTCAAGAGTTTTTAAAAGATGTTCATTTTCAATAAAAAGAACTTTTCCATGTTTTAATATTTTATTCAATTATCTGTGTACTCTGAATATGTTCTCATTATGCAAAAATACCTTGGCCTTGTGCGATGCGGAACCTACGCATGCATGGTGTCATGCCCGGGGGACGACTATCGATTTCATGGAATTGGGGCATGACATATTGGTATTAAAGCACAAATTCAAGTTTTTTTGACCCTCGTGTCAAAAAAGTTCCTTTAACGAACTATTCCCTATGCAAATTCTTGAACTCGTTAGGCCAAAATGAGATACTTTTCATACAATGAGTCCATAATACGTTATGGGCCTGATATAAGTTACCTTCTTTTGAAGGAATGACTCAAGCGCAAGCATCAGCGCTAGCACAAAGAGAGGTACAAGCCCAGGAAAATAGTTTTGGCACCTTGACAAGTTCCATAAGCCAGCAAGTCATGCCTCGTGTTGACTCGATTGAGCAAATAATATTCATGCTTGAGGCTAGCCAACAGAGGGATGAGGCTCGTTATGAGCGAGCCGAGAAGCACGTTGAAGAACGACAGAGCAAGTTCGAAGGCAGTCTAGAAGCCCAATTTATAGTCCAACAAAAGCAGGTAGATACCCTGTAACAGACCGTTCAGACCTTGGCCTCCAACTATTCTACGGTAACAGCAGTGACACTGGTGGAGCAACCCACGCCTGAAGTCAAAATGCCTCAAACTTCAAAGAAGAAGGATGTGACTACCTTCGACTTTGTCGACTTTATGAAGGTCTGCAACATGCCATTTAAGGGGACTGAGGATCTGATCGTGGCTTTAGATTGGCTGGCAGAGCTTGAGGATCACTTCAAATTTCTAGAGGTACCTGAGGAGAAGCAAGTCGCGTGTGCCCAAATACAGCTCTATTTGAATACGCATGATTTGTTAGACGTGCATCAAAGATCTCTTCCAGTTGACGATAAAGAGGAGACGATCATGTAGGCTACCTTCCGTGGTGTATTCGAAGAGGAGTTCGTGCAGCTTCGGCAAAAAAATATGACCGTGAAGCAGTACTCCGCCGAATTCAACCGGCTCGCCAAATTTGCAAGCTCATATTTACCTGATGCAGTGAGTCATGCCAGGTGATTTAAAGGCGGCCTGAGACCTACCATCCATACGCACGTGGTCATTCCCTAATACCTGACGATTGGGGAAGTTCTTAACCATGCCCTTTCTCTTGAACTACAGTATCCTCCAGTTGCTTCCGGCACTATGCATACTTCCAACCACAAGCGCCATAGCAACTAGAAAGGAAACAATGCTACCAAATGTCCAAATAATGGTCGTAAACAGAAGGAAAATTTAGACCAAATATGTTTCTTCTATAAGAAGCATGGGCATGTCATCAAAAAATGTCATATGAGACTTGGATTATGCCTCGCATGCAGTGAATCAAACAATGATATTACTAACTGTTCGTGCCACCCAAATTGCCACCCTCAATATCCAAATCCTACCACAGCACCCAAGCTAACCGAGTCGCGCCATAGCAAGAGCGTCATCAAGCTCAAGGCCGAGTATACACTATAACATAGGAAGAAGCCCTAGCATCGGACACCATTGCGTCAGGTATTTTACTTTTCAATGACATACCTGCACGTGTGCTATTTGATTCTGGTGCAACGCATTGCTTTATATCCACAAATTTTGTCGTAGAAAATAATATAGAAATAACACCATTGTATCTAGACCTTAGTGTTAGCACCCCGTCGGGAACAAATATATATATTCGTTTAGTATGTCAGGGCAGTCACGTCTGTATTGGGGAAAGGAAACTCTCGCTAGATATTTTAGTCCTAGATGTTCGGAATTATGACATTATCTTGGGGATGGATTGTCTCTGCGCTTGTTTGGCAACCATTGAATACGCAGACAAATAAGTCATCTTTCGTCTAGTTGGAGAAGCCGAATTCTGCTATACCAATGGTTCAACATTGGATCCGTCGAGGGCCTGCATGATAAAACTGCTTTCATAGGTATATGTGTAGTAATCTTGTTCATTCATTCATATGTGTAGTGATCTTGTATTTCTTTTCTATATCTGTTTATATGCTTGATTATGCTATTGAAACTGCTTTCATAGGTATGTACTTTACTCCAATCCTGACTGGATATATTTTTCCAGATGACTGGCTTATAGAGTAGGGTCCCATATTCTAGGGGCCACAGGACGGCGTACCTATAGAGGATACTCCTATTGACCAGGAGGACTTAGTTGAAGAGCCCGAGGAGGTCTAGCTTATTTGTATTGCATTGTATTGGACTATTCTTTTGGTGAATTCACAGTTTGTATTATTGTTCAGATTATGGATTGTATCTTTATTCTTTTCTTCGTTATTCCATTCGTGCATATTCTTCCTTATTTTGTTTTGTGATTGAGATTAAATATACTTATGAGATACCATATTGCTCCTCTATTTGAAGTTGATATGATTGACATGTACCATATTATATTGTTGAGATGTTAGATAGTTAGAAATGACCCAAATAGTGTTCTACCGCCGATTTTAGGGCATAGGTTGGACGTAACCACGTACTCATGCCCGATTATCCGGTGAGTGTCGTAGCACATTTTTAGTGGTAGCCCATGCAGGTCTAGATAGATATCGTAGTTTTGCTCGTCTAGAGTACTACTATGAGCCTGCTTTAGGAAACATGATTTAGGCTTAGAGTTTACTCAATCACAACTAGAAAAATTTCAATATCTATTTTGCAAATCCTTGTCTATTGAATATTGATTTACTTTGAATAAAGTTCTATCCTTCTTTAATGGTATCGTATCATATTAAATATAGATTTCATATTTTAATATAACTTCAGGATGCCGCCGAAGATGCGTTTCCAGTAATCAGATGCCGCAACAGCACGGTCAATCACTTTATCACCCATGAGGAAAGCACCCTCAGACGATGGTCCAGCACATACACTCAGGAGGTCAGCTTCACCGGTCCAGGTGGGCATATCGACAGCAGCTTTTGTCACGCCCCGATCTCCCGCAGGCTAAATCGGCCGTTCCCGCTAGGCGAGAATCATCGTGCCAGCGCTCCCGCGGAACAATCGCTTTATGACCCATCCGGGCGTGATGTCGCACGAGCGTGATCCACGCCCGTACAAGGCCGTGGTTCATTGGCTGGCGGTAAGAGTTCTAAGCCACAGAGTCGCACAGATTGTCCGAGTGCAGCGGAGTCAAAACGCATAGCAATTTGGAAACATGTTCACTGAGTCGACAATATAACGGAAGCATTGAAACATAAGCTGAAGCAAAGCAACTCTTTTATTGATATAAACATGTGTTACAAGCGGCGTATAGCCGAGATTACAAGTCGCTCAATCCACTCTCTCTGAAACAGTAAAACCATGCCAAGTGGCTACAATTATGGAATAATTGTACAGGCGATGTTCACAACATTATGTCTTATATATGTGCTTCAGTTCCGGACGTACCGCTGCTTCAGAGTGATCTTCACACCTTAGCACGTATGAAGTAGGCATCCGCATCGAACGAGGTACTCCCATAAAATGCATACAAACTGGTGGATTATCAGTACATTGAATGTACTGGTAGGGAAGCTACTCGCCCGCTCGACAAATCCAAACAAGTAATATAAGTTCCATGCACCAACTATTAAGTTGTCTTTCTAGTTGCCTTAGGCTCAGTTTCATGCAAACATTGAATAGCCTAACTCGTGTGGCGGTGCGCCGTGCAACATGAGAGGAAACACGGCGAGACTTACCAACTTACCATTTGGCCTTCCCTGTCCAAGGCAAATATTGTTAATTCAAGCACGGGCATGTATAAACATTCATGAGACATAGCATATGCAAACACGAGTACTGTTATTTCAAGATCGTTCAGGTGTTCAGTTTATTTTTTTCATGCAATACAATATCTCGCACGCAGATAGCCGCTAAGCGAGGATGACTTGTTTATCTTTCATTTACCAGCAAACATGCAACAAGTTAAGTACAAGGCGATCACTGGCGTATGCCATAATGGACGGTATAGTCTTAGATGAGAATGGTATGCAACGAAAGTAAAAAAGGCACTACAAGCTATTCTACCGAACAAGAGACTAAAATAATTGGTCTCTCCCGGACCGAGAAGATGCCAGTGCCCCAACATCGCCCGCTAGACCGAGCCTATGCACAAGTTGTCCGTGATCGAATGGCATCTCAGGTAAGTTATCCATTTACATGGTTAGGGTGACAAGAGTACAATACAAGTGTACAAGACAAGAGGCATACCGTTGAGACAATAATACTACAAGACAAGAGGCATTGCCTGGTTCATTTCTCATAATCTTCTTGAATAATATTTTTATATAACAGGGTGTTGGCATAACCTATGTTACAAGCATTGAGTCGAGGCAACGTACAAGCTGACAAGCATGCATTTGTATAAGAACAACATTCAAGTTAGCTCGGGCCAGAAGGTAAGCCGATGAGCGATATCGTTAGGGGACTTCCCGAGTGACAAGTTCTAGGGTAGCATGCGAGGGTCTGAACATATATAAAAGCACTGTTTCATTTCCATGTTCTAGCATAAGTAATACAAGTTGTGATTATTCCCTTATCTAGGTGCATTGGATTCATATTAGCATGAAGGGGGTGATTCACCTAGCGACTAGCATAAAATATCCATGTTTTATGTTTGCTGGCTAAGCAAAGACAAGTTCACCGTAGCCACCCACCTTAGCGATAATTTGCCTCGGTAGAGCGATACGTCAAGCGAGCCTCTGAAAGCCTTAGCCAGGTTCCTGTAGGGACAAGTCTGGATATCCTTTGCTTCTTATTTTAGGCAAAGTGGGTCGAGACAGTTGCACTTTTGCCGTTTGAGTCAGCAGTCCGCTTGAACGGAACAGGGTGTTACATCCTACCCAACTTAGAAAAAATCTTGTCCTCGAGACTTACTAAGGACAAGCAGTACATTTCAATCAATTTTGAGTTAACGATACAAGGCTGAGGTAAACCTATACAAGTTGTTATACTTATTTCATTTGGATATTCACTTGCACAAGCATCGAGATCGGCATATAGCTTAGTCTGGATCGTGCGCACTTTTGAAGTGCACTTCTAGCGTGAGCACGTCAACCAGATTAGTGATAGTGAAGTCTTAGCACTCGAGTTTCACCTTTTCTTAAGTCTTGGATGGTGCACAAGTTCAAGGCATCCCACGAATAGATGCATTCAACCAAACTTAGAGTCAGTAAAATCGGACAAGCTACTGTGATACTCTCCATGGTTCGCACAGGTTGGCACAAAGGCCACTCGCAGCACAAAATCATACAAGCAAGCATATCATATCATTCATAACATATTTTGAAAGTATTTAGACTTATTGTTAGAATATCCTATCGAGATATTGAGAGAGAGCGTACACATAACCCACGAACGAGCTTTCAAAACTGAGATATCGAATCAAAGTCCAAAGGCGTAGAAGCCAGGCTCTGATACCAACATGTCATGCCCAATCTCCCGTAGGCTAAATCGGCCATTCACGCTAGGCGAGAATCACCGCGCCAGCACCCCCGTGGAACGATCGCTTTATGACCCATCCGGGCGTAATGCCGCACGAGCGTGATCCATGCCCGTGCAAGGCCGTGGTTCATTGGCTGGCGGTAAGAGTACTAAGCCACAGAGTCGCACAGATTGTCCGAGTGCACCGGAGTCATAACACATAGCGATTTAGTAACAGGTTCACTGAGTCGACAATATAGCGGAAGCATTAAAACACAAGCTGAAGCAAAGCAACTCTTTTATTGATATAAACATATATTACAGGTGGGGTATAGCCGAGATTACAAGTCGCTCAATCCTCTCTCTCTGAAACAGTAAAAGCATGCCAAGTAGCTACAATTATGGAATGATTGTACAGGCGATGTTCACAATATTATGTCTTATATATGTGCTTCAGTTTCGGACGCACCGCTGCTTCGGAGTGATCTTTATACCTTATCACGTACAAAGGAGGCATCCGCACCGAACGAGGTACTCCCGTACCCTGCATACAAACTGGTGGATTATCAGTACATTGAATGCACTGGTGGGAAAGCTACTCGCCCGCTCGACAAATCCAAACACATAATATAAGTTTCGTGCACAAACTATTAAGTTGTCTTTCTAGTTGCCTTAGGATCAGTTTTATGCAAACATTGAATAACCTAACTCGTGTGGCGGTGCACCGTGTGACATGAGAGGAAATACGGCGAGACTTACCAACTTACCATTTAGCCTTCCCAGTCCAAGGCAAACATTGTTAATTCAAGCACGGGCATGTATAAATATTTAGGAGGCATAGCATATGCAAACACGAGTACTGTTATTTCAAGATCGTTAAGGTTTTCAGTTTATTTGTTTTATGTAATACAATATTTCGCACGCGGATAGCTGCTAAGCGATGATGACTTGTTTATCTTTTATTTTACCAGCAAACATGCAACAAGTTAAGTACAAGGCAATCACTGGCGTATGCCATAATGGACGGTATAGTCTTAGACAAGAATGGTATGCAACGAAAGTACAAGAGGTGCTGCAAGCCATTCTGTCGAACAAGAGACTAAAACAATTGGTCTCGCCTGGACCGGGACGATGCCAGTGCCCCAGCATCGCCCGCTAGACCGACCCTTTACACAAGTTGTCCTTGATCGAACGACGTCACGGGTAAGTTATCCATTTACATGGTTGGGATGATAAGAGTACAAGACAAGAGGCATGCTATTGAGACAATAATAGTACAAGACAAGAGGCATTGCCTGGTTTATTTATCATAATCTTCTTGAATAATATTTTTGTATAACAGGGTGTTGGCATAGCCTATGTTACAAGCATTGAGTCGAGGCAACGTACAAGCTGACAAGCATGCATTTGTATAAGCACAACATTCAAGTTAGCTCGGGCCCGAAGGTAAGCCGAGGAGCGATATCATTAGGGCACTTCCCGAGCGACAAGTTCTAGGGTAGAATGCGAGGGTCTAAACATATATAAAAGCACTGTTTCATTTCCATGTTCTAGCATAAGCAATATAAGTTAGGATTATTCCCTTAGCTAGGTGCGTTGGATTCAAATTAGTATGTAGGGGTGATTCACCTAGCGACTAGCATAAAATATCCATATTTTATATGTGCTGGCTAAGCAAAGACAAGTTCACCGTAGCCACCCACCTTAGCGATGATTCGCCTCGGTAGAGCGATACGTCAAGCGAGCCTCTGAAAGCCTTAGTCGGGTTCCTGTAGGGACAAGTCTGGATATCCTTTGCTTCTTGTTTGAGTCAAAGCGGGTCGGGACAGTTGCACTTTTGCCGTTTGAGTCGGCAGTCCGCTAGAACGGAACGGGGTATTACAGCTTTCATAGGTGCTCTACCTCTAGTACCGAAGAGAGGACAAACAATTTTTGAGGATCTTCCACCTCCGCCACTAGTAGCTGATCAGACACAGATGTTCACGCTCTTCCAGCAGATAATGGAGGCACAGCAGCGATAGTCAGAGGTCCTGCCATAGAGCATAGAGAATGCTTACCAGATCGTACTTAGAGCGGTTGAGAGAGCTAATACAGCACAGCCACAGACGGCAGCAGCTGATCAGACACAGATGTTCATGCTCTTCCAGCAAATAATAGGACGCAGGCAGGATGGGGCTAGGCCAATGCTTACTTTGTGGATCGGGAGATCCTCAGTTGCGGGCTTGCCCTAAAGTTCCAGCTCTTCCAGTCCATAGTGAAGGACAGGCACAGAGGGCACCCGCTAGACCACCAGCGGGATAGCAGCAAAGGTGCTCCACCTCTAGTACCGAGGAGAGGACAAACAGTTTTCGAGGATCTTCCACCTCCGCCACTAGTAGCTGATCAGACACAGATGTTCACCCTCTTCCAGCAGATAATGGAGGCACAGTAGCGATGGTCAAAGGTCCTGCCATAGAGCGTGGAGAATGCTTACCAGATTGCACTTAGAACAGTTAAGAGAGCTAATACAGCACAGCCATAGATGGCAGCAGCTGATCAGACACAGATATTCACACTCTTCCAGCAGATAATGGGATGCCTGCAGGATGAGGCTAGGCCAATGCTTACTTTGTGGATCGGGAGATCATCAGTTATGGGCTTGTCCTAAAGTTCCAGCTCTTCCAGTCCAGGGTGAAGGACAGGCACAGAGGGCACCCGCTAGACCACCATCGGAATAGCAGCAGAGAGGACCTCTTCCACTACAGCAGTAGCTGTTTGCCCGGCATCAGCAGCAGAGAGGAGTGCAGCAACAGAGGCAAGCTTTTGCCATGACTGTCGAGGAGGAGGAGGCGGTTGACGATGTCATCTCAGGTTCAGTTTATCTCGATTCCTTTCCAGCTCATATTTTGTTCGATTTTGGTTCTCATAGCTTTGTATCTATATATTTTGCTTTGAGGCATCGTCTTGAGTCTGAACCGTTAGGAAGGACTTGCAGGATCATGAATGTAGGTGGCATTATCCTGGTCAGTGATATTTGCAAGAACCAGAGAGTATTTTTGGTAGGCCGGAAGATGAGCGTATGTTTACTTGTAATGCCACTTACGAGTTAAGATATAATACTCGGGATGGATTGGTTGAGTAGACATCATGCTAGTAGAGTTTTATTTCAGACGCTAGTAGAGCCGGAGTTCGAGTTTATCCGAGGAGCAGAGCAGAGCGAAGGTAAGTTCTGTGGAGCTATGATAGAAGAACAGGAGTCACCACATTCGTTGATTGCATAGTTTATGGATAACTTTCCAAAGGAGTTGTTGGGGTTGCCGTCGGACAGAGATATTGAATTCTCTATAGATTCATACCAGGCGCAGAGTCGATATCTCAATACGTCTATAGAGTCAACAACAGCGAACTAACAGAGTTAAAGAAGCAGGTGGATGAGTTACAAGACAAGGGTTTTATCTGTTCCAGTTCATCACCATGGGATGCTCCTGTACTTTTTATACCAAAGAAGAATGGGTCAGTACGCATATGTATCGACTACATGGCACTTAATAACCTCACTATCAAGAACAAATACCCATTGCTACGAAGATAGGGTACCACCAGGTGAAAGTGAAGAGGGAAGATATCCCGAAGACAGCTTTTAGGACTCGCTATGGACAGTTCAAGTTCTTGGTGATGCTGTTTGGGTTGACCAATGCCCCGACAGTATTCATAAACCTGGTGAACAAGGTATTTTATCACTACCTGGACCAGTTTGTTATAGTCTTTATTAATGATATTCTGATATATTCGAAGACCCTAGAGGAGCATGAGCAGCACTTGAGGATAATTTTGGAGACCCTCAGGAAGGAGAAGTTGTATGGCAAATTATCAAAGCGTGAATTCTTCCTTGATAAGGTTGAATTCCTTGGGCTTGTTATTACAGGAGATAAAATCTCAGTGGACCCGAAGAAGATCTCAGTAGTTGAGTCATGGTCTACCCCGAGTTCAGTAGCAAAAATTAGGAGCTTCCTTGGATTAACAGGCGACTAACGGAGGTTTGTTCAGGACTTTTCCAGACTTGCAGAGACGAAGACTAGGCTGACCAGGAAGGACGTAGAATTCGTCTAGACTGAGGATTATCGGTCAGCATTTAAGGAGATAAAGAGGAGATTGACTACAGCTCCCATCTTGACACTACCATCAGGAGCAGGATGATTTTCTATTTACATTGATGCATCAGGGAAGGGTTTGGGTTGTGTGTTACAGCAGCACGAGAAGGTAATTGCCAATGCTTCCAGGCAATTATGCCCACATAAGAAGAACTATCCTACCCATGATTTAGAGTTGGCAGAGGTTATCTTTATTCTCAAATTATGGACACACTACTTGTATGGAGAGAGAGTGGAGATCTTCATAAACTATAAGAGCTTAAAGTATGTTTTTGTATAAAAAGAGCTCAACATGAGGCAGCGGTCATGGTTGGAACTGATGAAAGACTTTAAAATATCTTTGCAGTACCATCCAGGGAAGGCCAACGTAGTCACAGATGCTTTGAGCAGGTATCCCGTGGCTATGTGCTTGACAAAAGATAGACATTTATTGGCATATCTTGACAGTTTGGACATTGAGGTACTAATTCATGTTTAGTAAGAGCTGATAGACCGGGTCAGAGCTGGAAAGTATAAGGATAAGTCTTTAAGGAGCATCAGAGCACGGGTTTAGTTGGGGCTAGCAGAGGACTTCATCGTCGGAGATGACGGATAATTGCGACACGGTACCAGGTTATGTGTATCGAGAGGAGCATTGCGCGAGGAGATTCTGTAGGAGGTGCATCGTTCTCAATACTCTATGCATCCAGGTGCCAATATGATGTATCGAGACATGAGAGAGCATGTATGGTGGTATGGCATGAAGCGGGAGGTAGCTAGCTTCGTGTACAGATGCTTAGTTTGCCAGCAGGTCAAGGCGGAGAGACAGAGGCCAGGAGGATTGCTTCAGCCTTTACCCATTCCGGAGTGGAAATAGGAGCATATGACTATGGATTTTGTATCAGGGCTTCCGTGTTCTCTAGGAGTCAAAGATATAATTTGGGTAATCGTGGACAGGTTGACCAAATCAGTCCACTTTCTGCCATTTAAAGTGGGTACATCTACGGAGAAGCTTGCAAAGATGTATGTGCGCCAGATTATCAGATTGTACGGTATTCCAGTGAGCATAGTATCGGATCGGGATAATCACTTCATATTCCATTTTTGAAGGAGTTTACAGGCTAGCTTGGACACTCAGCTCAAGTTCAATACCGCTTATCACCCTCAGACGGACGGACAATCGAATAGGACTATTCAAACTCTCGAGGATATGTTACGCACCTGTATTTTGGATCTTAGAGGTTCTTGGGAGGATCACCTTCACTTGGTAGAGTTTTTATAGTACAACAGCTACCAAGCCAGCATTGAGAAGTCACCATTCGAAGTATTGTATGGATGGAGATGCCGCACTCCGTTATCCTAGGATGATAATGGTGACAGAACTTTATTGGTACCAAAGATGGTAGTGGATGCAGCAGAGAAGGTAAAGCTTATTAGGGACAGACTTCGAGTGGCACAGGATAGGCAGCGGCATTGGGCCGATAGCCACCGGAGACCTTTAGAGTTTGAGGTATAGCTTTAGTTTATTTTGCTTGTATTTGATTGTGTTTGTTATAGTGCTAAGGTTGTGTTTCATGCTAGGTTGGTGGTCTAGTTTTCTTGAGGATTTCTCTGACACATAGCATGATTCATTTTGGTAGAAGTGCAAGCTTAGTCCGCGATTCATTTGACCTTTCAATATTCTTGAGAGGGTCGGTGCAGTCGCTTACATACAAGACTTACTACCTACACTGGAGGGAGTACACAATGTGTTTTATGTGTCACAGCTGAGACGGTACATGGCAGATCCCAGTCATGTGTTGGATCACTCAGAGATAGAGGTAGGCCCTACTCTTAGCTATCCAGAGCATCCAGTAGAGATTCTAGATCGGAGTGAGAAGGTACTGAGAAACCAGATGATTTCTTTGGTGCACGTCTCATGGAGGTATCACTCGCTAAGAGAGAGTACCTGGAAGCGAGAGGCCGAGATGCGCGAGCGATATCCATATATGTTCGAGCCGTGAGGTATAATTCTTTCTTGCATTGTATTGTTTGCTTTGGGTAGTTAGTTTCTTCCTTAATTTTGAGGACAATTTTTTTTTTAAGGTGGGTAGGATTGTCGCCCTCACATTTTCACTCAAGAATAGTTTGGTAATTGATATGGGTAATATTTATTTTAGGTTTAATTGTATTTAATATTTGTGCATGCATAATTATTTAATTATTGTATTATTATTGATTGCTAGTTGTAGATTTATTTTAGAGTTGTGTAGTGGACCTAACCTATTTATTAGAATACATGAGCCCAATATTTTGGATGAGTTTAGTTTGAGCCCATGAGTTTGGCCCATGGATTAGGAGGTTGGATTAATTAGAGAAACCATTAGACTAGAACCTTTTCTCCCTAATTAATTCTTTATGAGAGTCCCCAAGGGGTATTTGAGATATTTTACATAGCTTGGAAGAGGGGTACATGGCCGGCCACCTATAAAGAGAGAGAAACTATTTTATTTTACCAAATTCCTAAATCCTTAGATCTACTTTTTTCCCTCTTCCAATTCCCTCTATTCCCTTATCAATTCTCTACCAATTCTTCACCAATTTCTTCCCTAATTCTTTATTGAGGCTTCTACATCAAGGATCTACAAGAAAGAAGCAAGGAGCAAGGAGAAGGGGGCCAAGATCATATCCCAATAGTTATTTTTTAATTTCCTCCCTTAAAATAGACTTTTTATTGGGAATCCATCTCCCAATAATTATATTTTAATTTCCTTCCTTAAGATAGACTCTAGATCTGAGATTTAACGATGAAAAACTAACCCACATCCATAAGCTACACATAAAAATTAGTTTTAGGTTCATCGGAGACCTACGGTGGAAGTTATGTCCATTTTGGTGTCAATTTTAGAGAAATTCTGAGATTGACACATGTAGTAGTTACCGTTGGGTCTAATAGATCTAAATGACATGTGATTGCTTGTTTATGACTAGTTTTGTGTCCACCATTGGATAAATGTAGGTCGTATCTCGTTAATTTGACAAAATAGGTTGATTTTAGGGGTTTTCCTTCGACACGGAGCCTTGTGCATATCACATTGTGACACAAACACGTAGTTACTCTAATTATTATACGTATTGTTCATAATTATTATTTTAGGCTTGCTCATGTCCTCCGAAATGTGTTTGGTTGTGTGTTGGAGCCGTATCGCAAGCGTATCATAGAATGAGTGTGATACGGATGCAGTGCACTCCACGTATTTGATGTTTTATCTTCCTTGCTATACGTACATGTGTAATTATATATATATATATATATATATATATATGTGTGTGTGTGTGTGTGTTGTTATATATATAAAGATATACATTAAGTTTGAGTGTAGTGTATTAGTGTAGATGGTGTGTGTGTGTGTGTGTGAGGGTGTAAGTAGTATCAGCAGGAAAGTATCAGTACACAGTGGCAACTGAGAGGAGCAGTCAGTCACTGAGGGCTTGGGCACTTGTTGATGTAAAGTCGAGCAGTAAAGTAGCAGTATCTAGCTACTGTGCCATCAGCAAAGAAGAGAGCAGTATCAGTAGCTGCTGTAAAGTCGGGCAGTAAAGTAGCTGCAGCTAGCTACTGTGCCATCAGCAATGAAGAGAGTAGTATCAGTAGCTGCTATGAATTTGGGTAGTGAAGTAGCTGCAGCTAACTACTATGCCATCAGCATATAAAGAGAGCAGTATCATTAGCAGCTGTGAAGTCGAGCAAACTGGCGAGAGTTAGCAAGCTAAGAGGGTACAGTATCATTAGTGGTATCAGTCCACTGTGCAAGTTAGATACACATTATCAGTATCAGATTGACAATTCAATATTCAGGTACAGTTTTAGTTTCAGTTTTAGTGTTCAGCTTGGGCAAGGCATTGGGTTAGTTGAGATTTTAGTTTAGCTTAGTTTTGGTCAGTAGTTATTGGTGTAGTTAATATATATATATATATATATGTGTGTGTGTGTGTGTGTGTGTGTGTGTGTAATGGTTGATAATAGTAGTTAGTTGAGCTATTAGTTGTTAAATTGTTAGTAGTCGATTAGTTGCTTAACTATCTAGCTATATATACTATGTATATATGTAGTTATGGGTTATTGAGATATTAAGTTGTATAGTAGTAGTTAGTTATGTATAAATATAGTGTGGTATTATTGTTTAGTAGTTAGATACTTATATAGCTAGTATTAGAAGTTTATGTATATGTGTTTAGCATATTATCTTGGGGTATCATATATGTGTTAGCTATTATGTTAGAGGCTTGTGTTATCTCAGGATACCAAGGTATTGAGTTGGGTACTGGAACCAGTAGGGACAAGTCTGGATATCCTTTGCCTCAAACAAGTATTCTCGCTTCAGCAAAGCAGGTCGGGACATTGCACTTTTGACGTTTGAATTGGTAGTCCGCTTGAGCGGAACGGGATGTTATATCCTACCCAACTCAGAAAAAGTCTCGTCCTCGAGACTTACTGAGGACAAGTAGTACGTTTCAATCAATTTTGATTTACACAAGTCGTTGTACATGTTCATTTGGATATTCACTTGCATAAGCGTTCGAGATCAGCATATCGTTACTCTGGATCGTACACATATTCGTAGCGCTCCAAAGACATCCACGCCAACCAACTTAACGATAGTGAAGTCTTAGCACTCGAGTTTCATATTTTCATTCGTCTTGGACCATGCACAAGTTCATGGCATCCCTCGAACATATGCATTCAACCAACTTAGAGTTAGTGAAATTGGACAAGCTACTACGATAATCTCAATAGTCTCGTACAGGTTGGCACAAAGGCCGCTCACTTCATGATTTCATACAAGCAATCATATCATTCAAAATGTATTTTAAAAGTATTTAGACTTTTGTTGGAATATTCCGTTGGGACAATGAGAGACAGCGTGCACATAATCCTCGAACGAGCTTTAAAAACAGAGATATTCCGAACGAAGTCAAAAGACGTATAAGCCAGGCTCTGATACTAACCTGTCATGCCCCGATTTCCCGCAGGCAATTCGGTCATTCTCGCTAGGCGAGAATCACCATGCCAGCGCTCCCGTGGAACGATCGCTTTGACCCATTCGGGCATGATGCCGCACGAGCGTGAGCCACGCCCGTGCAAGGCCGTGGTTTATTAGCTGGTGGTAAGAATTCTAAGACACAGAGTCGCACATATTATCCAAGTGCAGCAGAGTCATGAACGCATAGGTGATCGGTAACAAGTTCACTGAGTCGTCAATAGCAAAAGCATTGAATAACACAAGTTGAAGTAAAACAACTTTATTAATATAAACATGTGTTACAGGCGACGTATAGTCGAGATTATAAGTCGCTCAAGCATCTCTCTCTGAAACAATAAAAGCGTGTCAAGTGGCTACAATTATGGAATGATTGTCCAGGCGATGTTCAGGCTATGTTCCAACATTATGTCTTCTATTTGTGCTTCTGTTCCGGATGCAGTGCTCCAAGGCTTCAGAGGGGACTCCTGGCCTTAGTACACATGAAGGAGGCATCCGCACCGAACGAGGTTCTCCTGCACCCTACAAATGATCTGGTGGATTATCAGTACATTGAATAAACTGGTGGGGAGGCTACTCGCCCGCTCGACAAATCCAAACAGTAATATAGGTTTCGTGCACCAACTATTAAGTTATCTTTCTAGTTGCCTTAGGATCAGTTTCATGCAAGATTTGAATAGCCTAACTCGTGTGGCAGTGCACCGTACAACATGAGGAGAAATACGGTAAGACTTACCAACTTACTATTTGGCCTTCCCTGTCCAAGGCAAACATTGTTAATTCAAGCACGAGCATTTATAATGACAATCAAGACAATGACATAGGCAAACACGAGTGTCATTGTATCATGATCGTTCAGGTGTTCAGTTATTCATTTGATACGATGCAATAAATTGCACGCGGATAGCCGCTAAGCGAGGATAACTTATCTATATGAACACGAGTCGCTGGCATAGCCATAAAGGAACGTAGTCAAGGACAAGGATAGCATGCAACGAGAACACACGATAAACACATGATGTGTTACAAGCCATCCAGTCCGCACACGATTGACTGCACATGAAGTTCCATCCGGATCGGATCAGCCCCAGTGCCCTGGTGACCGTCCGTGGAACTTGATATCCGAAGATCACCTTATTCAAGTTGTCCACAACATACAATTATTGGTCTTTCAATTATCATGAGATACACGAGAACACGAGTGCATGTGAACACGAGAACACGAGTGCACGAGAACACGAGTATACGAGATACTTGAATCTTGATTCTTTGTTCAGTGAATGACTTACCTTGATGCATTGCCCTGGTTCGGGGCTGCCTTTGGTGACCTAACGGTCCCGGATACTTGTAGGTTCAATCATGCACGAAACGACTACTTAGTAGTCTCCCGGGATTTGGATAAAAATAAGGCAACATACAAGCAGACAAGCATGTAATTATATAAACACAACATTCAGGTTAGCTCGAGACCGAAGGTAAGCCGAGGGGTAAAACCGTAAGGGACTTCCCGAGCGACAAGATCTATGGTAGCATGCGAGGTTCTGAACATATATATAAGCAATATTTCATTTTTATGTTCTAGCACAAGCAATACAAGTTGGGATTATTCCCTTAGCTAGGTGCGTTGGATTCTTATTAGTATGCATGAGGTAATTCACCTAGCGACTAGCATGTATCATTCTATATTTTATCTATGCTGGCTAAGCAAAGACAAGTTCACCGTAGCAACCTACCTTAGCGATGATTCGCCTCGATCGAGCGATACATCAAGCGAGCCTCTGAAAGCCTAAGCTGGAACTTATAGGGACAGGTCTGGATATCCTTTGCCTCAAATGAGTATTCTCGCCTGAGAAAAGCGGGTTGGGATATTGCACTTTTTTCGTTTGAATCGGCAGTACGCTTGAGCGGAATGGGGTGTTACATGTTGCACTATACCAGAAGGCTATTCAGATACAAACTGGGTAACTGACTCACATGATGTAAAATTTACTACTGGATATATTTTCACTCTAGGAGGAGCTGCAATCTCCTGGAGCTCAAATAAACAAACTATCATAGCTAGGACTACAATGGACTCCGAAATGATAGCCTTGGAAACTACATATACAGAAGTCGAATGGCTAAAAAACTTTATTATGCATATACCTGTTTCTATTAATCTTCTTCCTGCAATTTTTATAAACTGTGATAATAAATCTGTTATGGAACTACTAAAGCATGATTCTGTGAATGCTAAGATGAAAAGGCACCTGCAGCTGCGCTTCAAGTCTATAAAGAGCCTATTGGACAAATATGTAGTTCTTGACTATATAACGTCAGAAAAGAATCTTACAGGCCACTTGACGAAGGGTCTATCTAGGACTTTGATCCTAGAATCATCGAGGGGGATGGGGTTAAGCCCATAAGTAAAGTCACCAGCAGTGGCAACCTAACCGAGTCTGATTGGAGATCCCAAGAAGTCGGTTCAATGGGTAGGAACAAGCTGGACTTAGGTGACTTTTATGGAACACTGACCTGAGATTAAAATCTCATTCTATAATGCCCAAGTGGCTGTACATGCGTACAATGATTCTCCATCCCTTTGGTGATAATGTTCTAGAGTGATATGGTCAGGATAAGTTTTAAAAACTCTTAAAAGGTCCAAGTTGATATGCAGGGTTGAAACCTATCACCAACCCTTAAGAACTTACCTATATGAGAGGCCGCGAAGGCCGCAACTATGGGACCGGGCGATTCCAGACAACTCTCATGAATTTGGATTAATGTGCATGGCCAACCAAAAGTTCCACCCGTTAGTCCCAGAATCTCTAGTGTACTATGTGTTCTATTTTCTGAATCTGGTGAAAGAAGTCTGATTCAAGGCATAGTCCATCAAGCACTTCTTCAGATAAAGACAATAGTCACTAAGTGAGATTCAAGGCTGTAGTCGATCTCATCTATGCATAGTATATACATGTCAAGATACTCTTCCTTTTAATTTCTTAGTCACTTTTATTCGAAAACTTGACCTTTTGGGGGGGGGGGATTATTAGCCTTGCTTTAGCAAAAGCTCAACTTCCTTCTTTCTTTTAGTCCCACATCAGATGGGCCAACCCCTCCTTGTATGTATATATTAGTTCCTCTTCATTGCTTTCTTAATAATGTTGTGTGGGGAACCCCTTGGGCCACACGCGCGCGGTGCCACTGCCGCCCGGCCCGGCTCGGCTCGGTTCAGTTCGGCACGAGTAACGGGTGCAGGTACGGGCCTATACCTACGGGCGCCGAATGCCGATCCAATTTACTCTTCGGGTCCGGGCTGGGATACAAAAATCTTTTTCCTCTTCTTTATTTTTTGAACCCATTTGGCTCTTTAAAATTTGAACGTTGAGGCTAATGTCCAGATTCATTGAACCTTGCTACAGCTCTTTTGACAGCCTTTTCCCACATTTTATTTGCTTCTTAATGGTCTATTTATGAGCCATTAAGTACCCTATCTGTGGCTGTGTATAAGCTTCAGCCTATTTATTTGGTCTCCTTCTCCTTTATTTTTATACAAAAAAACTCTCCTACGTGAAACCTCTCTCTCTCTCTCAAACCTATCTGGGCAGAGCTAAGTTCGGTATCTCTCTCCGAGTTGTGTGCAACGAAGAGAACCCAGTAGTCAAGAGATTTTACCACTAGGAGATTTCGAGAAACGTCTGCACATAGACCTCGGATCAACTCTTAGGGCAGTGCTTCGTGCACGACTTTCCCGGAGGTCGGTAACAATTTTTTTTGTTTCTTTGTGCTCGTATAAATCTCTAAAAAATAATATATATTTTGTTATCAAATTCTTGTAATAAAAGTGTGAGCCACACTTTTTCTCATGTTAGCATGGGTGGCGTACCTAGCAAGGATCATGATCGCAAATGATCATGAACAAAATAGATGGCCACAATCATTCTAACAAGGAATCATTATGAATGGACAATAGGACTCACACTTTTGCTCATGTTAGCATGGGTGGTGCACCTAGCAAGGCACATGTTAACAAATGATCATCAACAAAATGGATGGCCACAATCATTCCAACAAGGAATCATTATGAATGGGTAATAGGACAACGACAAGTGGCTTAATCTTCTACATAGGTCCTTCCCTAATAATTTTTAGCACAACCATAAAGTAGTGTATATATATATATATATAATATTCAATTTTTATAATGCTAAAAAATCAACAAAATAATTTCTAATAAAACCAAAATAAGTTCCTAAAGAATCTATACCTAAGAAAATAGATACTTGGAATATATATATATATATATATATATATATATATATATATATATATATATATATATATATATATATATATATATTTTTTTTTTTTTTTTCTATGCACATAAATTTCTATATTTGTTTATTTAAAAAAATTAAAACATAAGGTATAAAATAAACATGTATATTTTAACACATACTCTTATTAACTTAAATGAATAAAAATTAATAACAAAAAAAATAATAAAAATAAATTTTGGGGTTTTTACATCCTACCCACTTTAATGAAATTTTGTCTTCGAAATTAGAATCAACGAATCCAAAAATTTAAGTAACGTTGCTGACGTCACTACCTCTCAACCCATAGTCTTCAATCTTATCAATTCTTCTCTCGAAGCTCTACCTCTCTATATACACTGGTTGATAGTTACTAGATTCTCCAAGTTTTTGATAATCGCCAAACCAATAATCATGTTTCCAGTAGCACCTGGCCAACCACAACACGGGCTCTATCGAATAAATGGCTTAAGGCCCCTATATTTTTCCCCTTGAATATAACCTTCCAATAGTATCTCTATGTCTGTAGTAAATTATTAAATTGTCCTAAAAAAAATTATGGTGACTTAAATTTGTATTCTTCCCAACTCCTCAAAACTCTCTCTTGCGCAAAGTATAAATTCGTTGATCGCTAGTGGTTATATTTTATAGCCCAGATTTATTAAAGACATTTTTCCATCATTATTCTAACTGTTAGAGCCTTGTTATTTATCCTCTAAATATTATCACCGAGTTAACATTTAGCCTAAAGCCATATGCTGATCCTCGAGTATATATAGTCTCAGTACTTAGTAATCAAATTCTACATAACTAAATTCTCAAAATTTTAAATGCCAATTGAATTTATAGATGCTAAATTCAATTTCACTCAATTTTATATATTCCTGATCGAGTCACTTAATTCTTCCTAGGTCATTTCCCAAATACATACTCGATCAAGATCAATAACCCTTATGAATCCTTACTTGTCGTCAACTATCTTACTCTACCTTGAGCATGAAGTTCCATAAGATTAATTTATATCCCGTATACACTTCGTCGCACTACTTTTGGTCCACCTTAATGAATTTTTCATACAATATAGGCAGTCAACTATATCCAATTCTAGCAATGTAACATCTAGCACGGTATCATCTTCCAATATATAGCCAAAACGACCACTATCCTCTTACTCTATCTTAGGCTCTAGTTTATCAGCCCCTGTTGTTATTTGTAAAATCCTCAGTCTGGCCATTTGTGTTTATCACTGCCAAACTCCACAGTCAAAGTATGTCTATGTCTAATCTAGATCCAATGTTACACACTTAGTTACCCAACCCTCAAACCATACAAATAATCATATCTAGCAATCTATCGGTTTAGTCCAGTCATATAACTATTATTAATTTAAGGAGATATATAGTAAGGATCTAAGTCTTGTACTTGAAATCTGAATGTGACAAAAAAAACTCGAACCACTCTAGCCGTACCACTTAAAGTTCCCTTTCCTTACGCCATAATTTCCTTCAATAAATCCCTTGCACCATAATCATAATTTGTCCTCGACATTTTACAAGTTCTCAATGAATCCTCTAATTTTGTTTACCAAGAGTTTCCCCAAACATGATATAATATTTAGGACCTAATAAGTGCACACTTCCACCAATACTCTGCTCATATTGATCTCCAAGACAATGGGTCAAATTATTTTCCTACTTGCTATAGTATCTTATCTACTCTATAACTAGTTGCTTTCAATCTTTAATCTATCGAAGATCCAATCTCGTAATCTCTTTTTAAGTCTCAAATTTTCCTAGGAATTCTCAATCTTATTTGACCGTCATCATTTTTTTTGGAATAAAAATCCAATATTTCCATTCATTTCCATTATTTATAACTTTGCATTATCTTCAACCCTTCTCAACCAAAATTTTCTTGTTCTTCGTAGACCTTGACTCTTGAGGGTATTGCTAGTCATCTGGTTTCTTCCCTTTTTGAATCCTCTTAAGTTGCCTTGATTAACCCTTCTGGTAATTATTACCTTAATTTTATGTCATAACAAATCAAATGCATTCCTTAAAATAGTATCCCTCGATTTACATCTATCTACTATCATCACTCCTTAGAAACCTATAATCATAATATAGTTACCCAAATTATACCATCCAGGTATGAGTCTACTCGAAATCAATTGTCATTCTAACAGCTTCTATCTACGAAAGGCCTTTACCCGATCATATTATCCAATTTTTTTCTTTAAAATGAGAGCCTCAAGTTCTATTTATTCAAGTCCATAGCATAGTTACTACATCACTTTGGGATATACACTACCAAAAAAGTCAAATTAGCGACATAAAGAAACATCGCTAAATGACCAAATTATGTCGTTAAATACTTTTAGCAACGTAATTAGCCACATTTTACAGAACTCAGAACTCAGCTAGTCGTTGAAAGGAAAACCATCGCTAAACTTTGCTATACCGACGCTTTTTAGTGACGTAAATGTGTCGCTAGATTAGCGATGTTTAGCGACGCAGCGTCGCTAGTTAGCGACGTGCTCATCTGTCACTTAACGTCGCTAATTAGCGACTTATATAGCGATGTTACATCAACGTCTTAAATGACCTGGTAATACTGCCATGTTAGCAAAATTAGCGATGTATGCAGCGACGTATTTAGCAACATATTCAGCGACGTATAATAATATCGCTAAACGTCGCTAAACTCGTTAAATTTTCAGTGGAAAAAATGTTAATAATTACCAATCTTCCTGCAATTTATGAATTTCTAATTATAAATAGACCTGGAGCAACCCTCCGTTGAATTCTCTGGGTTCGCCTACCCCTTCGGTGGAACACTCAACACCGGTAAATTAACACACATTTAATATGAATAAAAAGTATCACAGTCACACAATGCACACAAATATTATAGACAGACTTGGAGCAACCCTCCATTGAATTTTATGCGTACGAAATAACACAAAAGTATATAAAATATCACAGTCACACAATACACACAAAATAAAAGTATCACAGTCACACAAAATACAAAAAAATAAAAGGATCACAGTCACACAAAATACATAATATAAAAGTATCACAATCACACAATTACCACAATAAAAGTATATAAAACATTACAGTGTCAATCTCGAGGATATCCAATACGCTGAGGCACATACCAGTCACTCAGATACAGTGCATAAAAAACGTCTATGTGATCAATTTTAGATAGTGCTGGGTAACTGAAACTCTCCCTCTGAGCTGGTCCCTGCCCAACAGTAGGAGACACAATTTTCTCCTTAACAACCGCTTCTATTTTAACAGCAGGTAGCATCTCTTTCTCCTTAACATTTACTTTCTCCTTAACAGTAGGAGACATCACTTCCTTCTTAACAGTAGAAGTTGTCTCTCTCAAGCGACGTGCACGTGCTCGAGTCATGGGTGCCATATGGTAAGATAGATGAAAACAAAGAATATAATTGATAACAAATATAAAAATATTGTCTAATATTAAATATTGTGTAAATTTTAGCGACGTGAACTCAAACCACAAATTGATCTCTGCCACAACTATTTATCTTAACTTGATATCCTCAACTATTCAAGTTTTTCAACTTATAGTCTCAACTTTGATATGTATAAACTTGATACCCTAAAAATAAAAAAAATGACAAAACTACTACTCCACCCCCTCCCTCCCTCCCACTTTGTCGCGCGCACTCGCTGCTGCTGCTGCCGCTACTGCGAAGGGGGGATGTAGCTGGGGTGAGGGGTTAGAGTATTATTTTTTTATTTTTTGGATATCCCATGGATTAACAAAAATGTAAGAAAAGTCAGTAATGCTACCTGTCCATACACAATGATTCTCACCCGAATATCCTATGGAAATTAAGCGGACAAAAAAAGAACTTTCTAAAATTAAAATTCAACAAAGTAAACAAACCACAGCGGTACAACTGCTGATTCAACAAAGTAAACTAACTAAAACTATTCACTAAAGTTAATAGGAACATCTAGATAATTAATTATGGGAACTCTCTTTTGGTCTTCATAAACAGTCTTGTCGGCAGGTATATAAAATATATATATATATATATAAGATACAATAATACTAATATAATAATAAGGTAGTTGTTTGTGGTCAAATTAAAATATTAATATATTGTCTAGCTGGCTTAATAAATGTACAAGCAATTTTTTAGTCAGCCGATTAAGGTAAAGTAGTTGTGTGTGGTCAAATTAAAATATTAATGGTAAGATAGCTTGCTAATTGTGGTTATACACTTTTTAAATTGATGTAGGGGGGCTCTAAATTATAATATTTTCAAATCTGGAGTATAATAATTTAGTATCTCAAAAAAGCCAAAAAGATAACTTTTGGTTAGTCAAGATTAAAGTGTTAAAGATAAAATCTTATTTATTTAGTTTTAAAGATATAATTATTATTATAAAAAAAAGTTTTTAAATTTGCCTATGTAGTAGCCCATTTAATTTAGAGTTTCAACTAAATAGTTGCCACCACCAAGGCTTTAAGCCTATAAAGTATGATTTAGTGATACTGTTTCGTCATCCCCACATCTACCATTAGTTTTAGTGGATACCATCAATTGAACATGATCTTCATTGACCCAACAATGACTGTTATTTTGCATTTTCCCCCTCTATTGCCAACATCATTATTGCTGTTGTTGTGAAACCACCATCTCTATCACCACTGTCCACCATCACTAACATCCTCTTGACATCAGTGCCACAATTGTTTGTGCCTATCAAAGTAATTATTTCCTAAAGAAGGAAATTTGATAATTTATTATATGATAACCATTGAGGTCCTTAGGTACAAACATTTTACAAGATTTCTAATGCAAATTACTCAAATAATATCCTCATCATCAAATCACATTTGAACAAACCATCAAGGATATATCAACTAAAATATTTTATGTGATCAAGGGAAGCACTAACCCCCACCCCTCTTGCTCATTTGGTTAGTTTTGTTTAACTTTTAGATCTTTGTTAAACTTACTAGAAAAAATTAATTTGCAAGGTTGATTTTTTTATTTTATTGAAAGACAATGCTAGATTGAAATATTAAATCATTTAGAAAATATTAAATCATTTAGAAATAGTGTTAGGAATAGATATAGAGGATAATTGATATGCAAATGACTTACTTGATATTGACAAATGGTCATTGGATACATAATTACTCATATCGTATATTACTTTACACCTGGGGTCAGGCTCAAGGGTGGGTTTTGAATTACCTCGATTATTTCGTGGTGGAATATGTAATAATTATATGTAAGATATTGCCTATCCCTATCCCTATCCCTGCAGACAAGTTGTATGTAATATTGCTTATATTTAATAAGTAGGTAGCTGCTAGTTGATAACTGATAAAAAATTTGATATTAAGTATATAACTCATGTAATGTACTAATTAATATAGCTAGCAGGCCAGTTTGTAAAGTCAAAAATATTAAATTCTTTTCAAAGCTTGGATAAGGCCAATTAACTACACTGCTGACTCAGCTATGAATTACAATATTAGTAACTAGTGCTAATTATACTGACTAATAACTTATGCTAGGAGTTTAATACTGATACTGAACTTCTGGAAAATGAATTAGTACTGTAATTGGGACTTGATATTGAGGTATGGCATAGGCTGATACTTGATACTGAGCTCCGGCATAGGCTTGATATTGATACTGAGATATGGTATAGGTTGATACTAAATCTTGAGTCTAAAGGATTGCACTCTGTACTTGATAAATTAGGCACACTGCACTGCACTTGAACACTTGGATCGATGTTGTTCTAGCACACTGATACTACATCGAATAGGAATGTATCAATACTTCCTCCTTATTTTGACTTTGCCTCAAGGTCAAAGTATGAATATGTTCTGATAAACTCATCTTATGGGATCCAAGTAGCACTATGGACATACCTTTCTTTCCACTGAACCAAAAGGTCTATTGCAGCTCTTTTCCCTTTCTTGACAAGTTTTCTATCAAGGATCCAGTCTGGTTCTAATAAGGATTCCTCAGTATAATTTGGAAACCTAATCCCAGGTCAAAAACTCTAACCCCAGGTCAAAAATCCTAACCCTAACCCGAGGTCAAAAACCCTAACCATAACCCCAGGTCAAAAACCCTAACCCTAATCCTAACCCTAGGTCCTGATCCCAGGTCGTGTCAGTTTTGGGTTAGGATTGGTGTCACATGTATGTGTGTGTCATGTCTATGTCAGTGTCTATCAAATGTGTGTGTCGTATCGGTGTCAGTATCATGTATGTCCTGTAAGAAAGAGAGAGAGAGAGTTAGGGTTTACCTAAAGGAAGAGGAGGAGGAGGAGGGGAAGGACGCAGCCGGAGGGGGGTCCCCGGGAGGGAGGAGGGGGCGCCAGAGGGAGGATGGGAGCCGGAGGGGGAGGATGCGGCCGAGGGGGGTCGCCGGAGGGAGGAAGGAGGAGCCAGAGGGGGGTCACCGGAGGGAAGAAGTAGGAGCGGGTTTGAAATTTGGGAGAGGGAGGGGGAGAGATCAAAGAAAATGGGGGAAATCAGCCCTAAGTAAAAAATTTAGCGACATTTTAGCGACGCCAATAATGACGTTGCTAAGTTAGCAACGTCTTAAACATCGCTAATAACGTCGCTAAATGTTCAAACGATATACATTGCAAAAAATATCGCTAAACGTCGCTAAATAAAATATATTAGCGACGTTTAGCGACCTAAATTAAACTTATAGCGACTAATCTTTTAAAAACTGAATAAAGTCGCTAAACGTCGCTAAAAGTTACCAATTAGCGACGTCTAGCGACGTTTGTACATGGAGTCGCTAAATTAGCGATGTTTTCCTTTGACGTCACTAATCCTGCTTATTCTAGTAGTGATAACTAACCCTAACTTGTGTATCCCCATAAATTATTTTATAATTATTAACTTGTTACAATCAAACAAATTTTTCTTTAGATTCCTAACTAAATTCATTGAACCTACAATACTTCTAATTCACTTCTCACTTAGGCAAGGGTAATGTTATTCTGGTTCCAGGCTCATATGGCTAGGTTCAATTTTTATCTTAAGCCTAATAAAATTTATCTAGCACAAGTATAAAAAAAATTTGTCCTCACCTACAACCATCTTCTTATAAAATATTCTACCAAGCATGCTTTCTTCCATCTCGATAAGAATCTTCTACTAGAGGTATCACCGCGCACGAGCATTCATCTCTCCAGAAGAGGGGGAGACGAGAAATAATAATAGCAATATCAATGGGGAATAGAGGAATACAATTATGAAGTCCAAGGGCAATAATCAAATGTAAGAGAAGCATTCAAATCAGTTGTGGATTAAAATCATATTCACCTTTAAGCCTAACTTGCAGGCTCGTTCGGTACACTAACGTAACCGAGATTATATGCTCTAACTTACATGGGCCACCACAAAAACTATGTTACTTCCCAGTCCTAAAATACGTAGAACCAGGCAACATAGAAATGTGTCACGACCCATACCCGATATAGGGGAACGAGTAGCGAGCAACGCCTATCCTACGCCACAGCATCAATGGTAGAACATTGTTTGGATAATCTATCTATCTAACAATCAAGATATAAATATGCCCCCAATGTAATATGAATACTCAATCACAGATCTATAAGATGGAATAAATCGCACGAATATGATAAAAGAATAGAAGAGTCATAATACATCTCACAAAACAAATAATATCCAATGAGTCAAATAAATACTAATAATAATGCTGGAGACAGATCCAGTACAAAAGAGTCTAACTATTATGCTACGAGTCCTGGGTTATCTGTCTGAGTCGAGATAAGACCCTACTGAGCCAAGGTCTCTGGCTCTAAGCTAACAGCATCCTAAGGCCCGTAGGGAGTGGGGTACCACTCCTCAGTGTCATCTGAAAAAAATATATCCAGTCAGGAAAGCAGCAAAGTATATCTCTAACAACAGTTCTAATCAATGATATAAACTATGTAACAAAAAATAGGTATGAATATACAAGATAAAATATAAAGGTACAAGAGATATCCAATAAAGAAATATTGAAATAAATACAAGAATGAGCATCATAGGAATAAACAAGAAATACAACTACTAAGTGAGTGAGTACCAGCTTTAACATATGATTGACTTAAAAACTTGCACAAGAATAATTGCCTGGTTAATTATACGTGTGATGTATAATTAATACTATTCAAGGAACAAGACATGCACAAGGAGGGTATGATCACATATCTATACTACATACTCTCCGCCTCCGACTGGTATAGTAGATCCAACAATGGTACATTATGACATGGATTCCACGAGAAGGGTACTACTTTTCTCATGAACTAATGTCTGTATTTGGACAAGAAGAATAAGTAAACAAGGCTTGCATAAGATACACCATAATACTAAGGAATAATATCTCATGAAGAGATCCGGATATACCAATTCGTGTAACCATCGTGTCAAGAAATCAAGGATATCTACACTAAATACAAGAGACATAGATGATATCATGAATGAGAAATTATCAGAGAATGTACTTGCCTGAAATCCGATAAAAAGTATCAAAGATGTCTAATACGGTGCCTCAAAGACCTAAATATAGAAAATTATATCAATACAAGATTTTGGAATAAAAATAAGTTAAACTAGTCAACTTTTAGGTCATAAAGCCATTTCTAAGTCTAAATTGTCAAACTAGGTCAACTCTAGGTCAAACTAGTCAAACTTGGTCAAACTAGCTATTTATAGGTTGTATGAGTCCATCTCTAGGATATTGGGTCCATACACTATGTAACTAGGCCATACTAGTTATACTAAGATAATAGAAAACCAACAAAATACCGTATCATAAGATACACAATTTATTAGATATAAAAAATATTATAATATATATATACAAGACAAAATATACATAACTCCTAGCTAAACTAATGCTAAGTGGATACCTTAGCTTTTAACCAAAAATGGTATCACACCACCTACACTCCCATCTTGATGTGCAAACTCAATACCTTGAGTAAAATCCCATAACTTGACATTACCTTGGTATCTCAAGGTAATTCAATATCTAACTTATAACTACTACCCATACACCACACTATACATTATTATATAGTAATATGTATTTAAACCTGTAACAATTCTATACTAAACTATATACTAATATACCCCTTCGGATATTCGATATTCATACCCAAGATATCTCCACTCTCATTACCTTGGTGTATCTCAAGATAATCTAGAAATAATACTAACTAATATTAACTAGTGCTTATATATATATATATATATTGGTTAGCTAGTAAGCTAGTAAATTAGTATATATATATATATATATATATATATATATATATATATATATATTAACTTACCAGCTTATCAATAAACTACCGCTTATTGAAACTGCTGCTGCCGTTGCTTACTGACGATGCTGCTGCTTGCTGTAACAGCTTTTGCCGCTGCGTCTGCTTCTTCTGTTGCTTCTCTGTTCTGCTTTTGCTTTCTGCTGCTGCTTCTGCTTTTTGTGACTTTCTACTTTCTGCTGCTTTTTCTCAGCTTTTCTTCTGCTGCTTTTCACTGCTTTTTCTCTCTGCTTTTCATTGCTTTTCTTCTTATTTTATTTATATATATATATATATATATATATATATATATATATATATATATATATACACATACACACACACACACATATAACCATATTAGGGAAGCACATGACTCCTACTCTCCCATAATCACCAACACATCAACAAGAATTATAGATCATACATATAAATATACATATACATATATCTCACATAATAATTATAATAATTATAATATTATAATATCTATAATCAGGACAATTTTATTAAAATATAAAGAAACAAACACGTGAAGTGAATCGTACCCATATCACGATAGATCTATGATACGCTTACGATACGGCTCCACCACACAATTAAATATATCCCAATAGACACGAGCAAGTCTAAAATCATAATTATGAACAATACGAAGAGTTAGATACTCATCTACGTGTCCGTATCAAAATTTGACATGCTCAAACCCCTGTGTCTGAAGAAACCCCTAAATTAGCCCGTATATCCAAATTGTCGGGATACAACCTACACGTATCCAGCTCTGGTCTGACTCAAATACATATAAGTTGTATTATAATGGTCATTATCTAAATAATCAAGTAACATGCCTCAATCCATAATGAACAGAATACACAAGAATGAGCTATATGTGCAAAAGTCGGTCGTTCAGTAACACACAAACTCGAATAGACTCGAGAAAGAAATATGAGTCTATAAAACTAGGCTACATCAGCAGATAAATAAATAATATTAATAAATAACCATAACTCCGGTAGAATAATATAAGTACCTGGTACTAATGCCTGCAAGACAAGCAACTAGCAACTCCATAGGCTCCATAACCGTCTATGTTGCAAAAATTGGTAGAAGACCATGTCCTCAGAGGGACGTAACAAGGTACAAGAAACAATATGCCAAAAGTAAAATAATATAATGCCACATACTCAAGGGTAAACTACTTTAGCCATCTAAATGATATGCACATGAGAGCATCACTCATAGTAAGACTGAAACTACTACAGGCTCTATGTCGGGGAGCCCATAGCAGCAAGTAGTATCATGACTCCAGTATATGTGCCAAAGCAAGTAGTATCATGACTCTAATATATGTGCCAAAGTACCTCCAGTAGTATCACGACTCCAGTATATGTGCCAAAGCACCTCCAGTAGTATCACGACTCCAGTATATGTGCCAAAGCCCTCCAGTAGTATAGTATATATCAATAATTAGCCAGTAGTCTGGTGTGTCTCTTCCTACCCAATGTAACTCAAGTCTTATATACACAATATCTCAGGTCCATAACACGCAAGATATGACCTCTAGATAGTGCAACGAGTCATAATAATAGCCATATAATATACAAGTCTTATATCACAAATCCTGTAAGCCTATACAGAATTATCATGAATAACTAAAAAATGATTCTATCACATGAAACAGGGTCAAGTGTCCTAGGGTATGACGTACTTGGTAAAGCCAGTACGTAAAACTATGATCGTGGAATCAACTCTCTAAGTGACGTTACTCGACCCCGCATACGGCAACGACACCCGAATCTTGTTTGAATGCAAAACAACGTCTCACGGTCCTAGGATAAACACACACATCAAACATATTAAATAACTATAATAACTAAATAAGATAATAAAGACAAGAAACAGTGATACATCATGGCAAGGTACACTTGTCTGGGTTCTGAACTCCGTCAACTTCTCCTAGGAAAGTAGAATCTGCACGTACACTTCCGAATACGAAAACAAACATCACCAATACTCTCAAAATACTTAAAATAACTAGGATTGACTACTCATAATTCCAATTTAGACACAGGGACAAAATTGACAGTTTTGGGTCAAAGCGGGGTCTACATGTGGCCCCACTTTGCACCAAAAAATATGCCAAAGATAAAGTTTACCAAATTTGTCAAACTTAGTGTCTACGAGTCCAAAACAAGGACACGACCTCAACAAAAACTCCAAAATTGGATTTCGGTGAGCCGGTCACGAAAACACCCGTCTTGTGGAACCATGGGACCCACGAAACGACGTTTTGCCAACGTTCTCAGATTTGAACCAAACTTTGGTCACAAGACTAGCGTAACGCTGCGAATTTGATGGCATAAGTTTAATTATGAAATGACAAGCATACACATAATTATGATGAGTGTCAGAATAGGTCGATACGGTACTTTCGACGGATAAACGTTGATTCCGGTGTGCACTACATCCAAATCAAATTCTGCGAAAGCTCACATATCCGCATTGACGATACGTGCCTTTCGGTACAACTCGCACACGACGAAGTCACCTTATTTGGCAGGACGTACCCCGTATCACAAGATTTTGGGTGTTTTAAAAATAAGTTCTTGATCATTTTGGAACCAGAATAATTTAACCATTATAGCAAACTAATAAAATTAAAAGAACAGTAAAAATCTTGGTTATATTATGAAAAAGTCTCTTCAATTATATTTTAAAAATAATTAATGAGATGGAAGAAAATTGGACATGAATAGGGGTACTTCGACTGAATTTCTGAACTATTGTTGAACCATTTTTCGGCCAACTTTTGGTCAATTTTTTGATCAAATTCGAATTCCAAAATTTGTTCCACTTAAAGAAAATCGTAGAGGATTAGGTTGTGAACATACCAGCGAAGACAGGGCGTGAAATGAATCAACGAGAAGGTCAAAAGCTCTATGCGAAGGGGGATCGCACGGTTGTACGCGTGCGGTCGGCGGGGTGGGCGGTATTGCTCCGGCGCGGCTGTGGCATGATGGAGGTCGACGACGGTCGACAGGGTGGCCGAGTTTAGGGTTAGGGCCAGTCCCAAAATATGTAGGACTAGGAATACGTAACATGCTAGCTACGTATTCGACCAGACTCTGGTCCGACTCAAATACTTATAAGCTGTATTATAATGGTCACTATCTAAATAATCAAGTAAATATGAATATCTATGCCTCAATCCACAATGAACAGAATACACAAGAATGAGCTACATGTGCTAAAGTTGGCCTCCCAGTAACACACAAACTCGAATAGACTCGAGAAAAAAATATAATTCTATAAAACTAGGCTACATCAGCAAATAAATAAACAATTTGAATAAATAACTATAACTCCGGTAGAATGATATAAGTACCTGGTACCAATGCCTGCAAGGCAAATAACTCCATCAGCAACTCCAAAGGCTCCATAACCATCTATGTTGCAAAAACTGGCAGGAGACCAGATCCGGCAGAAACAGTATACCAAAAATAAAATAGCATAATGCCACTTACTTAAGGGTAAACTACTGTAACCATATAAGTGATATGCACATAAGAGCATCACTCGTACTTAGGCTGAAACTACTACAGGCTTTATGTCGGGGAGCCCATAGAGGAAAGTAGTATCATGACTTCAGTATATGTTCCAAAGCAAGTAGTACCACGACTCCAGTATATATGCCAAAGCACCTCCAGTAGTATCACGACTCCAGTATATGTGCCAAAGCACCTCCAGGAGTATAGTATATATATCAATAATCAGTCTGTAGTATGGTGTATCTCTCTATACCTAATGTAACCTTACGTCTTATGTCCACAATGTCTCATGTCCATAACAAGCAAGATCATGACCTCTAGCTAGTGCAACGAGTCATAATAATATCTATATAATATTCAAGTCCCATATCACGAATCCTGTAAGCTTATACAGATCACCATGAATAACTCAAAAAAGATTCTGTCACATAAAATAGTGTCAAGTATCCTAGGGTATGGCGTACTTGGTAAAGCAAGCACATAAAAATAGGATCGTGGACTCAACTCTCTAATTGACGTTACTCGACCATGCGTACGACGTCGACATCCGAATCTTGTTCGGATGCTAAGCAACGTCTCACGATCCTAGGATAAACACACACTTCAACCATATCAAATAACTATAATAACTAAATAAGATAATAAAGACTAGGAACCGTGATACATAATGGCAAGGTACACTTGCTTGAGTTCTGAACTCCGTCAACTACTCCTAGAAAAGTGGAATCTGTATGTATACCTCCGAATGCTGAAACAAACATCATTAATATTCTCAGAATACTTAAAATAGCTAGGATTGACTATCCATTAGTCTAATTTGGACACAGGAGCAAAATTGACAGTTTTTGATTAAAGTAGGGTCCACTTGTGGCCCACTTCACACCAAAAAATGTGCCAAAGACAAAGTTCTTCAAATTTGTCAAACTTAGTGTCTACGAGTTCAGAACGAGGATACGACCTCAATGGAATGTCAAAAGTTGGATTCTGGTGAGCCGGTCACAAAAATGCCCATCATATGGAACCATGGGACCAACGAAATGATGTTTCGTCAACGTTCTCAGATTCGAGTCAAACTCGGGTCACAGGACCAGCGTAACGCTGTAAATCTTATGGAATAAGTTTTGTTATTAAACGACAAGCATATACAAAATTAGGACGAGTGTCAAAACAGGTCGATACGGTATTTTTCAACGGATACACGTTGATTTCGGTGTGCACGCGTATCCAAATCAAGTTTTACGAAAGCTCAGACATCCGCGTTGACGATATACGCCTTTCGGTGTAACTTGTACATGACGAAGTTGCCTCGTTTGGCAGGATGCACCCCGTATCGTAAGATTTTGGGTATTTAAAAAAAATAAGTTTTTGTCGTTTTGAAACCAGAATAATTTAACAATTATAGCAAACTAATAAAAATTAAAAGAACAGTAAAATTCTTGGTTATATTGTGAAGAAGTTTCTTCAATTATATTTTAAAATAATTAACGAGATGGTAAAAAATTTGACATGAACAGAGTACTTGGACTGAATTTCTGAACTGTTGTTGAACAGTTTTTCGACGAACTTTCGATCAATTTTTTGATCAAACCCGGGTGCCTAAATTCGTTACACTTGAAGTAAATCCTAGAGGGTTAGGTTTTGAAAATACCAGCTAAGACGGGGCAAAAAATAAATCAGCGAGGTGGTCGGAAGCTCCGTGCGAAGGGGGGCTGCACGGCTGTGCACGTGCGCGTGCGATCGGCGGTGTGGGCGGCGCGGCAACGACGCGGAGAGGGTCGGCGGCGGTTAGTAATGTGGCCGTATTTAGGGTTAGGGTCTGGTGTGGAGGAAAATCTAGGGTTAGGGTTTTAGGTTTTGTTGTAATATATACATATTTATGTATATATAGAGAGGGAGAGAGTTTCTGTATGTGGAGAGGGGTTGTTAGTGGGTTTGGGTTTAGCTAATGGGTAGGGTTTAGGTTAATGTGTTTGGGTTTAGATTTTTGGTTTTATTTTAATTCTTTATTCTTTTCTCTCTCTCTCTCTCTCTCTCTCTCTATATATATATATATATATATATATATATATATATATATATATATATATATATATATATATATATATATATATATATGTATGGACATTAAAAATAGTTTTAGACCTCAATAAATCCCAAAAAAATTATACAATACACTAATAATAGTTGTACCCAAAGAATATTTTTTTTGCACAATATTAATAATTAATTAAATACATATATTTATAAATTCATGAATATTATATATTATAATTAGTTAAAAATAAATAAAAAATTTCCTTAATCACAATAATTTTAGAATACCAATATTAATAAATTTAAAAAATTAAATTCTAAAAAATTATGGTGCTTACACTAGCTTACCAATAAATCTAACTAACTTATCTATCAATCAATCTATCTATCTATCTATCTATATATTTATATATATATATATATATTTATATATATATATATATATATATATATATTAACTTACCAACTTACTAGCTTACCAATAAGCCTCTACTTATTGAAACTGTTGCTGCCGTTGTATTTTGTCGTTGTTGCAGCTTGCTGCAGCAGCTTCTGCTTTTCGTTGCTGCTTACTGCAGCTTCTGCCGCTGCTTCTGGTTCTTCTTCTGCTGCCACTCCTCTGTTCTGCTGCCGCTTTCTGCTGCTGCTTCTTTTGCTGCTTTCTGCTGCTTCTTCTTAGCTTTTTTGCTGCTGTTTTTTACTGCTTTTTCTTTCTACTTTTTTTTTGCTTTTATCCCTGTTTTTTATTATTTTATTCATTGTTTTCCTTGGTTTCTTCTCCCCCAAGATCACATACATATATACAAATACTCACATATATATACATCTATACATAATATAAATATATATATAATATCATAATACATATATTTACATATAACCATATTAGAGAAGCACAAGACTCCTACTCTCCCATGATCACCAACACATAACAAGAATTATCGATCATACATATAAATATATATATATATCTCACATAATAATTATAATTACAATATTATAATATCTATAATCACGATAATTTAATTAAAATATAAAGTAACAAACACGTGAAGTGCATCACACCCGTATCAAACTAGATCGATGATACGCTTACAATAGGGATCCACTACACAACCAACGGACACGAGCAAGTCTAAAATCATAATTATGAACAATAGGAAGAGTTATCTACTCATCTACATATCTGTGTCAAAATATGGCATGCTCAAACCCTTGTGTCAGAAGAAACCCCTAAATCAACCCGTATCTCCAAATTATCGAGATACGGCCTATACGTATCAAATTATGGATACGATACTAGTCACACACAACCAAACACATGTCAATTTAGTCCAATTGACCTATTGACAAACACAAGATATGTCAATCTCAGAATTTCTCAAAAATTGACACAAAATATCATAAAACTTTCTCCATATGCCTCATATGAACCTAATTTTAATTCCTATGGGTAGCCTTAGCATATGGGATGGTTTCTAATGATTAAAATACATATTTAGAGTCTAATTAGAGGGAAAAGACTAAATTATACCTATTGGGTGATGGATTCCCAAAAAAGCCTCTAAATTAAGTGAAAATAGCCTTCAACCTGTAGATCCTTGCTCCTCCTTATAGATCTTTGCTTCTCCTTGTAGATCATTACTTCCTCCTTGGTCTAATGGCCTCTAATGGTGATTTGGGAAAGAATTAGAAAAAAATTTGGGTAGAATTTGATGTGGGAATGAAGAAATTTGGAACAGAAAATTTTAGATCTAGATTTAAAATAAAAAAATAAAGAGAGAGAATTTTTCCACCATTTAATCTATGGTCGGCCCCTTTCTCCCTTCTGTAATCTATTATAAAATATCTAAAATACCCCTTAGGGCTCGTCATAAAAAAATAATTAAGGAAGGTAGGTTCTAGTCTAATTTGTTTAACTTAATTAATCATCCTTCTAATGATTGGGCTTCTTGTTGGACTCAATTCTAACTAGAATTAAATGTTGGTCCATGGATCTAATCTAAACTAGTTAGGTCCACTAGCACAAGTCCAAAATAATAAACTAATATCTAATAATAAATAAATAATAAAATAAATAAATTTATAATATGTACAATATTTAATTAATTCTAAAATGACCAAAATATTCTTTCCTAGAAAATATTATAGTGACAAAATGGCCAGCTACGAATCCAACTGGACTCTAGTCCAACTAGAATATATATAAGCTATCCTAGATTTGTATAGCTAAGTTTATATCATCTTTCTAACTCAATCCATAAAAAAGATCATAAAGAAAGGAAGATATGCGTATCAGTCAGCAGTCCAATAATCATACTGGCCCGAATAGACTCGAGAGACAATAATATGAGTCTAAAAATACTATGCAAAATAGCAAAAAAATAAGTAGTAAGAACAAAATAGATAAACTATATAATACTTGATATATGTAACTACTTAAAATACCTGTAAATCAGGAAGATACTTATCAGCAGCTCCAGAAGAACTCAACGACAGCCAATATTGCAAATCTAGAAGGAAACTGGGTCCTCAAAGGGACGTAATAAGATACATAAAAATATGCCACTAATGAATATGAAAATACTTTAATAAATAATGGTGTACCAGAATAAGTGAAAATGCAATGAGAACCATGTTCGACGTAATTTTCTGAGAGAAACAGAGGCCTAAATATAATATAGCGTCATGGACGATAGAGGCCATATCTTGCTCTCTCTCATAATAATAAATAGTTGGTTGTCATACCCGGTATTTCGACGGAGATGGCGGGTTACAAGAAAAAGTATAAACATAGCTCGTACGTCTAGTGAGTGTCCTCCCGACCCAATGTTGTTGTATATGTCGTGCACCACGACATGCCCAGCTCCTACTCCTGAGTCAAGATCATAGTATCTAAATGTTGTTATCGCATCTCGATTGTACTAGTGTACGACTAGTATAAGAGTCTGCCTTTACACATAAAACTCTCCTTATCATAAATGTGTCATGGTCATAAGAGAGATTGGGCATCTCTCAAATAAGGCAATTGTCCTCTAAAACCTATGTCATGCGTAATTGGCCAATACCGACTTGCACCTATGTTATACTTGGATGCGCATTATCGTTCAACCAGAAATAAAATAAATGCAGTTAATGTATTTAAGAATTATAAACAAGAGTGGTAAGGTATTCTTGTCTGGATCCGAAAGTTGGAGTATCCGATAATCAATACCCGATATACACGATAAAATATATGTGAAGGAGTACCCGATGAACACGGTAAGGGGATAACATCTTCTGACAGGATACATATAGTACCAGTCTGTGTAACCACTGCATCAGAATCAAGTATACAGTTCTTGAACATGCAATATATATATACTATCATGAAATGAAAACTAACAGAGAGATGTACTCGCCTTGGGTCCTGAGCAAAGGTGTCTCTCGATGCCCAAGTTGTTGTCACACAATCCTATTTAGGAAATATTATGTTATTTGGTATAATAAAGGAGAAATAAGATAAATAATGCACTAATATGCTCTTCTAGTTTATACCAGGTTAATACCATAATTCTAGGTCCAAACCTAACTTCTAAGTTGGCTATAAAGCTACACTAGGGATTACTAAGTCATACTAGGTTTTTGTTAGGTTCTTAGCTACTACTATTTTGTTCTGGTAATACCTTAACTATATATATATATATATATATATATATATATATATATATATATATATATATATATATATATATATAAATATATATATATATATATATATATATACTTACCTTAGCTAGGCTTGGTATCAAATACCCTAACTAACATTCAATAACTAGAGTGAATACACTATCTTTCTAACTGTTACCTACAAATAACTACTAATTTAACTAACCAATTAGTCACTAAACAATAGCTTAACTGCTACTAACCAACCTTCCTATAATTACTAACTGATACAAAAATATATATATACTAAATAATACAATACTAACTAATATCTAACATATGTTAATATACCAATTAAATATACACTAACTAGCACTAAATGGTAATAATACACTCACTAATACTTAAATGACCTTATAAGGGTGTATGCTCACTGATACTCCAAGGTATCAGTTAACCTCTTCCATCAGTTTTGAACTGATACACCATCCCTCAACTGACTTAAGCTTACACTAATACACCAACTCTCCCTAACACTCACTTAAGTCTCTTATTGCATTAACACATAACCAAGGGTAGTACAACCCTAAATCAAATACTACCTGATACTATAATATTCCCAATACAAAGTCCTGAACACGTCACTATCCTATGGCTGACACTAACGTTTACCTAGTATATACTAACTACCTGACATCAATAATACTACTAACACTCTATTACGTATACCCTCAGTCACCAACTTATATCAATATATAACTGATACTCATCAGTGTGAGGACTGATGTCAAAATTAATATAAAAACTGGTGCATCTAGTATAACTGAAGACTAATAGTTGGCTCTTCTCTGGAGCTACTACTACTACCTTCTAATGTTGCTGCTACAACTACTACTCATAACTAAAACCCTCCATTTCAGACCAAGGACCTCCCCTCCAGGTTGAATGCAACCTACTACAACTCCTTATTTGTTACAGGGTTTATCCTATACTCCTACTTTTGCTGCAATTATACTTATATTTTCAGGCGATATAATTGTTACCCTTTTACTGCAGTCTACAATGATACACATACCATGCCCACTTGTATCACTTGCTTACAGTATCAAACCCAATTACAACTGATGTTGCTACTAAACTTCTCTTGCCTGAAACCCCAACTTACCAAAGCTTGCAATATTGTAAACCTCATCCTTCCTTGCCTAGTGCCATGTCTGCACTCGAGTGTATACTGGACTGGAGTGCAGTGCCTGCACCAACTGTCTTCAGGCAACAATTTTATAAGTGTCACACCCTTCACTTCACATACAGTCAGTTCCTAAAATCAAATGGTCATCAACTTCACTTAGTGACACTGACCTAGATATTTATTATATTCATAGTCTTCTATCTCGATCATAATTAACTATTATCACTCATTTCAAAACTTAACTCACTAATACACATACACTGCCATCCATTTCCTGAAGCCTGCTACTTGATGCTTTTATCAGACCATAACTTCTAGTCTCAGTCACACACACACACAATACTTAAACTAAATATACACCTATATATCACTTATACAAATCTCCAAGCTTATATATATATATATATATATATATATATATATATATATATATATATCACTATAGCTATATACTTATATACTAATGATAATTAATCAAACACCGTACAAAGCAAAAATACTCATGATACATATACAACCCAATTGTCAAAACCTACAATTCTCCACAATTACCATTTATAGAAGCTAAATCTATCATAATACAACTAAAGGAACTTGCTACAATAATAATTGAGGAGTAATTGCATAAAATACGTAAAATATAGCCCCGTATCACATCGTATCGCAAAATACCGTGATACGGCATACACATATCCATTTGTGGATATGTAGCTAGTCCCACAACCCCGATCTAAGTCTAATTATATCTAATTGGTCTTATGATACAGAATTGATATGTCAATCTCTTAATTCCCCAAAAATATACATAAATTACTATATAGAATTCTTAATACATAACCAATTGATCTAGAACTTATTTCTATAGGTAGTCATATGCCATGGGTTGATTCCTAATGGTCAAATACATGATTCGAAAGCTAAAAAAGAAAGAAAATTAAAAAATTATTAATTGGGAGATAGATTCTGAATGAAAACCAACGTGGACATTATCCGGACATGATCTCCTTGCCAGAAAATTCTCTTCCTAGTGCTCCTTGCCAATCCAAGCTACAATACTGCTTACTAAAGGGAATAAGAGAAAAATGGAGGTGAATTGAGTGAGAATTCAATGGAGGGAATGATAGAAAATTGGGAATCTTATTTCTATATCTAGAATGAATGCAAATAAGATGAGAGAGAGAGGAGATCCCCCTCTAGTAGTGGTCTGCCCCCTTCCCCCTTTCCCAAGTCATATATAAATATCCCATGTACCCCTCCATGATGTATTATAAAGAAATAATTAGGAGGGCTATTTAGGTAGTTTCTAACTAATTATGATTAAACTAATTCTCTCTAATTAATTAATGAGAAAGTTCTAATGGGCTTGGGCCCAAGTTAGGCTTACTAGTTGTTATGACAAATTCTAATTAATTCACATGGGTCAAGTCTAACTATTTCCTAACCCACTAACTGTAATTAAAATATAGCACAACCACAATATTAATATAGCATACTAATTAATTATTAAATCACTAAAATAGTATAACTATGCTAAATGACTAAATTACCCCTATTTAAAAAAATGTGGGTGACAATCCTACCCACCTTTGAAAAATTTTGTCCTCTAAATTTCAGGAAGAAACTAACTACCAAAAGCAATCACAACAAGCAAGAAAGAAATTTTATCTCATGGCTCAAATAGATAATTAAGGATATCGCTCGTACATCTCGGCCTCTCGCTCCCAGGTAGACTCCCCTGGTGAATGATGCCTCCACGCGACGTATACCAAAGGAATCGTCTGGTTCTGCAGCACCTTCTTCCTGCGATCCAGAATTTTCACCGGCTGCTCTGGGTAGCTGAGAGTCGGGCCAACCTCGATCTCTGAGTGATCTAGTACATGGCTAGGATCTACCACGTATCGTCAAAGCTGCAACACGTGGAACACTTTCTGCACTCCCTTTAGTGCAGGAGGCAATTCTAGTCGGTAAGCTACGGCAACGACCCTAGCAAGTATACTGAAGGGTCCGATGTATCATTGACTAAGCTTTCCACCTCCTCCAAAGTGAATCGTGCCCCGGGTCAGAGAAATTCTCAAGACACTAAATCGCCAACCTAGAATAAAATGCAGCCTTAGCACTCTAACTAAAACAAGCAAACACAAGCGATACAAAACAAAATCTATATCTCAAACTCCAATGGTCTCTGATGGCTATCGGCCCAATGTCGTTGTTTGTCATACGCCACTCGAAGCCTATCTCTAATAAGCTTTACCTTCTCAGATGCATCCACAACCATCTAGGGTCCCAATAAGGCTCTTTTACCAATATAGTCCCATGATAACGGAGTACGACATCTCCGTCCATACAACGTCTCAAATGGTGACATCTCGATACTAGCCTAGTAGTTGTTGTTATAATAAAACTCTACCAAGTGAAGGCGATCCTCCCATGAACCTCCAAAATCCAAAACACAGGTGTATAGCATATTCTCGAAAGTTTGGATAGTCCTTTCTGACTTTTTGTCTGTTTGAGGTTGATATGCGGTACTAAACTTGAGCGGGGTACCCAAGCTAGCCTGCAAACTCCTCTAAAAGTGGGATATAAAATAACTATTATGATATGAGACTATGGTCACAGAAACTCCATGCAACCTGACTATCTGATGCACATACATCTCCGTGAGCTTTTTCGTAGACATACCCACTTTGAATGGCAGAAAGTGGGCCAAATTGGTCAACCTATCTACGATAACCGAAATCACATCTTTCCCTCCTGGAGAACGCTGAATCCCCAAAAAAAGTCCATTGTCACATGCTCCCATTTTTACTCTAGTATAGGTAAAGCTTGAAGTAGTCCACCTGGCCTCTGTCTCTCTGCCATTACCTACTGGCATACCAAACATCTTGATACGAAGGTAGCCACCTCCGACTTCATACTATACCACCAAAATTCTCTCTTTTGTTCCAATACATCTTTTTGGCACCGGGATGCATATAGTACTGAGATCGATGCACCTCCTGTAGAATCTCCTCGTACAACATTTTACTCGGCACACACAATCTGGTACCATGCTACAATGATCCATCATCTGTAATACTAAAGTCCTTTGCCAATCTCATCCGGACCTGCGCTCTGATTCTCCTCAGAGACTCATTCTCGAACTGTGAGGCTCTGATCTGGTCCATCAACTTTGATTGTACCAGAAGTGCCCACATCTGTTTTGTAATTTCAGGAACTAATACCTCAATACCCAAGATATCAAGATCGTCTAATAAATGTTTGTCCCTTATCAAGTATATAGCCACTGGATACCTGTTTAAGGCATCAGCGACTACGTTGGCCTTCCATGGATGGTACTGCAAAAAAATGTCGAAGTCCTTCATTAACTCCAATCACCCCATGTGCCTCATGTTGAGCTCCTTTTATGTAAACATATATTTCAATCTCTTGTGATATGTAAAGATATCCACTCGCTCTTCATACAAGTAGTGCTTCCATAACTTAAGAATAAAAATAACTGCTACTAACTCTAAGTCATGGGTTCGATAATTCTTCTCATACAGGCATAATTGCCTGGAAGTATAGGCAATCACCTTTTATCTGCTGCAACACATAACCCAAACCCTTACCTGAAGCATCACTATATATAGAAAATCCTCCTGTCCATGATGGCAACGTCAATAATAAAGCCATAGTCAACCACCTTTTTAGCTTCTCAAAAGCAGACTGACTCTACCCAGTCTAGATGAACTCAATGTACTTCCTGGTTATTCTAGGCATCGGCTTCATAATCCTAGAAAATTTTTGAGAAAATATCCGTTAATAGCCTGCTAATCAATGAAAGCTCCTAATCTCCGCTACTGAACTCAGGGTAGACCATAACTCGACTGTTGATATCTTCTTCGGGTCTACTTAGATTATGTCTCCTGTAATCACATGACCGAGAAATTCGACCTTATCAAGGAAGAAATCACACTTCAAAAACTTGCCATAAAGCTTCTTCTTCCCAAGGGTCTCTAGAACTATTCTCAGGTGCTACTCATGCTCCTCCGGGATCTTCGAATAAATTAATATATCATCAATGAATACCACAACAAACTGATCCAGGCACTGATGAAACACCTTATTCATCAGGTTCATAAATACTGTCAAGGCATTGGTCAGCTCAAACGGTATTACTAAGAACTCAAACTGCCTATACCGAGTTATGAAAGCTATCTTCGAAATATCTTCCTTCTTCACTTTTATCTGGTGGTACCCCGACCTCAAGTCTACCTTCGAGAATACCTTCGTTCCACTCAACTGATCAAAAAAATTGTTAATTCGCGACAACGGATATTTATTCTTGATAGTAAGGTTGTTGAGAGATCTATAGTCGATACATATTGTACCGACCCATCCTTCTTCGGTACAAATAATATCGGAGCACCCCACGATGATGAACTGGAGCGGATGAAGCCCTTATCTTTCAACTCACCCACCTTCTTTTTCAACTCCACCAGTACATTGTTGTTCACCTTATAGACGTGCTGTATTATAGCCTCTACACTTGGCACTAAGTATATAGAGAACTCCACATCTATGTCTGGTGGCAACCCTGACAACTCCTCCCAAAAGACGTCCATATAATCTGTAATTAATAGATGTGGCAGCTCCTTCTCTTCCACCATAGCTCCACAGAAGTCTCACTCGCTCTGCTATGCCTCTCCTTCTGACGAACTCAAACTCTGGCTCTCCTGACGTCTGAAATAAAACTCTTCCTCTACGACAATCGATACAAGCATGGTGCCTCCTCAACCAATCCATCCCAAGTACTATATCGTAGCTCGAAAGTGGCATTATGAGTAGATAAGTGCTCAATTCTTGGCCTCCCAGAGAAACTCTTCGACCCTTACAAATATCACTGGCCAGGATAATGCCACCCTCGGTCGTAATCTTGTAAGTCCTCGCCAATGGTTCATTATTAAGATGATACTTTAAAGCAAAAGATACATATACGAAACTATATGAAGCACTGAAATTAAATAAAGCATGAGCTGGAAAAGAATCAAGGTAGATAAACCTAAAATAACATCACCGACTAGGTCCTCCTCCTCGACGGTCAATGCAAAAGCTCGCCCCTGCTAAGCTTCTCTCTGTTGCTGCTAGTACTGTACGAACCTCTACTACTGAGTTGTCAATGGAGGTCCTCTCTGCTGTCCCGCTGGTGGCCTCGTAGGTTCTTTCTTTGTCTGGGCCCCACCCTGAGCTGGATGAGATGGAGCTCTAGGACAAGCCCTCAACTGATGGTCTTTTGATAAGCAGAATAAGTACTGGCCCAATCTAATCATATACGCATCCCATCCATGTCACAGCTTCTTACAGAATGGGCAAGGAATAGCTGGCCTCTAGATCTGGTACGTACAATTTTATGGCTTGTTCAGGCAATATTCTAAAGTCGGTTACACAAGTTCTTTCACTTGGCATATGGTCATCCACCTAATTACTAGGTCAGCTCACAAGATCATAGTTACAAGTTTAAGCACACGATTCATCGTACAAATTTATCGTATGATGCTCTCTCCAATTCCTAAGGTCAAATCATTATTCGTTTGGACGAGATATTCTACCCAAGCTCATTTTACTCAGATTTTTGAACATCGGTCACAGATTATCCTACTCATAATAACATGTTTGCTTCTACAGGGTTCAAGTTCGTTCAATCGAATCCATAGTATATCTAAGATACATGACAAGCCTAGTAATTTGCATAGTTTATCTCCTAAAATATGTTTTGATGGAATCTATCTTTTCCATTCTTAGTCTAAACCACCAAACCATAATTCAATTCTAAATCTTTGATCATAACTCCAAGTCGTTCAACAATATTCGTGTATTCATTCACGAAACCATCGAGCGTGACTTTTTCCAGGTTCTGGACTAACTCATCCTTGAAATACTTTTGATTCACTTGTATTCCCAAACTCGTCTTATTGTGTCAATATACTAGTCATGATGATCCATCAGTTATCATGCTCTGGTCTCTCGCAAGTTCGATCATCCTCGTTGGACGTGAGATCACCACGCCAATGCTCCTGCTAGATAATCGTTCTAATTCGGATATGACACATGTACGAGTATAGAGCTACGCTTGTACAAGACAAGAATGTCGAACATTATAGTTATCTTCAAAATAATCGAGATACCTTATTATTTTACTTTGTCCATCCAAGATATATATAAAATCCATCAAGTCATATCCGTTCATGCCTTGATTATAATTTGTCTAAAAAAACTATCCAACTTTAATGTCACCGTGGGATAAATACATAGTCTACTTCTGGTATTCCTAAACAACTAAGTTCAAACATTCAAGCCAAAGTCTATCTACTTTTGATACGTTCTATTCATCAAGTTCGTTTGGAATAAGAACCGAACATGTTTCTATGAGTTCGATTATCCCTGATGTACGTGAAATTACTACGCCGGTGATCCTGCAGGATAATCGTTCTCGCTGGGTCCGATTATCGAGTATCATCTTTCGAACTAGATTCAAGATCGTTCTTCCAAACTCCAAATCAAATATGTTATCGCTTATCTTTTTTATCGAACTATAATATTCATTCCGGGGCTAACTTCTATTTGAGCAATATTTTTTTAAGTTTAACCGTTTGATTCAATTTAAAATCACTCGTACAATACCCCAAGTTTCCAACAAAATTTCTTGACCAAGATATTGATTTCATTACCTTAAGTTCCTATTAGATATAGGCCTTATCACATATTCAAGACATTCTCAATCCTTTAAACCAACTATCGCAGAAGACCTATGAATTCGTTTGAATATTTCTAAAATAACCCATACACCACTCAGGAATCGAATAACCTAATTAAATCCTCAATCGTGTTCGCATCACTTGCTAGCATATTCACTAAGTCATTCATTAGAATTCCTGCACGATACCTAAGTATCGCCTCATAAATCTTAGTCTCGTATATATATCCTGTTGATAGTCATCCAAGTAAACCATTTCTGAATTGTATCTGCCGACATGAAATATCACCTGCGTTATTTCTCAAAATTCAAGCATGATTCTTTATATTCGCCTTAGCAATAATATGATAATATTTCTATCGATTGCCTTTCTAAATCTAACTTATCCTTATCTGAACGATATCCCAATCTCGCTTACGAACATGCTAGCACTAAAAGGGTCTTTGTGCGTGATACTCTATACAACTTAGCAGAAAGACTGTATACATAGCTAACCGTCTGAACGATATTCTATTTCGCACACTAACCAGCTAGGTAATTATGTATAGGTATCTGGGTTTATATATAAATTGTAAATACTAGCACAAGTCTATTCCCACAAAGCCTGACACAGGTCGGGACAAGGTTCTTTTCATTCTTATCCAGTTCAAGCAATCATATCAATCGGTTCAACAAGAGAGAATGTATGCACATAATCCACGAACAAGCTTTCAAAATTGAGAAAATCGATACGAAGTCCAAAGGCGTAAAGCCATGCTCTGCTACCAATATGTCATGCCTCAATCTCCCATAGGTACTCGCCCATCCCCGTTAGACGCGAATTATTCCGCCAGCGCTCCCGCAGGATAATCTTTCTCGCTTGGGCATGATGCTGCACGAGCGTAAGCTGTGCCCGTACAAGGCCACGATCCGAACAGACGGTAAGATGACTAAGCCACAGAGTCACAAAGATAGTCCGAGTGCAGCAGAATAAGAAATGAACAGACGATTGATAACAAGTTCACAGAGTAGTCAATAGAGGAAGACTTAAATAACACAAGTATAGAAGTAAAATAAATACTTTATTGATATTGAACAAGTGTTATAAGTGATGCTAGGTGAGATTATAAGTCGCTCAAGCCCTCTCTCTCTAAAACGATAAAAGCATGCCAAGTGGCTACATTTGTAGAATGATACATAGGTGATGTTCCAATATTATGTCTCGTATATGCGCTTCAGCTCCGGACGCAATGCTCCAAGGCTCCAGAGCGAACTCTATGTCTTAGCTCGCACGAAGGGGGTTTCCACCCTGCAAGCAATCTAGTGGGTTATCAGTACATAAATATACCGGTGGGGTGGCTTATCGCACGTTTGACAAACCCAAACACGTTATATAGGTTCCGTGAACCATCTATTAAGTTATATTTCTAGTCTTACCTTAGGATCAGTTTTATAAAATAATAAAAAGCCTAACTCGTATGGCAGTGTGCGATGCGATATAAGAGTAACACGGCAAGACTTATCAACTTACCATTTGTCCTTCCCTGTCCAAGAAAAACCAAGTTAACTAAGCATGAGCATATATAATAAAATCCGAGGTTAATAGCATAAGCGAACACAAGTATCGTAAGTGAGGTCCCATTTCAGGTGCACGAGTTATACGGATTATCCATAAGTGTTGCAAAAGATGTTCAATTGTTCAATTATATACAAGTATCTTATATTCATAATCGTTCAGGTATTTCAGATTACTGGATGCGATAAAATAACTCACACACGGATTATCGCTAAGCGAGGATGACTTATCTATATCAATATGAGATCACTGGCTTAGCCATAAAGGACCGATTTATAGTCTCATGATGGAATAGGGTGCAATGCTTTATACATGACGAGTAATTCAAGGCAAACATGTGATACAGAAGAGCCATTGCATTCCATCCCATCGATTCATACGACTACCATAGGTAGACGACTAGTCTATGGTAGTATGCCCTACCAAGGTCCGAATACCATGTATTGCTCGACCGAAAGACGGGGTCGCATACCATAAGTGACTTTGGCACGCAATACACCAGACATCCCTCCTAGGTCGATATGATCCCGGTGCTCCGGTGATCGTCCAAGGAATCAGATACCTTATGCATGAGTTGTCTGTGACCATGCAAGTCTCTAGTCTTGGGTCTCTTGTCAGGTACATATTTGGGTCAGATTCAAGTTCAAGTTTAGGATTGTTCATTAATATATTGACTCCCCGAGTCATTCAAATCAGTACAGGATACTGTTGTTTAACTTGTCAAGATGCATTCCCTAGTCCAGGACTGCCTCGGTGACCTAACGGTCCCGAGTACATTCAGGTTCATTCTTGTATGGAATAAATATTTGATAGTTTTTCGGGGAACTTAGATAAATTTAAGGCAATGATAATGTTACACAGTCATGGTATAAATTATATATCAAACAGAAACAAGGCAAACGAGTACGAGTTATAATATAAGTAGGAAGGCATGCATTTATATTTGGAATCTAAGCTTTTACGTTAGCACGACCTATAGGGTAGTACGAGGAGTAAAGCCGTACAGTGACATATCGAGCGACATAATCTAGGGGACGAGTAGTGTAAACAAGTAAAAAGTGCACTACAGAGGGTCCATAATGATCTACTCGAGTCATAGCCGGGTCTACTTGCACGAAGCAAAGTTAGCATGCGAGGGTCCAAATATAAGCCAACTTTTATTTCCATATTCTAACACAAGCAATACAAGATGGAATTATTCCTTTAGATTGGTGCGTTGTATTCTTTATTAGCATGCAAGGGGTGATCCACCTAGCGACTAGCATGTATCGTCCATATTTTAACTATGTTGGCTAATAAATGTCACCCGCAAAGTTTCAATCAAGGCTAGGTTAGTAATTGACATGGGTATTTTTAATTTTAGGATTATTGTATTTAAATATTGTGCATGTGTGATTAATTAATTATTGTATTATTTAATTATTGTTAGATGCTAGATTATTTTAGACTTGTATAGTGGATCTAAATATTTAATTAGATACATGAACCAACATTTTAGTTTGGTTTATATTTAGCCCATGAATTAGCCTATGGATTAGGAGGATTGATTAATTAGTGAAACCATTAGACTAAAACTTTCCCTCCTTATTTAATTTCTTCATGCGAGGCCCCAAGGGGTAAATAGGATATTTTATATTGCTTGAGGGAGAGGGTAGTGGCCGGCCATTAGAGGAGGAGAGAGAGTATCTCTCTTATTTTATTTTCCATTTTGCATTTAGACCTTGTTTTCCCCCTTTCCAAATTTCTTTATCCCCTCACCATTCCTTCACAAATTTCTTCTCAAATTCCTTCCCTACTCTTTATTGGAGGCTTCTATAACAAGGATCTACAAGAAGAAAGCAAGGATCAACAAGGAGGGGTCAACATTCTACATTTAAAATTTTTTATTAGGAATCCATCTCCCAATAGGTACATTTTAGTTTTTTCTCTTCTAGTAAACCCTAAATATGAGATTTGACTCTGAAAAATCACCTCACATACATAGACTACCCATAGGAATTGGTTTTAGGTTCATAGGAGACCTATAGTAGAAGTTATATGTATTTTGGTACTAATTTTGGGTAAATTCCGAGATTGGCACATGTGGTACTTGTCATTTGGTCAAATAGATCAATATGACATATAATTAATTGTTTGTGGATAGTGTCATATCCATAATTAGGTACGTTTAGGCCGTATCTCGTCAATTTGGCGATATAGGTTATTTTTTAGGGGTTTTCTTCGACACGGAGACTTGTGCATATCATATCTTGACACGAATACGTAGTTGATCTTATTATTATATGTATTATTCATATTTAGTGTATTAGACTTGCTCGTATCCTCTAGGATGTTTTTGGTTATGTGGTGGAGCCGTATCACAGTGTATCATAGAATGAGTGTGATACGGTTTCGGTACACTCCCCGTGTTTATATATATATATATAAATTGTAGTGAGAGTATATATATATATAGAGAGAGAGAAAGAGAGAGAGAGAGATTGATATAGATAGATATATATGTGTATGTATGTGAGTGTGCTATGTGTTTATGAGAGTGTATGTGTGAGGGAAGCAACATACTAGCAGCACAGTGGCAGTATCTGAGAGTTCACAGCAGCAGGGAATATTGTTTATTGTGTACATTCAGTGAGATGTGCAATGCCCAGCAAGGCTCGGTGCACAGCAACATGGAGCAAGGCAGCAGCTCGGGCAGCGCATTAAAGCACTAGGTAGTGGCAACTGAAGGGGGTATCTAATGTGCATCTCAGGAAGTTCAACATTGGCAACATTAGGGAAAGTCAGCAACTTGAGATAGTGAAGAATTGTGTAGTTGCTCGTGCACATAGAGGTGGCAAAATTTGGAGACTTCAGTTCACTACAATAAGGGAAACTCAGCAGTAGCATTAGCAGCTTCAGCAGGAGCTCTTGCAGAGAGGGAGCAGGAGCTCGTGTAGAAGGGAAGTCAGTAACTTGAGGCAGTGAAGAATCGTACAGTTCCTCGTGCACAGTGACAATAACTGAGGGAGGCATAATAACCAACTGTAGGAGGAGCTCGGGTTTCAGCACTATGCAGTATCAGTATCAGTATCAGTGGGTAGTGTTCAGTTCAAGGTATTCGAGTTTAGCTTGGAGTTTGGGTAATGGTTCAGTTAGAATAGTTAAGGGTATCAGTTAGTTAGTATACTAATTAGTAGCAGTTAGTTAATAATTAGTATAAATAGTTAGTTAGTTATATATATACTTGTTTATGTAGTTAGTTGGATATGTATCCTCATATGTTGTAATATATATAGTTAGATAGATACGTGTATTGGTGAGTTAATATCGTATTGTAATTAGTATATAAGTATTATATTGATATATATTATAGTGCTTAGTAGATGTTAGTATATAGTTAGTATATTAGTTTTGGGGGTTTCTATATGTTATAGCTATTTGTTAAGGGTTTTGAATTACCTTGGGATACTAAGGTAAAGTCAAGGTAATGGGTCGATACCAAGGTATTGGGTTTGAGTATCGAGATAGGTAGTTTGATACGCATTGATGCAAGGTCACGATATCCTATATTTTATTGATTTATTAAGTATTATATATATATACTTGTGTATATCTATAAATTACTATTTTTATATATTAAAACTTGTGTATCTTGAGATACGACATTTTGGTGTATTTCATAGTATCTTAGATTAACTAGTGTAGCTTAGTTTCATAGGGTATTGACCTAGTATCCTGTAGTTGGGCTCATATAACCTAGAAATAGTCGGTTTGACCTAGAAATGACTTTATGACTCAGAATTGTATCAGTTTAACTTTTCTTCATTCCAGAATCTTGTATTGATGCAATATACCATAAATAGGTCTGTGTGACACCTGCTTCGGCATTGATAGACACACCATGCTTAGGACTTCAGGTGAGTACATTTCTCTGATAGTTTTTAATTCATAATAGTTTATATATGCATGTTCTAAAATTATATACTTGATTTCGACACAGTAATTTCACGGACTTGTACTACATGGATCCCGTCAGGAGATGTTATCCCCTATCGTGTTCAATGGGTACTCGTGTCCATGTATTTTACCGTATATATTGGGTATTGATTTATATTTTGTTTTTATGCACTGCTCGTGTTCAGTGTGCTTATTTTGTACACCCACTGCTCGTGTTCAGTGGTTATTATATTCGTGTACACCCACTGCTCATATTCAGTGGTCATATTCGTGTTCGTAGCATGTCATGATTGGATCCATTGGTATTAGTTGGGGATGTGAGAGTAAGAGTTGATTATGTGATCAAAGCCCCAGTGTTAATCATGTACATTCTGATTATATACCATACTTGTAATCGTATTACCTTATTGATCACGTTCACCCAAATCGATCACGAAATGAACTTATATTCTGAGACACATTAGTTAGATTGCAGTTATTTTATTATATTATTGATATTCATATTGTTATTCTATATTCTCGTACATTACCTATATACCTATTGTTCATTCATTCATATGTTTAGTGATCTTGTATTTTATTTCTATTATCTATTTTATATGCTCGATTATGTTATTGAAACTGCTTTCAGAGGTATGTACTTCGCTCCAATTCTGACCGGATATATTTTTTCAGATGATTGGCTTATAAAGCAGTGTCCCATATTCTACGGACCATAGGACGGTGTACCTAAAGGGGATACTCCTATAGACCCGGAGGACCTAGTTGCAGAGACCGAGGAGGTCTAGTTATTTGAATTCGCATATATTAGACTACTTATAAAGATTCACAATTTGTATATTATTTCAAATTTTGGATTGTATCTTTATTTCTTTTCTTTGCTATTCCGTTCGTGCTTTATCTTTCTTAGTTTGTTTGTGATTGGGATTAGTTATACTTGTGAGATACCATATTCTTCCTCCATTTTGAGTTGAGATGATTGGCATGTACCATATTATATTGTTGAGTTATTAGATAGTTAGAAATAACCCAGACAACGTTCTACCATCGATGTTGTGACGTAGGCTGGGCGTACCTACATACTCGTGCTCGAATATTCGGGTGCGGGTTGTGATAAGAAAAGACAAGTTCATCCTAGCCACCGACCTTAGCGATAATTTGCCTTGGTCGAGCGATACTCCCAGCCAGCCTTTAAAAGTCGAAGTCTGAACTCCTATAGGGCCAAGTCTAGAAATTCTTTGCCTCAAACGAGTCTTCTCGCTAAGCAAAGCGGGTCAGGTTGTTGCACTTGCATAGTTTGAATCAGTTGTCCACTTGAGTGAAATGGGTCATTACATCAGTCATCTTATTAACATAGATATAGATAAATGGCACACAACCTAAAAGGAGAAAATACCAGTACATAAATGCAATACAATTTAAAAGAAGAAAATATCAGTACAAGTCAATAATTTTATACATTTAATTACTTAAGAAGTATGAAAAAGTAACAACAAAAGTAGACTGTTAGAAATCATGCTTGCTGGGGATACTTCTATCCTTTGATCACTCTCACATAGGGTACCAGCTGACCTGTTATTTCTTTGAGACATGATGCTGTTGTTTATTCATATTTCATTAATGATCTTTCTAGTGAAATAGTTTTTCATTTAAGCCTATCATGACATGAATTTCTATAATATCATGCTATTCAAAGCTAGTTTTTCATTACGTCTATTGAACAAACACCAATTACAAGATTAGTTGATGATTCAAAACAATTAAAAGAATTTTCACTGCTTTGGTCTAATACACAAGATATTTTTCCTACTGCAATGGGTATCTCATTCATCAATGAACACAAGTAACTATATAGTAAAAATTCTAAAATAGATTGGCCCACTTAATGACCTAATTCAATTTTTACACATTGTACTTATTAATGCCAGATTATTCCACTAGTCTTTTGTAAAGACATTTGTATCATATTAAGCACCTTGTTATCAGCTACAATCTATGCAAGAAACATATCTTAAACCAAAATATTTAATGCTTGTTTACTTCCTAAGTAGATATCCAATAAAAATAACCAAAATAGATTTCAAAACATCAATAGAAGTAAAAAAAAATGAGTGTACCAGATCTCTAAGCCATAACAAAAATCAGTTTTGAAACAGGAATAGAAGAAAAAATAAAATTAAATAACTAGAATAAACAATATCTGAGTTTTAATTAGTTCTTCAGCCTTGCCTCCTCCAAGCAAAATCCCCTTTGATATTCAAAACCTAGATTTAGAGTTTAATGAACAAAACCAAGGTTCAGATTAAGAAATAGAAGAAGAAGAAGAAGAAGAAGAAGAAGAAGAAGAAGAAGAACTTACTTAGGGTTCATTCATCAAAGAGCAAAACTCCTTTTTTTTTTCTTTGATGAACCATGAACAAGGGATGATTTCTGTGGATTCGTAAGACTTTCAATCCATGGATTCGATCGCCCCCAGCGTTAGAAAGAGAGAGAGAGAGAGAGAGAGAGAGGGAGGGAGGGGGAAAGATGAAATATAACTAGTTATAGCCAGTTCATCAGAGCTCTAATCTGGAATTTGAGGAGAGAAATATATGAAAATAGAACCTAGGGCTTCGTTATCACAGCTCTAGGCGGGATTAGGGCTTCTTCGTTACTGTTGCAAGCAGGAATTTAATACGAGAGAGAGAGAGAAGGGGAGAGAGAGGAGATAAAAAATGGTTTCGTTTAGGCTCCAAAATCCAGCAGCAAAATTTTGGGGAAAAGTGGACGTCGAATATATCTATTATAATATTTTGGTAGGTTTTAATAAAAATTGACAGTTTTAGTCTGTCAAAAAATAGCTATTGTCATGGTCTGTCGTTATTCGCTAACCTAAAAAGTCAAAAATTGTTATTTTTGACGTAGTGTAGTAGATTTAAGGTTTGACTTTTGGAAAAAATATCGTTTTGGCAAATGTCGATCTTTACCATAGTTAAGACTTTTGTTGGAATTCAAATCATAGCCCATCTTTCGGATAATATTCTTGGTCGATCGACTATAACAATAAAGGTGCATTTTATCCTCTTCAGAGTCATCAAAATGCAAAATCTTCTTATTATTAGCCTTGCCAAAGACTATATGTTGGTCTCCATTCTTTCTTGTTGGAAACATGAAGCAATTACCATTACATAAACGATATGACATGCCCATTTGGAAGGATGGTGCCATCGACATAGATAGGGGCTCATAAGTACAAAGTGCGTCTAAGAAATCCCTAGCAAAGGAATCAACATCAGTGTAGTGCGAATGAGTATCTTCTTTATTCATAAAGTACATAATCTTCTCATTTTCGACCAAGTCAACATTTGGCTATACTTTGATAGTAGGCTTAGTGAGACTGGTTACTAAAGGCTGATTTGCCGGAGCAGGATATTTGCTACAACGAAGGTTAATAACAAGTAGGGGTTTCTTCTTGGTGATGTCTATCACTAGTGGTCTTTTTCCTTCTTCTCGTGAGTTTATTTATGGAGGTTGATTAGAAGTGGTTCCGGAGGATCTTTGCGATTGACACACCCCTTGACTTTGATCATAAATGGATCAATTGGATGATTTGCCTTCTTCCAAATATTCTGGGTTTAAAGAACATAATTAGAGTAGTACGCTTTGAGGCCATTGAATGGGTTAACATCAGCAAACTCCATCTTGACCACTCCCTGACTTTCCACATACTCAAAGCATTGGTACAGGATGGAAGGTAATATCATGTTCTCGTGTATCCATGGGCGTCCTAGTAGGACGTTATAAGATACTTCAATATTGATTAAATAACATGTGACCTTAGTTTGAAGGTTGCCTATCTGACTTTTTAGCGTATCTTCCCAAAGGGACGACTTTTTCAGCATTGTAGGCTAAGATTGTCGTATTGGTTGTTGACAGGTTGTCTATTGGGAACTTCAGAGCTCGTAACAGGCTACTAGGGATGATGCAGAGGGATGACCATGGATTTATATATATCTGGCTCACTTTGATAGAGCTGACATAACCAGTATAATACACAATGGCCTGTCATGAAGATTATCCTTTAGCAATATTTATTCTTGGGAGAAGATGATATTGGGGATCTTCTCCACCACACTGTGAAAATAAGGGCATGCCACGAGATCTTCAGCCAATGTCTTGAGCTGGGTCAAGTACGAATCAACATGTGTCAATGCCTCGCTCAACGAATTACGAGTTTCCTTCGAGAGGTAAAGTAACTCAAAGATAGAAAGTCAGGCTGGTGTATTGGTAAGTTGTGTCAATATGTCAAATTTCAATGGCTTGTCAAGTCATGAGGTTGGCTTTTCTTTAAAGACTTATTAAAGAGAACTTCCTTCTGCTTTGCCTTCTCTGCTGATGTAGGCTTCGACGGGCCTGCTTTAGTAGTAGATGGGGCGATAGAAGTAGAGGATACATGAGGAGCATCCTCCTGGACGGGCTCATATATTCATAAATAATTCTTCCCGGAACAAGTTCCTCCGGTCATTTCTTTTTCAGGGACATGGGAAAGAAGGACCAAATGGCAAGACTTGCCCTTCTTCTTGTATTTGGATCTGGAAGGAGCATTTCTTCCAACTCTTTTGAGATTTTGAGATAAACCCAAATGACTTAGCCTCATGCGGTGCACTACCAAAATATGATAAAATAGCGATATTTTTTAGCGACGTCTAATAAAACATCGCTAATATTAAAGATTTTAGCGACTCCAAAAATAAACGTTGCTATACGTCACCGTTGGCAATATACAGCGACCTTTAGCGACAGTAATTAAGTTTTAATAAAGAATTAACGCTATAAGCTTCTTTAAGGTCGCTAAACGTCACAGAGTTTTTTAATTTAGCAATATATTTAGCGACGTTTGTTATTTTGATTTTTAGTGACATTTTTAGTGACGTTTATAACATCGCCATCTATTTTTATTAGCGATGTCATAAGTTGACGTTGCTAAACGTTGCTAAATTTTAATATATTTTTCGATTCCCCCTTTGTCGGAGACTTTCTCCAATTTTTTAAAAACTCTCCCCTCTTCCACCTCCTCTCCGACGAAGTGCACCCTCCGAGGCAACCTACTCCGGCTTCCCCCTCCTCCTCCTTTCCTCCTCCCCCTCCTCCTCCTCCTCTAGGTAAACCTTAACTCTCTCTCTCTCTCTCTCTCTCTCTCTCTCTCATAGATGCACACGACATGACACTAACACTGATATAACACACATACACTGACACAAACATGACACTGAGTATGAGAGAGGGTATAGACCCTAACCCGAACCCTAACCCGAATCTTTCTCTCTCTCTCACAAATTCACACGATATGACACTAACACAGACACAACACACACACACATTGACACAGACATGACACAGACTATCACAGAGGGTGTAAACCCTAACCCTAACCCAAACTCTCTCTCTCTCTCTCTCTTTCTTTCTCTCTCTCTCTCTCACACACACATACACGCAGATGCACACAACATGACACTGACACATACATGATATAGACACTGTCATAGAGGGTGTAAACCCTAACTCTAACCCTCTCTCTCTCTCTATCTGATATATGTTTAATACAATATAATTAGTACATAACTTATACTATCATGACTTACTAACTTATAATAAATGCTACTAACTTAATATAACTGAAACCAACTTAATATTAATACTAATGCTAGATGACACTAGGCTAACTAGACAACTTAGCTTTTTCTAACGGATGTCTGATATTCTAACTTGATATCTAACTCAAATAACTAAAATCTAAACTTCACCCTAGCTTATAATTACTAACTAGCATTCACTAATAATGCATCTAACTGATACATTCATCAGTCAGTGATATACACAAAGTAGTACATAAACACAGTAGACTGAAAACTAATGGTGCTACTACTGATATTCCTTATAATATATACATCAATACCTTCCTACTAAAGGCACTAACCAAAGGCCCATCAGTGTACTACCAATACCAAACTAGACTAATATCAAGCCCTTAGTTGTAGTGTGATCAACTCGAGTGGATCTTACTCATAACTTATACCTATATCCATTCCTCACCTACACACAACCAGAGTTGATATACAAAAGATACACAAAGATTCCCCTAATTATCTAATGACTGTTACGATACTCGTGTTTAAAATGCAACTTCAAATTGCTGCTGCCTAATGTCGCACCCTACTTTGTACGATGGTGTGCACAGGCCATGTGAAGTCTGCCGCAACACTCATGTGCACATCAAATATACAGTGTCGGGTATGTGTAGATGGTGTGTATAACAACCTCTCCCTATCTTACTGCTCACTTTGTTGCTCCCCAAATCTGCTGTCAACATGACATATACTCCTTTGGATAGGCACTCCCCTATAACCGGATGACTAATACTTAAAGCAGTGCACAAACCCTAACCCTAACCTAAATCTGTATTGTATAGAGTTGACGAATAATTAGTGTAACCATATAACCAGATTTGACTAATAATTAGTATAACCCTATAACCATCCCCTATCAGTATCCATGATACAGAGTTGAATGAAGAAGTATCAGTACTAGAACTAGGTGTATCAATGCATGTACTATATTCCTGAGTATTCTTATATGTGTAGACGAGTAGGTGTATAACATAATTGGGTATTCCTATGTATATATGCTAGGATGAGTGGATGTACTTTTATTGTGTAGTCTAAATCTACAAGTTCATCCCATGAAGTCAATGAACATAGTTACTATTGTAGAAGCATGAAAAATATGCTGGATAGCTATACGTAGAATGTTGATGCTGGGCAGCGTAAAAAGATGACTTCAGAGCCATCAACGTGCAACAGAGCTTTTTCGTTGAGCACAGCATAAAATATAAGCTCAAAGGACCATCCGCGTAATACAGTATGTCCAGGCTGCTTCAGCATAAAAAGGGTGCTATATCACCTTTATGGCGTAAAACTCATCTGCTTTAATGCAGCATTAAAGTATACGAGGAATGCTTCGTATTCTTCAAAATGAACCTGTCAGATCATGCAGTGAACCTGATGTCTGGACTCCTGACAAAGAGTACTGCACGACTACCCAGGCGACGGCTATAATGATGGCGCGGCACAGCAACCCAGGCTGTCATTTACTGCCATTTCCTTGGCGTAAACTGCTTTTACGCATACAAAGGAATATGCTGCCTAGTTTTACACAGGCAGACGTGAGCTTCTTATGCTCTGCAGAAGACTGTTGTCTGATAAAATAAACGAAAGATATGGAAACGAGGCTTTATATGAAAACCCGCTCTTTATGTTTACAAATAAGCAGTACAATTAATTCTTTAAGAGGATGTCGAGTATAATTTTTTAATCTGGGTAAATATTGCTATAGGAGTCTGATCTGCAATCGATCACTTTGTCCCTTGGACCATACGATGATGAAGAAGTACCGTAGAAGACAGTAAGCAGCTTCGAAAGTTGCTAAAGAGAGTGGATGCTCGATGCTAAAGTCGTCGATCACTACTCTTTGCCTGAGCTCTGGATTCTTCTCTCTCTCGACCGTTTTATCTCCTTGATCTGATACTCTAATTTTTGACCTTGGCGACCTTCAATTTTCTACCTTCAATTTTTGACCTTTTTGTCCACCCTCGACCTCTGTCAATAGAGGTCTCTATTTATAGAGTTTTAGTGACAGTGACCACTCAGTCGGTGTAGAAACCGAGTAGTGGAAAGTACAACACCCTTTTACATGACGGTTATAATAACCATTGCCCGCGTATAGATGACCTTTTGAATGAGTGTGTGACGCGTTTCCAACTAAGGGACAATGCGTATAACTACTGCGAAGATCACGGCGTAGAAGCCACATAGGTAGTTATCCTTTGTGTAGAAGAGGTTGGCGTAGAAGCCAATAACTGTCACCATGGCGTAGAAGCCAAGTAGGTATAGAAGCCGAGTAGGCGTAGAAGCCGAGTGGGCATAGAAGCCGAGTGGGCGTAGAAGCCGAGCAGGCGTAGAAGATAGCTGATCCTCTTCTCCTGACTGAGGCCTGAGTTGGCAAAATGTACCAAAGTGATGATGTGGACATCTTAGCCAAAATTATGGTTCTTGGAGATATAATTAAATCTCTTGCATTAAATGCAGAGATCTGGCCCCATCCTGCGTATTAAATACAGAGACGTGTCTTTAAGATTTGCCATCATTCTGTACATTAAATGCAGATACGCGCCTCGAATCCTTTACAAAGAGTAACTGCTGACGTGGCAGTCTGTTTGTCTTCTGCGGAGCATAAGAAGCTCACGTTTGCTTGTGTAAAACTTGACAGCGTATCCCCTTGTATGCGTAAAAGCAGTTTACGCAAAGGGGATGTCACTAAACGACGGCTCGGTGACATTTAACTAAATCTCCTGCATTAAATGCAGAGATCCGCCATTATCCTTCGCATTAAATGCAGAGGAGTGTTTTGTAGGTCTGCCACCATTTCTGCACATTAAATGCAGAGATGTGCCTCGAGTTCTGTCATCACTCTGCGCATTAAATGTAGAGACGTGCCTCGAGCCCTGTACGAAGAGCAACTTTTGACTTGGCAGGCTGTTTATCTTCTGTGGAGCGTAAACAAATCACATCTACCTGTGTAAAACTAGGCAACGTATTCCTTTGTATGCATAAAAGCGGTTTACGCCAAGGAAATGGCAGTAAATGACAACCTGGGTTGCAGTGCCGCGCCTTCATTATAGCCGTCGCCTGGGTAGTCGTGCAGTACTCTTTGTCATGAGTCCTGACGTCAGGTTCATTACATGATTTGATGGGTTCATTTCGAAGAATACGAAGCGTTCCTCGTATACTTCAATGCTGCATTGAAAGTGGATGAGTTCTACGCCATAAAGGCGATGTAGCACCCTTTTTACGTTGAAGCAGCCTGGATATACTGCATTACACGGATGGTCCTTGAGCTTATATTTTACGCTGTGCTCAGCGGAGAAAGCTCTGTTGCACGTAGTGGCTCTGAAGTCATCTTTTTATGCTGCCGTGCAGCTAGACTGGCTAGGGCATCAGCTTCCAGATTCTGATATCGGGGTACATGCTCTAGGAAGAATCCTTTGAATGTCATGGCTATCTCGACCGTTGCTCGGTGATAGGGGATGAGGTCTGGATTCCGGACTTCATATATTCCTCTGACTTGATTGACGATCAGCAGAGAATCACCAAAAGCTTCTAGAGATTCGACGCCCAATTTATTAGCGACTTGGAGCCCGATTAGTAGAGCATTATACTCTGCCACATTGTTAGAATATGGCTCGCTAAGAGAATATGCTCGGTAGATGACGAGCTTATCAGGAGTAACCAGGACAATTCCTACTCCCGAAACCATGTTTCCCCTAGGACCAGTCCTGGAGGCACCATCGAAGAACAGTTGCCATGCATCACTTTCCATTGCAAAGTTACATTCTGCAACTTCATCGAGAATGTCCTCGTACAGTTTGGAGACCTCCGGGATCGGATGAACAGCTAGAAAGTCAGCCAATGCTTGGCCCTTGACGGACTTCTGAGGGGCGTACACCATGTCATACGATGTTAATAACATCGCCCAAGTCACGAGTCAAGAATTAAGAACACTTGGTTTATTCATCAGTATCCGAAGAGGATTGATCCTGGAGATGATGTGAATGGTTTGGCCTATGACATAGTGCCGCATTTTCTGGATAGCGAACATCAGAGCCAAGAACTTTCTCCACTGGGTTGTACCGGTGTTTGGCTCCGACCATTATCCTGCTAAGGTAGTAGATAGCCTGTTCATGACCTATATCATTCTTTTGTGCAAGAACAGCTCCCAGAGAATGATCCATCGCTCGAACATATAGCACAAATGGTCTTCCTATGACCGGAGGCACCAGAACTGGCGGACTAGTGAGGTAGCGTTTGATATCGTTAAACACTTGCTGACAGGCTTCGTCCCATACGAAGGATACACCTTTCTTTATGAGATAAGAAAAGGGCTGACATCTCCCAGAGAGGTTGGATATGAATCTCCGGATATAAGCCAAACGACCTTAAAATCCCCTAAGTTCTCTCAGATTACGGGGCGGTCGCATTTCTAAGATGGCCTTGACTTTATCAGGGTCCACTTGTATGCCTTTGGCGGCAATGACAAATCCCAGAAATTTGCCATTAGATACCCCTAGAAAGGACTTTGTAGGATTCATTTTGAGTTAATGTTGGCGCATTAATTCAAATATTGTCTTCAAGTCTTGGATGTGATTATCCTTGAGGCAGCTTTTGACAGCTACATCGTCCACGTAACACTCCACTGTCTTGCATAAATGCTCATGGAATATGTTACTCATAGCCCGTTGGTACGTAGCCCCGGCATTCTTCAATCCGAAGGGCATGACCGTATAGCAATATACCCCCAATGGTGTCTGGAAGGCAGTATGCTTCTCGTCCTCAGGATGCATCTTGATTTGGTTGTATCCTAAAAATCCGTCCATGAAAGACATACGTTTAAAAGTGCATGTATTATCAATCATGACGTCTGTGATGGGAAGAGAAAACTCATCCTTGGGGCAGGCTGCATTCAGATCTCGGTAATCGATGTAGACTCGTACTTTCCTATTTTTCTTCATGACCGGGACAACATTGGCGACCCAGTCGGGATGCTGTTCTTCCCGGATGAAACTACAGGCTATCAACTTCTTGATTTCAGCTTCAATGGCGTCTATCATATCCGGGCGGAACCGGCGTTGGTGCTGCTTCACAGGCTTCGAATCGGGCAATATATTGAGCTTATGAGTAGCCATCTTTGGATCAAGGCCTTGCATGTCCTCATAATTCCACGCAAAGACGTCAATATATTCTTTTATCAGCTGGATAACTTCTTCCCTTTCTGCTTTGGAAAGATTGTTACTGATAAATATCGGCTTTGGCAAAAGTTCATCCCCAACGCCAATCTGGTTAACTTTATCTTCAGTGGGAGGTTTTCTCTGCTCGAAGCGGAACTCCCATTGTGTATCCATTTGCTGAGCCGAAGCGTCATTCTCAAACAGTTCAGATTCTTGTTTATCTGCTTCGAAGGAATTTGTCACTACCATATTTACTGATAATGTTCGTTCGAGAGTATGAGATGAGTCGGAGGGCGCTGAGCCATTTTGCGAAGAGGAAAAGATATCCTCGTTTGACTCAAGAGCTGCAAGGGAGGTGGTATACCCCAACTCAAAACGAGTTCGTAGATAGTAGGGATTGCCGTACAGCGGCATTCGTCTGCCTTTCCCGTAGTTTAGACCTGGTTCCAACTTTAAGTTATAACCCATACTTTGTATGATCTTTAAAGCTTGCGGGCTGTATCTGTGAACCTGCATTTTATCGGCATCGTCATCGGAAGAATCTTCTTGCACAGTCGGTTCATTGCGCATGCGGCCAAAGACTATTGAATCCTGACAGCTGCAAGTAGGCGGGATAATAAAGATAGAATCCTCATGCGGTCCATATGTCATGGTGACATTGGATGATGATGCCACTTCCCACATGTACGGATGATAGAAATCTATAGCTTCCAAGAATTTTTGCGCTATAGGTTCTATATCGTCATGGGGAGAGGATTCCTGGTTCAAAATTTGAGCGTCAATATACTGGAAAAGTGGATGTTTATTATCATCCTAAACTTCGTTCCCGGTTGTATTTACATCAATCGGCTGCCTGTTGCGCCGAAGGTTGATGACCAAGGGTGGAGGCTTCTCGATCTCCGACACCAGGTCTGGATGAACCCACATAATCTCGTCTCGCTGGGTAGTTAGGGGTAGCAGGTCATGATTTTGACCCCTAGCTGGAGGAAGATTAACAATGTTCATCGTTGTCCGGGAAATAGGTGTAACACCGTCCGGGACTTCTTGGGTAGGCAGATTGCCAAATTACAGAGAGATCATGTTGGCCGTGACAGACTTCTCGCTGTTGAGCAGAGTGATGGCCTTAGCATCGATCAGCTCCTGGATCTTCCTTTTCAGTACATAACACGCCTTTGTAGGGTGGTGTACGTATCTGTGGAAGATGCAATACTTGGGGTTATTAGTACTGCCGACTTCATTGGACCGCTTCTCCTTCGAGGGTAATCTTGCCACTTTTGACGAGATACTCGAATATGCTCAAAATATCGTCGTTGTCGAAAGAGTACACTTCAATAAGCCTGGAAGTCCCAGGTTTCGTCTGCAGGGTTGCTGCAGTCTTTTGTCTGGACGTATTGATCGCCAGAGCTTCTTTCCCTTTGGAACTGCGAGGATGGTCACTGTTGGGGGATGACCTCTTGCCTCTGTCGGAGGCAGAGATCATGATGCCATTGTCACGCGCCTTCCGACTGTTGTCCTCGGCGGCTACTGCTGAGATGATGAACGAGGGCCAATCATGGAACTGATATGGTCCTGTGAACACCGAGATTACGGGAAGAAGGTTCTTCCTGCAAATATCCACCAATACCGAGTCTGGAACTCCGGGAGGCATTTGCAAAGTGGCTTGATAAAAATGTTCGATGAAGGTGCGAACGTCCTCTTTTTCCCTCTGCTTCACTTCGATGAGAGAGGAGATCGACATGTCCATCCCTCCTTCGTAGAATCTTGCGAAGAATAAGGCTTTGAAGTCGTCGAAGAAAGTAATGCAGTTGTCCGCCAGGCTGCGGTACCACTGGTAAGCCACTCCCGAGAGACAGCCCTTGAACACCCGAGTGAGGAGGGCGTCATTCCCCTGTAGTAACACCGTCATCATACTGAAGTAGTTCATGTACTGACTCTGTGATGTTTTTCCCCCGAACAGAGCCATGGTCTGTGGTTTATATTTTGGAGGGAAAGGGGCCTCTTCCCAGATAGCTGGGTAAGGCTGGTTAATTCCCAATTTCTTTAGCTGATCTTTGTGCTTCAAGGCATCAAATTAGGCTTTCAGCTCCCGTACTGACTGCATCTAATTTTCAGCCGGTAGCGGGACCACGGAGTGGTGAGGAATCGGTTGTATTGCAACTACAACGGGAGGTAATATATTCTTCGAGTGAGGAAGTGGAGGAACTGCTGACTCTTGATCTAGAGCAGGCTCTTGGATCGTGTTGGATGGTGGTAAGGCTACCCCCACACGTATCTGAGTTGGAGGGACCGATGCTTGAGCCATGGCAGCTGTGTGTTGAGTTAGCATCATCTGGTGCATGTTCTCCATCATGGATTGTATCTCTTTTAGAGACGTCTCCAGTATAGTTATGCGTTGCTCAGCGCTCCCGGACGGGGAAGCTTCCTCGCGTTCATCTTCAATGGCATAAACTCACATCTCCCTGGGTGTCATTGAATAATTAGTATAGGTCTCTGTAGAAGTTGACTCTATACTTTCGGCGTCTGATTCGGGAGACTGGCAATCCCCAGCATCGGAATCAGAAGAGTACGAAGCCGGTTGTCGTGACCTTGAACGAGTGTTTCGGAACACCCCAGCTTCGGTGTTCCTAAGGAGCATGTTGAATCTCCTTCGGCTCGGAGTTCTAGAGGGATGACGTCTTGAGCCCGACCTTCCTCTAGGTATGTGTGAAGCCATGTTCACAGATGCATGCGTGGGCTCTTCTTCCTGGAAAGACGAAGAGTAGCTCAACCGATCAAAAAATGACCGTTTTGCTTCAGAACAGCAATAATTAATTACAATCCTATGACTATTACAACAGTGCTCACTAGGAGGCGTAATAAACATGCTAGAAGATCCCCTCTCCTTGCATTTCTGGATCAGATACTTGCGCAGGTCAGGAGGAGTTACAGAAGAAGAAGATGATGGCTTGTTCCTTCTGTTCACATCAGTGGGCATGCGGATGTTGGGAACCATAGTTTTCCCTGTGCCACCTATATACAACAGGTTGGCCATCTGGGTAGCGGATAATCCCCTTGGAGGGTGTCTTTCTGCAAATTGAGCCTTCTTTACGCTGAGGGGCTTCTCCTGGTGTAATTTGGAGCTCTGCTCTGGTTGGCGTAAAGCTGAGAATGTCCTCAGTCGGCCGTCAGCCTCTCGCGTAATCCGGAGGACGGGCAGATTGTTCCCTTGCTGGCATAAAGGCCGAGAAGTTGAGTAGTCCGCCGCTTGCTTTTCCTTGCGTAGATTGCAGGGATCATCTGCTTTTCCACGGAAGGCAGATGCATTTTTATGCGTGGAGCGCGTTTGGGATTCCTGATTTGACGCTGAGGCATTATCAGAAATTTTGTCTATTCCGTCACAGGCGGGAGACAAAATTTTACGTGCAGAGCTCGATGTGTACTTCTAGACTAGCGTTGAGGCATTGCCAGAAGTTTTGTCTGCCCTGTCAGAGACAAGCGACTGAATTTTATGCGCAAGGCGCGAAGTATACTTCTTGATTGGCGCTGAGGCATTGCCAGAAGTTTTGTCTGCCCTGTTAGAGACAAGCGACTAAATTTTACGTGCAAGGCATGGAGTATACTTCAGGATTGGCGCTGAGGCATTGCCAGAAGTTTTGTCTGCCCAGTCAGAGACAGGCGATTGAATTTTATGCACAAGGCGCGGATGGAGCAATGCTACAACCTCGTTGGTCGGAGAGATTGAAGAGATCGAAGAGTCGACGGGAATGGTAGGAGATATCTTGGGCATCCAGACCTTACGTAGCTTCCTGTTGTCTTGGACAGAGAGAGAGAGTGAGAGCTACCCCCTGTTCGAAGCATATCTTCGTAGGTAGACTGGTCGAACTGGACGATACTGTCTTCTTCACGGATCCCATGGATACCGCATTGTGTTGAGCAATTGCTTCCTCATCAGAAGAAAAAGATGTCCCCAGCAGAGTCGCCATCTTGTTGTCTGATAAAATAAATGAAAGATATGGAAATGAGGCTTTATACGAAAACCAGCTCTTTATGTTTATAAATAAGCAGTACAATTAATCCTATACGAGGATGTCGAGTACAATTTTTTAATCTGGGTAAATATTGCTATAGGAGTCTGATCTGCAGTCGATCACTTTGTCCCTTGGACCACACGATGATGAAGAAGTGTCGTAGAAGACAGTAAGCAGCTTTGAAGGTTGCTAAAGAGAATGGATGCTCGATGCTAAAGTCGTCGATCGCTACTCTTTGCTTGAGCTCTGGATTCTTCTCTCTCTCGACCGTTTTCTCTCCTTGATCTGATACTCTATTTTTCGACCTTGGCGACATTCAATTTTTGACCTTCGATTTTCACCCTTTTGTCTACCTTCGACCTCTGTCAATAGAGGTCTCTATTTATAGAGTTTTAGTGACAGTGACCACTAAGTCGATGTAGAAACCGAGTAATAGAAAGTACAGCACCCTTTTACACGACGGTTACAATAACCATTGCCTGCGTATAGATAACCTTTTGAATGAGCGTGTGACGCGTGTCCAACTAAGGGACAATGCGTATAACTGCTGCGAAGATCATGGCGTAGAAGCCACGTAGGTAGTTATCCTTTGTGTAGAAGAGGTTGGCATAGAAGCCAATAACTGTCACCATGGTGTAGAAGCCAAGTAGGCATAGAAGCCGAGTGGGCGTAGAAGCCGAGTGGGCGTAGAAGCCGAGCAGGCATAGAAGATAGCTGATCCTCTTCTCCTGACTGAGGCCTGAGTTGGCGAAATGTGCCAAAGTGATGATGTGGACATCTTAGCCAAAATTATGGCTCTTGGAGATATAATCAAATCTCTTGCATTAAATGCAGAGATCTGCCCCCATTCTGCATATTAAATGCAGAGGCATATTTTTAAGATTTGCCATCATTCTACGCATTAAATGCAGATACGCGCCTTGAATCCTGTACGAAGAATAACTGCGGACATGGCAGTCTGTTTGTCTTCTGCGGAGCGTAAGAAGCTCACGTCTACCTGTGTAAAACTGGGCAGCGTATCCCCTTGTATACGTAAAAGCAGTTTACGCAAAGGGGATATCACTAAATGACGGTTCGGTGACATTTAGCCAAATCTACTATATTAAATGCAGAGATCCGCCATTATCCTGCCCATTAAATGCAGAGACGTATTTTGAAGGTCTGCCACCCTTTTTGTGCATTAAATGCAGAGACGTGCCTCGAGCCCGGTACGAAGAGCAGCTTTTGACGTGGCAGCCTGTTTATCTTCTGTGGATCATAAACAGCTCACATCTGCCTGTGTAAAACTAGGCAGCGTATTCCTTTGTATGCATAAAAGCGATTTATGCCAAGGAAATGGCAGTAAATGACAGCCTGGGTTGCAGTGCCGCGCCATCATTATAGTCGTCGCTTGGGTAGTCGTGCAGTACTCTTTGTCAGCAGTCCAGACGTCAGGTTTATTGCATGATTTGATGGGTTCATTTCGAAGAATACAAAGTGTTTCTCGTACACTTTAATGCTGCATTGAAAGCGGATGAGTTTTACGCCATAAAGGCGATGTAGCACCCTTTTTATGCTGAAGCAGCCTGAACATACTGCATTACGCGGATAGTCCTTGAGCTTATATTTTATGTTGTGCTCGACGAAGAAAGCTCTGTTGCACATAGTGGCTCTGAAGTCATCTTTTTACGCTGTCCTGCATCAACATGCTGCGTATAGCTATCCAGCATATTTTTTATGATTCTACAAAGACAAACAGGCTACCACGTCAAAAGCTGCTCTTCGTACAGAGCTCAAGGCACGTCTCTGCATTTAATGCGCAGAGTGATGACAGAACTCGAGGCACGTCTCTGCATTTAATGCGCAGAGTGATGACAGAACTCGAGGCACGTCTCTGCATTTAATGCGCAGAAGGGTGGCAGACCTTCAAAATATGCCTCTGTATTTAATGCACAGGATAATGGCGGATCTCTGCATTTAATGCAGGAGATTTGATTAAATGTTACCGAACCGTCGTTTAGTGACATCCCCTTTGCGTAAACTACTTTTACGCATACAAGGGAATACGTTGCCTAATTTTACACAGGCAGACGTGAGCTTCTTACGCTCTGCAGAAGACAAACAGACTGCCACGTCATCAGTTTCTCTTCGTACAGGATTCGAGGCGCGTATCTGTATTTAATGCGCAAAATGATGACAAATCTTCGGGACACGTCTCTGCATTTAATGCGCAGGATGGGGGCAGATCTCCGTATTTAATGCAAGAGATTTGATTATATCTCCAAAAGCCGTAATTTCGGCTAAGACGTCCACATCATCACTTTGGCACATTATGCCAACTCAGGCCACAGTCAAGGGAGGAGGATCAGCTATCTTCTGCGCCCACTCGGCTTCTACGACTACTCGGCTTCTACACCTACTCGGCTTCTATGCCTACTTGGCTTCTACGCCTACTCGGCTTCTATGCCTACTTGGCTTCTACGCCATGGTGACAGTTATTGGCTTCTACGCCAACCAATTCTACGCAAAGGATAACTACCTACGTGGCTTTTATACCGTGATCTTCGCAGTAGTTATATGCGTTGTCTCTTAATTGGACACGCGTCACACGCTTATTCAAAAGGTCATTTATACGCGGGCAACGGTTATTTTAACCATCGTGTAAAAGGGTGCTGTACTTTCTACTACTCGGTTTCAATGCCGACTGAGTGGTCACTGTCACTAAAACTCTATAAATAGAGACCTCTATTGACAGAGGTCCAAGGTCAAAAAACGAAAGATTGAAAGGTCAAGATTTGGTCGCATATTTCAAGAGAGAAGAATCCAGAGCTCAAGCAAAGGGTAGTGATCTACGACTTTGGCATCGAGCATCCACTCTCTTCAGCAACCTTCGAAGCTGCTTTCTGTCTTCTATGACACTTCTTCATCATCGTGTGGTCCAAGGGACAAAGTGATCGACTGCAAGACTCCTATAGCAATATTTACCCAGATTAAAAAATTGTACCCGACATCCTCATACAGGATTAATTGTACTGCTTGTTTGTAAACATTAAGAGCAATTTTTCGTATAAAACCTCGTTTCCATATCTTTTGTTTATTTTATTAAACAACAAGATGGCGACTCTGCTGGGAACATCTTTCTCTTCTGATGAGGAAGAAATTGCTCAACACGATGCAGTATCCTTGAGATCCGTAAAGAAGACACTGGTCATCCAGTTCGACCAATATGTCTATGAAGACATGCCTCGAACAGGGGGTAGCTCTCAGTCTCTCTCTGTCCAAGACAACAGGAAGCTGCGTAAGGTCTGGATGCCCAAGACATCACCTACCATTCCTGCCGACTCTTCGATCTCTCCGACCAACGAGGTTGTAGCATTGCTCCCTCCGTGCCTTGCACGTAAAATTCAGTCTCCCGTCACTGACGGAATAGACAAAACTTCTGGCAATGCCTCAGTGCTAACCCAAAAGTATACATGGTGCGCTGCGCGTAAAACTCAGTCTCCCGTCACTGACGGAACAGACAAAACTTTGGACAATGCCTCAGCGCTAGTCCAGAAGCCTACTCCGCGCTTTGCGCGTAAAATCCAGTCTCCCGTCGATGACGTGGCAGACAGAATTTCTGACAATGCCTTAGCGCCAAATCAGAAATTCCAAACGTACTCCGCACGTAAAAATGCATCTGCCCTCCGTGGAAAAGCAGACGATCCCTACAATGTACGCAAGGGAAAGCAAGCAGCGGACTGCTCAACTTCTTGGCCTTTACACCAGCAAGGGAAGAATCTGCCTGCCCTCCGGATTACGCGAGAGGCTGACGGCCGACTAAGGACATCCTCAGCTTTACGCCAACCAGAGCAGAGCTCCAAATTATGCCAGGAGAAGCCCCTCAGCGTAAAGAAGGCTCAATTTGCGGAAAGATACCCTCCTCGGGGATTATTCGCTACCCAGATGACCAACCTATTATATATAGGTGGCACAGGGAAAACTATGGTTCCAAACATCCGCATGCCCACTGATGTGAACAGAAGCAACAAGCCATCATCTTCTTCTTCTGTAAATCCTCCAGACCTGCGTAAGTATCTGATCAAGAAACGCAAGGAGAGGGGATCTTCCAGCATGTCTATTACGTCTCCTAGCAAGCACTGTTGTAATAGTCATAGGATTGTAATTAATTGTTGCTGTTCTGAAGCAAAACGGTCGGTTTTCGACCGGTTGAGCTACTCTTCATCTTTTCAGGAAGAAGAGCCCACACATACATCTGTGAACATGGCTTCACACATACCTAGAGGAAGATCAGGCTCAAGACATCATCCCTCTAGAACTTCGAGCCGAAGGAGATTCAACATGCTCCTTAGGAACACTGAAGCTGGGGTGTTCTGAAATACTGGTTTGAGGTTACGGCAACCGACTTCGTACTCTTCTGATTCCGATGCTGGGGGTCGCCAGTCTCCCGAATCAGACGCCGAAAGTATAGAGTCAACTTCTATAGAGACCTATACTAATCTTTCAATGACACCCAGGAAGATGGAAGTTTATGCCATTGGAGATGAACGCGAGGAAGCTTCCCCGTCCGGGAGCGCTGAGCAACGCATTACTGTACTGGAGACGTCTCTGAAAGAGATGCAATCCATGATGGAGAACATGCACCAGATGATGCTAACTCAACCCACAGCTGTAATGGCTCAAGCATCGGTCCCTCCAACTCAGATACGTATGGGGGTGGACTTACCACCATCTAACACGATCCAAGAGCCAGCTCTAGATCAGGAGTCAGCAGTTCCTCCGCTTCCTCACTCAGAGAATGTATTGCCTCCCGTTGGAGTCACAATACAATCGATTCCTCACCACTTCGTGGTCCCGCTACCGGCTGAAGATCCGATACAGGCAGTATGAGAGTTGAAAGCCCAATTTGATGCCTTGAAGAACAAAGATCAGCTCAAGAAATTGGGAAACAACCTGCCTTACCCGGCTATCTGGAAAGAGGCCCCTTTCCCTCCCAAATATAAACCACAGACCATGGCTCTGTTCGAGGGAAAAACATCACCGAGTCAGTACATGAACTACTTTAGTATGATGACGGTATTATTACAAGTGAATGACGCCCTCCTCACTCGAGTGTTCAAGGGCTGTCTCTCGGGAGTATCTTACCAGTGTTACCGCAGCCTAGCGGACAACTGCATTACTTCCTTCGATGACTTCAAGGCTTTATTCTTTGCACGATTCTACGTGGGAGGGATGGACATGTCTATGTCCTCTTTCATCGAAGTAAAGCAGAAGGAAAAATAGGACGTTCGTACCTTCATCGAACATTTTTGTCAAGCCACTTTGCAAATGCCTCCTGGAGTTCCAGACTCGGCATTGGTCGACATTTGCAGGAAGAACTTTCTTCCCGTCATCTCGGCGTTCACAGGACCATATCAGTTCCATGATTGGCCCTCGTTTATCATCTCAGCGGTAGCCGCCGAGGACAACAGTCAGAAGGCGCGTGATAATGGCATCATGATCTATATCTTTGATAGAGGCAAGAGGTCATCTTCCAACAGCGACCATCCTCGTGGTGCCAAAGGAAAAGAAGCTCTGGAAATCAATACGTCCAGACAAAAGACTACGGCAACCACGCAGACGAAACCTGGGACTTCCAGGCCCATTGAAGTATACTCTTTCGACGACGACGATATTCCGAGCATATTTGAGTGTCTCGTCAAAAGCGGCAAGATTACCCTTCCTGAGGAGAAGCGGCCTAATGAAGTCGGCAGTACTAACAACCCCAAGTTCTGTATCTTCCATAGATACGAACACCACCCTACAAAGGCTTGTTATGTACTGAAAAGGAAGATCCAGGAGCTGATCGATGCTAAGGCCATCACTCTGTGCAACAACGAGAAGACGGTCACGGCCAACATGATCTCTCTATAATTTGGCAATCTTCCTCCCCAAGAAGTCCTGGACGGTGTTATACCTATTTCCCTGACAACGGTGAACATCGTTAATCTTCCTCCGGCTAGGGGTCAAAATCATGACCTGCTACCCCTAACTACCCAGCGAGGCGAGATTATGTGGGTTCATCCAGACCTGGTGTCGGAGATTGAGAATGAGACTCAAGCTGCTAAGGCTAAGTCTAAGAAAAAACTCAAAACGTAAACCATGTTACACGGTTTCAGTACACTCGGCATCAGAAGATGAGGTCTTGGCTACTGGAACACGTTCATGGAAAGCTTACCTCCAGGACTATGGAGCAAGTCAGGAAGATACACCGGCAGACGCTTCAGCTACCAAGCCTTCAGAACCAGAGCCCGCCGTACAAGAGGCCGGTCCTTCGGGACCAACTCCGGCGGACTGAGGGAAGCAAAAAGAAGTATGTTTCGACCTGTAAAAAACATTCAAAAAAAAGGTTTAGAGAAGCCGTAGAACTTCAACATCCTGGCCTAATTGGCTAATACGCTAGCCAGGTTGTCCATCTTTGAACTACTCAGGCTCTCTCAAGACACTCGTCAAGCCCTGAGTGAAGCATTGATGCAGACGGATACATACTTGACCCAGCTCAAGTCCCCTAATGAAGAACCAGTAGCATGCCCTCAATGCCACAGTGTGATGGAGGTGGTCCCGAATATCACTTTTACTCAAGATGACATGCTGTTAAAATATAACAGGCATGACAGACCCCTCTATTACACCAGATACGTCGGTTCCATGGAGATCGACCGGATTCACATAGATCCGGGATCATCAATCAGCATCATTCCTCATAGTCTGCTTAGACCGCTGAGGATTCCTAACAGCGAATTGGCTTACACCACCACTACAATCGTGGGTTTCAACGCCAGGAAAAGTAAGCTTTTGGGGAAAATTTGCCTAAGGATCCAGATTGGCGACCTCAGATCAGTGGCTACATGTTATGTCATTGATTCTGAGGTATCCTACAACATTCTGCTGGGCAGACCTTGGATCCACGACCACAACATTGTTCTCTCGAGTCTACATCAATGCTTTAAATATGTAGACACCCAAGGAACAGTACAAACGGATTTTGCTGACCTGAACCCGTTCAAAGGAGTAGAATCCTACTACTCTAATGTCGTGTTATACTCTCAAGACTACACGGAAGAGGTGTCGGCCGAAGCAGAGAGGGAATCCCACCAGGAGCAAGAAGAACCCTCTGCCGAGCAACCTCTGTCAATCTAGGTGAAAGGACGGAGTACTCGTCCAAAAGACATAGAGCCTATGTCTATCCACCTGAAAAAAACCAGGTCAGGAAAAGGGGGTGATCCTCTAGTGATCACTTTGAACCAGAAGCCTCACCCTTGGTCATCAACCTTCGGCGCAACAAGCAGCCGATTGATGTAAATACAACCGGGAATGAAGTTTCAGATGATAATAAACATCCTCTTTTCTAGTATATTGACGCTCAAATTCCGAACCAGGAATCCTCTCCCCATGACGATATAGAACCTATAGCGCAAAAATTCTTGGAAGCTATAGATTCCTATCATCCGTATATATGGGAAGTGGCATCATCATCCAATGTCACCACGACATATGGACCGCATGAGGATTCTATCTTCATTGTCCCGCCTACTTACAGCAGTCATCATTCAATAGTCTTCGGCCGCATGCGCAATGAACCGACTGTGCAAGATGATTCTTTCGATGACGTTGCCGGTAAAATACAGGTTCACAGATACAACCTGCAAGCTTTGAAGATCATGCAAAGTATGGGTTATAACTTGAAGCTGGAACCAGATCTCAACTACGGGAAAGGCAGACGAATGCCGCTGCACGGCGATCCTTACTATCAATGAACTTATTTCGGGTTAGGGTATACCACCTCCCTTACAACTCTTGAGTCAAAAGATGATATCTTTTCCTCTTCTCAAAATGGCTCAGCGCCCTCCGACTTATCTCATGCTCTCGAACGAACGTTATCAGTAAATATGGTAGTGACAGATTCCTTCGAAGCAGACGAACAAGAATCTGAACTGTTTGAGAATGACGCTTGGGCTCAGCAAATGGATATAAAATGAGGCCTCTACGGCATATAATCCTGCTGATAATGGTTTGGAGGAAGCTTTCAACAAAACTATTATCAAGCTCTTAAAAAAGTTCATCTCTTCGAATAAGATGGATTGGAATAAGAAGCTGGAAGAATGTCTCTGGGCATACCGCACAACGGTACGAGCACCGACAGGTTGTACCCCATTCTCGTTAGTTTACGGGAGCGAAGCAGTTCTCCCCATCGAGATCCAAATTCCGTCACTCAGGATAGCCGTGGCAAATGAGTTGACTCAAGAAAATAATGACCTGTTAAGGCTTCAAGAGCTAGAAGGATTAGACGAGAAATGCCTCCAAGCTCAACAGCGCATCGCGTTCTACCAAGCACGCATTTCCAGAGCTTTTAATCAAAAAGTAAAGAAAAGAGTGTTCAAAGTTGGCGAGCTAGTCTTAGCTGTGAGAAGGCCGATGATTCTTACTCACAGGAGTAAGGGCAAATTCCAGCCCAAATGGGAAGGCCCTTATGTGATTAAGACGACGTTCTCAAAGGGCGCTTACAGGTTAGCCAAGCCTAATGGAGACTTGTTAATGGCTCCTATCAATGGCAAATTCTTGAAGAGGTACTATGCTTAACCTCCTCTGCTCAAGTGGAATATGGCAAAAATCTCATTCTAACAAAACTACTTCCAAAATGAAACTAGTTGGATCGTATTCTATCACGTCCATATAACCTCTGAATAGATATGTTTAACTAATTTAGAACTTCAAGACCTATCACGTCCATATTATCTCTGATAGTGTTTTGTATACAAATTTTAGCTAAAGCGTATTCTATCATGTCCATATAACATCTGAATAGATATGTCCTACTAAAACTTACCGAGAGTATATCACGTCCATATTACCCCTGATATCACTTTCACCCAAACCTGTCATTTATATTCCAAAATGATGGGTCCACAAAGTCAGATGAAAGCCTCTTTATTATTCCCAAAAAAGAGAAAAATTACATTAGAAAGCAAAAAAGTACATCATTTGGGAGGAACAGTTAGGTCGCGAATCAGCCGTGCCAGAGTAGCCATCCTCTCATCCCTGGAGTTCAAGACGTCAGCGCGAGCACGCTCCAACCTTGTTGCATCATTGTTCAAAGCGGATAGCTCAGAACGAGTACGTACGAAACCCGCACGAACAATACCCGCTTGCGTCAGATTCTGCTGGGCGGTCTCCTTCCGATTCGTCAGCACATCTCGAGTTGCCGACAAAGAGACAGCCAGTTCCTCCGCTTGAGCGAGTTTATCTCTCAATTTACGGACCCTTGCTGTCACTTCCTCATAGTCGAGTTCGCACTGAGTCAGCTGAGGAATGACGTACTCCAGTTGGGCACGCTCCTGATCCATCTCCTGCTGCTGTTCCTGGACGAATTTGTCAAGAGATTCCAGTTGCCCAGCAAGCTCTACAGTCAAGGAGTCGAACCTAGCCTGGACCAGGTCGTCATTGCTGCCTCGAGATAGCTACTGATATTCGTTAATGGGTTCCTCCAAACCATTAACTATCTCCTCCAATGTGTCAGCTACCCCAGTGTCGTCGTATTCTCTGATCGGCACTATCGCAAACTGAGAGGACCTCCTCAGAGACTCAAAGCTTAGATTCTTCTCCAACACCATTGATATCAATATTTTCATAGTGGTATAGAAGATACCAATATACTGCTCAGTCAGCATAGCCAGATCCGAATGAACGCTGGGAGTGGCTGCGATATTGGCGAACCTCTCTCCAGGAACGACCGCAGATGATGTTGCCACAGCCATCGCCTCAACAGGTGGTGCGACAAAAGAAGAAGCGCCAACACCGGACAATGTGACCGACGTACTCAAAGGATGCATTGTCACAATGACAGGCTCGTCCTCCTCTTGAGATATCGGAATCTCTTCGACGGGCAAGCCGGCACCCGAAAGTGTCTCCTCTTCAAAGTCAGGCACCTCCGTGTCGCCGCCAGGACCTGACACAGAGCCAAAGAACGCATCTATACTGCCTTCCCCGAAGATGTCTTTCCCTGAAAAGAAAACAAAAGGAAGTTAATATCGAAATGATGTTGACTTTTCTAAAAAGAGGCGTAAAGATGACATTTACCCATGGCCGATGGTGTATATGTCGCGTCTACGGCCAGTACAGCTAAATTATTTCTTAATGATGCAAGGCAAGCTGTCATACCTGGAGAAGGTGGTGTGTCAACCGATACTAGCAAATATTCTTCCAGGCCCTCATCAAGTTCCAATCGAGGTTCATCAGGTAGAATCTCGCTGGGTACACCTACAGACACGACATGGGTGTCTCCAGATGCTGACCCGGATAAGGATATCCTTGTTCGGCTTGGCCCCGAAGGCGATCTCGTTCCACTACCTGAAGCGGTAGCAGCGATAGCAGTTCCGGCACCGCCAGCCAGAACATTAGAGGGTCCCTCTCTAAAAGGCGAAGAACCTCCAATCAAAGAATCATCCCCAACAGGGGAAGATACAGGCTCAATTCTAGGAGCCTCATTAACAGGAATCCGGAGAGGACGAGTAACCGTCTTCTTCTTTCTCTTGCGAGGGGAAGTCTCCTTCGGAGCAAGAGCCCTTCGCTTCCCAGAAATTACCAGAGCCCCTGCAGGTGGAGGTATTTTACCCCTCGATACCGACAACAGAGGCTCATTCGGAGTAATGGACTCTTCACCCTCGTCAGAAGAAACCGAGGGGATTTTGACTCTTCCCCCAGGCTTGGAAGAGGGCATCCTAAAACTTCCATACATATCAAACTCGTGATGGAAGGTGTTGGTTGCCACGTAGAACTGGGCATACGAATGGAGAATGTGCAGCTCCATGGAGAGTGAAATCACGGGCACGGTAAAAGTTGCTTCAGTACAACCCATGATGAAGTATCGCCATCCTCTCGCTCCATCAATGAGTCCACCCCTGGACCTGAAGCTGGTGACGGCATTGCCCACGTGCAACTGGTCGTACCCGAATTGCCTGGCGAACCGACTAGGCAGGTAGGGCTCCAAGAAGCAATGGTCTTCGCTTCTGTACAGTAAATAGGAAGGTCTAATGCAGACCAACCAATTAAAAGTCTCAGGAGAAAGAATGGTCTGCCCATCGCCTACATCCTGAAGTCTGATCCCCTGTTGATTAAGATGTACAGAGAAGACAGTGCAGAAAAGCTTCCAGCTGTGACTGAAGTTCAGTACCCGCCGACAGTCTAAAACTATGGTCACGTTCCAGGAGAAATTCTTATAGTTCAACAAGAAACTATCCCCCGAACTACTACCAGAGCCGGGAGACATAACCCTGGGGTTATGGAGAATTAACCATCCCATCAAATACAGGTATGGTAATTCTACCCTGGGAAAGCTATCATGCCGAGTTTCATAAGCGAGCAGCCCATCAGTCATGGCCCTCAGGCCAGCTTGTATACGGCAGACCATGCCAGGGAGGAAGCCCAGTCTTTCCCCGAACACCAGACGCACTGTAGGCCATAGCGTATTATGATGAATATAGTCCGCAGAGGCGATGCCAGGTACCACCAGTCGGCGTAGCCATATGGAGAGGAAGCCAGCCAGTTGAGCTTCCTTGGACAGAGGCCTGCGGCAATGCCTCAAATAGCTGTAGGCCTTAGTGCCTGCAGGATATTTCCCTATCCCTTCGTCGAAAATCTGGTCCGGAGCCCCAGCATCCTCCATAAGATCGTCGAATACCTGAGCAGTAAGCACGCTCAGAAGATTCAAAGGCTGATCCTTGCTATCCAAGACCTTCTCCGGCTTAGGATTTTTGGCCCGGTGAAAGAAGAGGTAGGACGCCCATTTATTGATGTGAGCCAAATCTGAAGGCTCACCATAAAAAATAGTACAAGCAAGGTAGTGGCACATCAGTACCTGGTACACAGCCACTACCCGAGGGTCTGAATCCCCCAACTCTTGGTTCTTGGGAACATACTCTTCATATAGAGTATCCCCCATCGGCAGTCTCGAGATCTCTTCCATCTCGTGGAGGGCCAATCCCAACTCCCCCAGTGGAGTGGCGAAAGTCCTGGTGAGCGAGATATATCGCTCCATCAGAGCCAGAAACAGATTGGGGTTGGAAGGTAACCCAACACTGGTAGCACTCACAGCTGCAAACAGACCAATGCTCTCCATCTCAGTCTAAAAATGCTTCAGGGCCCAATCAGCTAAGCAAGCCCATCGAAGATTTGTTGGGGTGATCCACCCATTGCACCGAGGATTCACCTTGGGGTATACTCCCCCGTGCCCCTTAAAATCATTGCAGAAAGTCGATAATTGTACCGGCTGGAGCACCAAACTGTCTTCACTCGGGACGCTGCCCGGGTACAATCTCCTGAACGGCATCACAGAGCCGGAAGGGCGGCTGACAAATGACCCTTGGTCAGATCCTTTCTGATGAAATATCTTCCCCGGCCGGTCGTGAAGATCGGGAGTCAGCGTCCACGACATCCTCCTGGTATGTGTAGCAAGGAAGAATGCCGAGATGGGATAGTCTCTCAGCATCTTGGGCAGATACATGACCAAGCCCCCTGCAGGGAAAACCTAGAGTTCTTTCTTGGGCTTCGTTTGGGACTGCTTGTCAATCATGTCCCCGAAGAGATAAGCCGGCTTTATGTATTGAACCCCGTCTATGTACGTCAGGGGCTCTCCGTTGATCATGTTCAGCAGCATTCGCTCGCCCTGAGCCGATATCAAAATTTCCTTTCCTTCAGGGTACTGGGCCTAGAGATAGGAAATGTCACGTGCGATAGATCCTCCAGATAGTTGGAATGCAGCATCCCGGCGGCAGAACCCATCACATCGGCTAGCGGAGATATATGCAAGTTAACTGCAAGAGTGGAAGAAAAATACATTAGTTCCTATAACTAGACATTACAGATCTTGCAGCATACGCCAAAAATCAACAGTCTGTGCTTTACGCCAAGACTGTAAAAACTTGATCATTACGCCGGAATCCATTTCCTAGACGTAAAATTCAAGGTTAGCAGTATTCAGTCTGTGTTTTACGCCAGACTATCAAAAGTTGAGTTATTACGCCGGAAGCGTAATACTCAAATTTTATAGTATACGCCAAGTTTCAACAGTCAAAGCTTTTAAGCCCGACTGCGAAAATATGGAGTTTTTACGCTGACACATTAGAAATGTGGGCGTAAAAGATGAAACGTCTCTGTGCATCATCTTCCTCGAAGAGGCTATCAGCACAGAAGATGACCCAGCGCGTGCACGTACAACGTGTGTGAAGGATTTTCAGTCGTTCTTTCTTGTCCTAAAAGCTCTACCTCTAAGGCCGGGTGCGCTGCTCATCGGCGGGACACTTCGTTCGGAATGAAGTTCGCCTTGACCGACCGAAGTCGCTCTCGCTTGGGCAGAAGAGCGAGAAGAAGAATCAACATTCTTTTCCTTAGAGGGGAGTTATTTTGGGGCTATTACTGAAAACTTTGAAGGCTCGGAGAGGAAACGAAGAAGAACTCGAACAGTCGAAGGCTTTCTTTCGCAGAAGGCGGATGAAAAGTTTTTCTCTCAAAAGCTTGGGATATATATAGAGTTCGGATGGACTCCTCGAATCCCGAACCAAATCTCATAATTAATTTTTGATTATGATTGGGTACTATGTGAGCCTATTCCTCAGATAAGGCGGACAGTCAGCGAATTCGAAAAAAATTCGTGCAAAATATATTCGTAATTTTTACGCTAAGGAGCTTTCTACGCTCGACAGCTACAGATCTACGGTTTTACGCTCACAGGCTATAAGTCTATGGTTTTACGCACGGATACTTTTATGCTCGGTAGCTTTTACGCTGGAGAGGCTACAAACCTACGACTTCACGCTCAGCAGCTACAAATCTATGATTTTACGCTCGGTGGCTTTTACGCTCAGAGGCAACAAATCTACGACTTCACGCTCGGAAGATTCTCTTTTCAGAAGCTACAAATCTACAGTTTCTATGCCCGGATGCTTTCATGCTCAGTAGCTTTTATGCTCGAGAGGCTATGAACTTATGATTTTATGCTCATCTACATTTACAGATCAATGACTTTCCGCACATCTGAAAAATATGCAGGCTAGAGTACGCGTATATCTGAACGATTCTCAAGGAGGTCAATTGCAAGAGTTCACGCAGAAGATACTCCTTCTTGACCTCAAAATATCCCAAGTACCCAAAGCATACAGAGTTCAACATTGAAAATAACTCTTCTCCTTGGGTCGATTGGAAGTTCATCCAGACTCCAGTCTGAATATATCATCTACAGATTCAAGATGGCGACTCAGTTTTTGACAGCCATTTCTCGCCCTGTTCCAAGGGATTTTTGAGAAATCATTCTTGAAGATCATGTCTGAACAAGAATTCTGTTTATCAGAAGTGACAGTTTAGAATTCTACGCGGTTCCTCATTCCTAATATCAGGACAATTTGAATACTCGAATGCTAAGCGGCTTTCTATGCATCCCTAGTTATGCGTAAAAGACAGGACGTGACCTACCACTCTTTCTATCAGAGTCGGCGTAAAGTTATCCGACGTATTGAAGCTACACATATTCAGACTTCACAACAAAGTATATGGCAAAATAATCATATGCACAGAAGAAGACGATTTTATTCATTTTTATAATTACATATGAGGGAAATCCAAGCTACAAAGGTTTTTTTCTTCATTTTCATGATTACATATGAGAGAAATCTCGTCTACAAAGGATTTCCTCGTCGTCGTCGGAAGGCCACCCCCAGAGTCTGTTCTGCCAGGTTCTCGCATTGGTGGACTTCTTTATCCATCTTCTCTAGCAGTTAGTCGGTTTCTACAACCGACTAACAAGAAAATGATTAATGGCGGGAGAATACAGAACTGGGCCTGCATAGATCATGCAGATCCCATGCTCCGTACGCCATGACAGATTGAGTTGAGGTATTTCACCTAACTCAATACTCGAGGACAGAGCTAGTTTTTGCTCTAGTCCACGAAAGTATCAGGAGAAGATACAGCTTGCAAGTTGTATGGTCAAATATGACCCTTCCTCTCTCTGGAAGAACCGCGATACAAAGTTGCTGATTATCCCGAGCAAAGGAGGCTATGATATCCTTCCATGATCCATCGTTGTGGAGGACATTTGCTCGAAGATGCCATCTTTTTTGGCTCCTTACATGCTGGAAGAACATGGTCTTCTTCTTCCTCAAGTCGACCCAACGAACTCCGGCGATCATATCTGTGTGGTGAAGGAAATATGGGAAGAACAGGTTAACTCCTCAGCCTTTTATAGGCAAGAGAGAGCCCTCCGAATCCCAACGGATCCCTAATAACTCCACCATAAAGTCAACCTTGAAGGACATGTCAGACTTGACCGTTTCATGCTTCATTCAAAGTGTTTCAAATTACGAAAAATTTAAAAGCTTTGAAGGGAGTCTTGTAGAAGCATAAAAAATACGCTGGATAGCTATACGCAGCATGTTGATGCTGGACAGCGTAAAAAGATGACTTCAGAGCCATCAACGTGCAACAGAGCTTTTCTGCTGAGCACAGTGTAAAATATAAGCTCAAAGGACCATCCACGTTATACAGTATGTCTAGGTTACTTTAGCGTAAAAAGGGTGCTACATCACCTTTATGGCATAAAACTCATCCGCTTTAATGCAGTATTGAAGTATACGAGGAACGCTTCGTATTCTTTAAAATAAACATGTCAGATCATGCAGTGAACCTGACGACTGGACTCCTAACAAAGAGTACTGCACGACTACCCAGGTGACGGCTATAATGATGGCGCGGTACTGCACCCAGGCTGTCATTTACTGCCATTTTCTTGGCGTAAACGTGAATACACTGTCTAGTTTTACACAGGCAGACGTGAGCTTCTTACGCTCCGCAGAAGATAAACAGGCTGCCACGTCAAAAGCTGCTCTTCGTACAGAGCTCGAGGCACGTCTCTGTATTTAATGCGCAGAGTAATGACCGAACTCGAGGCACGTCTATGCATTTAATGCGTAGAGTGATGACAGAACTCGAGGCATGTCTCTGCATTTAATGCGCAGAAGGGTGGCAGACCTTCAAAACATGCCTCTGTATTTAATGTGCAGAATAATGGCGGATCTCTGCATTTAATACAGAAGATTTGATTAAATGTCACCGAACTGTCGTTTAGTGACATCCCTTTTGCGTAAACTGGTTTTACGTATACAAGGGAATACGCTGCCTAGTTTTACACAGGCAGACGTGAGCTTCTTACGCTCCGTAGAAGACAAACAGACCGCCACATCATCAGTTGCTCTTCGTACAGGATTCGAGGCGCGTATCTACATTTAATGCGCAGAATGATGGTAAATCTTCGAGATACGCCTCTGCATTTAATGCACAGGATGGGGGCAGATCTCCACATTTAATGCAAGAGATTTGATTATATCTCTAAAAGTCGTAATTTCGGCTAAGACGTCTACATCATCACTTTGGCACATTACGCCAACTCAGGCCACAGTCAAGGGAGGAGGATCAGCTATCTTTTGCGCCCACTCAGCTTCTACGCCTACTCGGCTTCTACGCCTACTGGGCTTCTATGCCTACTTGGCTTTTACGCCTACTCAGCTTCTATGCCTACTTGGCTTCTACGCCATGGTGACAGTTATTGGCTTCTACGCCAACCTCTTCTACGCGAAGGATAACTACCTACGTGGCTTTTATGCCATGATCTTCGCAGTTGTTATACGCGTTGTCTCTTAATTGGACACACGTCACACGCTCATTCAAAAGGTCATTTATACGCGGGCAATGGTTATTTTAACCATCGTGCAAAATGGTGTTGTACTTTCCACTACTCAGTTTCTATGCCGACTGAGTGGTCACTGTCACTAAAACTCTATAAATAGAGACCTCTATTGAAAGAGGTCCAAGGTCAAAAAATGGAAGATTAAAAGGTCGAGATTTGATCGCAGATTTCAAGAGAGAAGAATCCAGAGCTCAGGCAAAGGGTAGTGATCTACGACTTTGTCATCAAGCATCCACTCTCTTCAGCAACCTTCGAAGCTGCTTTTTGTCTTCTACGGCACTTCTTCATCATCGTGTGGTCCAAGGGACAAAGTTATCGACTGCAGATCAGACTCCTATAATAATATTTACCCAGATTAAAAAATTGTACTCGACATCCTCATATAGGATTAATTGTACTGCTTGTTTGTAAACATAAAGAGCGGGTTTTCGTATAAAACCTCGTTTCCATATCTTTCGTTTATTTTATCAAACAACAAATATTGTATGCAGTCAAATCTCAAACCACGTCAAAGAAGTTACAAGTAGTGGTATAATTGTCAGGTAAAACCACATTTAAAAAATATTATTAAATTTTCTTAACCCCCTTTGAATAATTTACTAATCTTGTTTTTATACCGCATTGCTTAATTTAGTAATCTTAATTAATTTTTTTAATGCAATTGTCATGTAATTATGAAATTAATATTGTAAAAGTTAGGAAAGATATTGTGAAGTTGGTTATCCAGAGACAAAGCACTTGACGATGTCTTCTCCTCTATGTCATTAATTATTAATAAAAAATATTTAGATAAAAGAAAGAAATGGGAGAAGTAGTAAAAAATAGTAAACTTATCAATACTTTTGCTTAAGAGAAGACTTTTCTACTTTACTATATTTTGTAAATATAGCCTTCTCAACTAGGAAATATATTATCTTGTACCTCATGTCATATAGGAATAATAATGCATTGGAATCATAATACATTACAAGACTAGACTCTCACAATCCTCCATTTAAACTAAAACTCCATTATGATAAAAAGAAATAAAAAATAAAACCCTAACCCTATATGTCCTCATTCCCAACTCTAAGCTATTCACCCTTCTTTCTTCCATATTATGCCAACATTATCTCAATATAATTTCTATACTATCACATAATCTTCTAATATGGAAAAAATTATATAACTGATTATCAGCTTAGAATCACCATAAGTAGTGACAAAGATGGAGACGGATTGGGACAAATTTATGTATCATATATAAATTTATGTGAGATATACAATATTTAGAATTGTGATATTTCTATTTAGGAACTAAATTTATTTCACAGTAATCACGATATCTAACAACATAATGAAAGCATGTTATAGAATTAGCAGTATAAATTGAATATGTAAAAAATATTATATATCACTTATTAGTGATTCTTACCAATAGTCCAATTGTCGTATCCCTGTAAAACAAAAATTAGCCTTGGCATACACAATATGAATAGTATCTGCCAATGATCAATCAAGCATATATAACTATTATATTTAGCATGCATCATAACTATATTATGATCATTGCAACAAGAAAACACTATCATGAGTACAATAACATGAACATATAACCACTGAAAGGGCGACATAAAATTATACCTGTAGAATTCCTTAATTACATGGAAAATTTAAAAATATAATTTTTCATAAAAAGAAAGAAGTATATCATATAACTTATATATTATGTTCAGAAACATGAATATTAGTAGCACAAGAAAACTATGGATCACAAAATGATCCATAAGATACAAAGTTCACCATACAAGCAAACTTAGTAAAACCCATAGAAGCTAGAACCATTAGGCAGTGAAGCAGTATAAGTCCCCATGTAGATGGACTATACCTAAGCAACTATCCATGAATTATTTACTAAATTCCATTAACTATAAATTTTCACCAATGATGCACATTTTCATCAAGTCCTTGGCTACCTCAGTATGAAACATGCTTATGGAGTGATGCTAAATTAAGTTGGGTTCGCAATATCGATAAATAAGTATTTATAATTTTGTATTTGGATAGTTTATAAAATATTTAGTATTTTCCAAATGAAGAAATTAGTTAAGAAATTTAGTACTGTATTTTTAATGTGGAACGTAACATCTATTTTAACTATATGGATACATATATTTATATCTGTTATCAATTATATTCTTTATTTCTATCTATCTTATCAGATGACACCCATGACCCAAGCACGTGCACATCGCTTGAGAGAGGCACCTCATACTGTTAAGGAGAAAGTGATACCTCCTACTGTTAAGGAGAAAGTGAATGTTGAGGAGGAAGAGACACCTTCTACTGTTAAGAAGGAAGTAATACCTCCAACTATTAAGGAGGAAGTGAATGTTAAGGAAGAAGAGATACCTCCGACTGTTAAATTGGAAGCAGTTGTTAAGGAGAAAGTGACAACTTCTACTGTTAAAGAGAAAGTTGTGCCTTCTACTATTGGGGAGTCACCAGCTCAGAGGTGGAGTTCCAGTCACCCAACAGTTATTGCGGTGATTGATCACATAGACGATGTCTATGCGAAGTATCTGAGGGAATGGTATCTTCCCCAGCGTATTGGATATCCTCAAGATTAAGAAATTGGATACGACTTATGGTGTAACTGTGATACTTTTATTATGGTTATTGTGTGACTGTGATACTTTTATATTATACTTTTTATGTGACTATGATACTTTTAGTTTGTATTTATTGTGTGACTGTGATATTTTATATACTTTTGTGATATTTCGTACGCATAAAATTCAACGGAGGGTTGCTCTGGGTTTGTCTATTTTTATGAACTATTATAAGTCTGTGTATTTATTTTATTTATATTAAATGTAAGCTAATTTACCGGTGTTGAGTGTTCCACCGAAGGGGTCGGCGAACCCAGAGAATTCAACGGAGGGTTACTTCGGGTCTATTTATATAAATTGGAAATTCATAAACTACAGAAAGATTGGTTTGGAAAACATTTTATAATTTTTTTATTTCTTCACTGAAAATTTAGTGATGTTTAGCGACATTTATATACATCGCTAAATACGTCGTTGAATACGTTGCTGAATACGTCACTAAATATCGCTAAATTGCTGACATGGCAGTATTTGTCAGGTCAATAAAATATCGCTAAATGTGTTATAAAATATCGCTAAAAAGAAAAAAATTGTGATGTTTAGCGATAAAAAATATGTCGCTAAATTAGCAAGGTTGAGTCGCTAAACATCGCTAATAAGAAAAATATTAGCGACGCAAATATATCGCTAGAAAACGTCGTTATACCGATATTTTGTGACATTTTTTCTGTCAGCGACTAGCTTAAATGTGACTTCATTAAAATATTGCTAATTTTTTTAGCGACATTTTTAGGCCATTTAGCAACGTTTTCAGGCGTCGCTAATTTGAATTATTCTGGTAGTGGTGGTAAAAGAGACCAACCGCTTTGCCTCTTTGCGGGCTGGCAGAAAGTTAATGATCTTCATTGTTTCTTTTGGTAACGGCACGACACCATCTGGAACTTTCTCCACTAGAAAGTCACCAAATTGCAAGGACACCAGGTTCGACATGACCATCTTCTCATTATTATGGAGCGTAATAGCTTTAGTATCTATAAGTTGTGTTATCTTCCTCTTCAATATGTAAAAATTCTTTATAGGATGGTGTACGTATTGGTGATACAAGTAATACTTTGGATCTTTTGTAAAAATTCTTCTGGTCGTCTGATGTCGGGCAATTTTAGCTTATTGTTTTTCATCATAACATCGATGATGTTGATTACATCTTCATCATCAAAGGAGTATTCATCTTTGGGATTCAGGTTTTTTGAAGCCTTTTGCTTTGGTGAGGAGGGAGCCTGTTTGGATATATTCACAGCCAGAGCTTCTCTCTCTAAACCATTGTGAATGTTGTTGTTGTTTTAAAGACCCTTGCCTTCATCATCAGAACTAGGCTTGATCCCGAGAAGGATAGTACCAACATTTTTCTTGGCGATGTCAGCACCTGCAATAATGCTGACCAATCTTCAAACTGGGCTGTGTCCATATAAAAATTTAATATGGGCAACATATTGCCCCTACAGGTGTCCATAAGAACATACTCGGGGATACCAGAAGGCATCTTTATTATTATATGTCTGAAAATTTCTATAAATGCATGAGCTATAATCCCCCATATTTTATTTAATTTTTTAGAAATTAAAATTATTGAGATATTTGCCTAGCAATCGTAAGGGTTATAGAAAAACCCATGTCGCACCTTGGTCACATCACCCAAAAACATATAACACTATTCTATTTATGCTTCATAAGGACTCAAATATAGTCTTAGAAATTTGTTTACAGCATTTTAGATTTTTTGAGAATTTTTGGGAATTTTTAGATAATTAAAACCGAGAAAACATAATATTTTAGGGCTTCCATGATTTAAAGTAAGAACATACTTGCATTATTTTATACCAAACATTTATTTTATGATTTAAATGGTTTTATATATATATATATAATTTATTTGGAATTTTTTGGATTCTATTTGAATTCATTTGGTTATAAAATATGCTAATAACAAATTTTTTACGACTTCTATAATTTATTTTGCAATCTTAGGAAGATAAAATGGTTTCAAGTATTTTTTAGGGTTAATACTAGGATTTTACATTTTCTAGAATTTTTTTACAATTTTCTCATATTTTTACATATTTATTTGAAGTTATTTATGTTAAAAATTGATTAATAAATAATTTATAGTAATTAAATAACTATTTTTCTAATTAAAATACCTAGTCAGCCAAATTGGGCCCGCATGTCAGCTACCGGCGACCCAACAACGGACCCAGTTGTTATTTACTGCCTATATATGTGTATATATGGTTAGGGTTTCTTATTTCTACCGAAATTAAGAGGAGGGAGAGAGAGAGAGAGAGAGAGAGAAACTTTGAGGAGGTTTCATCTAGGGTTTTCTCCAACTTCACGAGACCTGATAAACTAGTACATTATCAAGAATATATAACTGTAAGTCAATCGCGGTCTGAATAATATATAATTATCTAAAGGAACTAAATATCCAGATTGTCAAATAAATAAGAACCGGTGGCTAAACGCCAAAGGTAGAACAAAATGACATATCGGAGTGGTGGAGAAGAAACCCACTCAAGTCCCTCGATGCTCATCCTCCTGATACGTACTATCAGTCAGATATAGGACAGGATCCTCGGGCTCTACTACTGAACCAATCCAGACAAAACCAGTGGGGTCAATCCCCGAGTACCACAAAGGAGCACAAGTGAACGAACCAAAATCTAAACAAGTACATAAAATAGGATCCGCACCATAACCATAAGCATATAACCTTTCATCAAACTAGTAGGACACCTCTATAACCAAATAAGGATAAGAGGTGTCACACTACGTCGAGATTGGGTATAACTCATTAATTATACACACACCATAGTATCTGCATCATAGCTTTAGTCCATAACCTATCATAGCACAACAGTCCAACCCTGTAACCAAATAAGGACAAGGATTGGACTATCATACCATGATAGTCCATGTCTTCAGAATACTAACAGATGACACCAAACACAATCAGGAACAAGAACACACAGGCCATAATACAGGCTGTGTTATGGTTTATTGTGGCACAATAGCCCAACCCTAACAACCAAACAAGGACAAGGGTTGAACCATCGTAATATAATATGTTGCTTCGGTCCAAGGTTTATTGTGGCACAATAGCCCAACCCTAACAACCAAACAAGGACAAGGGTTGAACTATCGTAATACAATAGTCCATGTCCCTTGACTACCAATACATGTTCAATTAGATCGGTTAATCAGTCCTATGTCTTGTTATATGAAATCTGGGTTATCCAGTAATAATTCATATAGTAGGAATCATCATATCATGTTGTTCAAGCGGGGCTACCTGAACTATTAATAACACATAGAATATGCATCAGTCCCCCACAGGGCGACCGAGCTAAATAATTCAGTAACTATTCCATCTCATCTATAGGGAGATGCTGGCACTATCTTGAATACAAGTTAGATACTGTACTCCACTAGTATGGATGATATACAATATCTGTGGTGGTCAACCTAGCACACCCTAGTTAGATATCTGAGGGAAACTTGTCATACACGTTCTTGGGATTTTGTTCCTCCTAATGCTCTACATGTTTTAGTTACCTAATTAATCTTATAGTTATTAGAATATCGTGTCATGGTCACACGATCATCCTCCTAGAATGACACACCTTTGTACTAGAACGCTAGGAAAGAATCCATATTGTTGCCCGAAGGCCAAATCTGGATTCCTCCAAGTGTAATGTAACAATCAATCAAACATCCACATTATGATTTCTAACTAACTACCATCCCATGTTGGATAAATCATATAGTATCATATGGCTCAAAGGATTGGGGACACCTCGATGCACAACCCAAAATATATAACATATAGCACATAGTAACTCTTAGTCTGTAGGAACATAGAGCACGTAGTAAGTATATCAGTACGGATACAAGCACTCATGTCAAGTTATCAGGCTTATTAATCAGCCACATGAAGTCCTCTTGTCATATTGGTCATGGCAAGTATACATAGTCACTCAAGTAGAATCATTTATTATCTTGGTAACAAGTAGGACAAGTAGGTACATAAAGTACCAGTCTATCAAGAAAAATCCTCTATCATGCCACGTTTAACCAGGTCACATGCATTTAGTCTAAGTCTAGCACATAGTTAGGTCTGTCAAATAGAATCCTTTAATTTATAACTAAGTGCCATCGGACAAAAATAAGGAAAATGTATTAATCACTCTAGACCAGATCCACAATCCTTAAACCAAGCAAAGACCGATATTATAGATCGTCTCCCTAGTAGAACTACACTCCTCACCCTATCCGACGAACAAGGTAATTAAACTACTAGTTCGAGTCCACTTGGCATATACTGAATTCAATAACACTCATAACTCATTAGGTCTATAAAAGGAAACCAAAATAATCAAAGGAAACACCAAAATTGGGAAAAAAAAACAAAAATAAGCAAAGTTAGTCGCATGAGCAAAGATTGCCTCATGAGCGAGCTGGACGTAGAGACATATAGGACGCAGAGACTACTGCAGGACACAGAGACAACAGGATACAAGGACTGCTTGTCGTAGAGATTGCAAGCCGCTGGGACAGTAGGATGCAGATCAGTCATGCGCCTAATAAGATAGGCGCATGATGGAAGGGGACGCATGAATCTGGACCGCGTAAGACTCCATCATCCCAGAACATAACAAACTCCATGAAAAAAGCACCAAAAACTCTGAAAACTTGTTTTCTTCATAAATTTCTTATTTCAACTCCAAATCAAGTGAAATAAAAGGCAAAATCGTATGAAATTTAATTTCCTACAACATGGAATACTTTGTTTTCTAAAATATTATGTTTTAATAGATCAAATTATAAAAAAACTCATGAAACCCATGCAAAATCCTAACTTTGAAATTTAAATCTACTCAAAATGTCCATAAAAATAAAAACTCCAAGAACTAAAATGGAAGAGAATATCAAGAGAAACATTTTTAATCAAAATTAATTTTAATTATTACTTGTATGAAAAATCCAAAAATCTATGGCTTCACCACTTGAGCAAGATGTAGCCTCTACTCTCCAAGTGATCTAGGAATCACTTTCTAGTTATAAACTCTTAGGGTTAGGGTTTGGTTGAGGGAGAAGATAAAGAATGAAGAAGAAGAAGAAGAAAAAGGAAAGGAAGAAATGATAGAATGAAAGAAAGGAGAGAGAAAATTTTATATATATACTAAGGTAGGGAAAACAAGGTTGACCATTGAGTTTATGGGTTCAAAAAGTGAACCGGATCAGGTATCCATTCTACATACGGGTCGTAGTATGGGTTTATGATAATTGTCAATATACTAACTCTTGGGTCCAAGGTGGTCTCTCAAGATAAAATAGAAGTCCAATTAGAAAATACAACATATGTGATAGGAATTAAATTGCAAAACACATCATGAACATATTTTTAGGAAAATTTTTAATATAACTTCTTTATTTTGAATTGAAGTTTGCAACATATATGATTAAGTTTAATGGTTGAAACTTGAGGGGAGAGTAGACTTATATATCGAGATTATGATAGAAGTTTCGGATCAATAATCGAACGGTTAGATTTCCCAGAAAACATATACAAATTCTCTTTGATGAAATATGATTTCTGACATCGATTCCACGTGCGTCACTGCAAAATTTTGATTCAAAGTCGAAATCAACCTCTAAAAGTCGCACCGGGATGGTACAGGTTCTGCGCATGGAGGTGGGCGAACGTGAGATATGGTCGACAAATGGCCCAGGGGCCTCGGGGTCCTGTGTGCGGTGGTGCACTTGCGATACACGTCTACGGTTGGCGTTACAATTATTACGGCTAGTGCTACTTATAGTTATTCCATCTGCTATGTGTGTTGCTTGTTGCAAACTAGGAAGGCAAAGTACTGCAAGGCCGGCCATGTTGGGCTCAGATAGACTGTTATGGTCTAGTTCCAATTCAAGTATTTTTACGGTGGCCTCCGCTTGGCAAAACATTTGAATGCAATACCCTACTGATTCATGATTTTCACAAATTTGGAGTTCATGTATACCTGTAGTAAAATAGCCCAGTAAAGAGGAAACATGACACAAGTTTTGTAGAGGATGAATAGACTTGGTGATTTTTTATTGAATGAAATGGTAGCTATATATAGTTGAACATTTGATGTAAAGAGATAGACTGAAAAAAAGATATATCAAAGTTGCTTCAACAAACAAAACCACTTATTAATCTAAACAAACTAACAATCTAAACCAACAAACAAGATTATCACCAACAATCACTCCCTTTATCTTGTTGCATCAATACTTCACTTTCTGCACCCGGATCTTCGTGCGCATCTCGAGGAACTTTAGTCATCCAAATGATTTAGTCAAGATATCGACGAGCTGATCATTTGTGTTTACATATTCCACTTCAATCTTCCCTCTCACTACACATCCACAAATGAAATAATACCTTATGTCAATGTGTTTACTCCTGTCATGGTAGACTGCATTTTTGTATAGTGCGATTGTCGACTTATTATCTACCTTGAGTAATACTTTGCACTTCGTCTTCTTCTTCAGATCTTCTAGCAACCGACCGAGCCATATCCCTTGACAAGCAGCAGGTGATGCAGCTATGTACCCTGCCTCACATGATGATAATGTCACGATCTTCGGCTTCTGCGACAACCAGCTAATAATGTTGTCTCCAAGGAAGTAAGCAACTCCGGATGAGCTCTTGCAATCATCTATGTCACCAGCTAAGTCGCTGTCACTATAGCCGACCAAGCATGGTTCTTCCTGATCTTTTATCATATAAAAACACCCAAAATCAACTGTACTCCAAATATACCTGAGGATTTGCTTCATTGTCGTCATGTGCTGCGTAGTTGGTTCTTTCATGAATCTGCTTGCTATCCCGACCGCATAAGCGATGTCTAGTCATGTATTTATCAAATATCTCAGACAACCAATGATACTTCTATAGTATGTTGTGTCGATAGGAGGATTTTGGCTCACTTTGCTCAATTTTAGTCTCGACTCCATTGGAGTTTGACTTGGATTTCAATTCGATATCCCACCGTTCTCAAGTATCTTGGCCGCATACGTAGATTGACACAATGCAATTTCTTGGGGTATTTGAGATACTTCAATCCCCAAGTAGTAAGACAACAGCTCGAGATCACTCATGTTGAACAACTATTTCATCTGTGTCTTGAACCTTGCAATCTCCACGTTGCTTGATCTTGTGATAATCAGGTCATCAACATACACGCCGAACAACAAGCTTGAGTAATCCACGCTTCTCTTGTATACGACAAGCTCCAAAGGGCACCTCTCGAAGCCTAGTGACATCAGGCTTTTATCGAGTTTGGAATTCTATGCACGTGAAGCTTGATGAAGGCCATAAAGTGCTTTCTTCAGCTTTAGCACTTTGTGTTCATTGCCCTGTTCAACATAGCCAGGAGGTTGAGATATGTATACCTCTTCATAAATTTTGTCGTTGAGGAACGCCGATTTGACGTCCATATGATGTACCTCCTAACCTTCTTAAGCAGCTAAGGCAATGAGTAGCCTTACCGTCTCAAGTCTCGTTACCGGTGCAAATACTTCTTCAATAGCGGCCAATTCTTCCTCCATTGCACGTTGCCAACATGCTTGTTTCTCGGCTTCGGCAAAACTCGCAAGCTCCTCCCCACCTAGCATACATAGCCCAACTTCTTCCATCGGTGTTGTGGCATCGTACAACTCTTGGATAGATCGATAGTGTGGTTGACGTGGTTGACCGCCTATAATCGAAGAAGTAGCAGCAACGGCATCGTCCGCTATACTTGATATTGTCGAAGAAGAAGTGACAACAGCGGCTCCCCCCTAAGCCGCCCATCGCGTGGAATAGCAACAGCCGTAGCAACCGCATGTTGCTCGTCATTGTCACCGTCTTCCTCATCTCCTATGCTGCCATGCTTCTCAAATAGCATGATGAATGTGTTCTCCGAGGTAGGCAGTCCCCTAGTGTCGAGTCCCAATTCTACTCCTTCTCTTCCTGGAATACCACATCCCGGCTTACATGCAACTTCTTCGCAACTGGGTCATAAACTTGATAGGCCTTGGATCCAGTTTCATAGCCAAGGAACACCATTTGAGTGCTCCTATCCGCCAACTTCTGGAGATGTGACATCACAGTTTTCACGTGCGCCACACAACCAAAAGTTTAGAAATGATGCACCTTTGGTTTCTTGAGATACCAAGCTTCATATGGAGTCTTTCCTACCAGACTTTGCGTCGCCGCCGGTTAAAGAGATGTACGGCCGTTGCCACTGCTTCTCCCCAAAAGATTCCGGGCAACTTCTTACTTTTTAGAAGACTCCGTGCCATGGCAAGGATGGTTTGATTTCTAAGTTCTACCACACCATTTTGCTGTGGAGTATATGGTGCAGTGAGAAACCTTTTAATTCTCAGGTCCTCACAATAGCGGGTAAACTCCTTTGATGTCAAATTGCCACCTCTGTCGGTTTGGAGCCAATTCAACTTGCGATCCACCTCCATTTCGGCGTTTGCTTTTATTTTCTTGAAAGCACACAATGCCTCATCTTTGTTTATGAGAAAATCTACCCACATATATCGAGTGAAATCATCAATAAGTAGAATAAAATATCTTTTACCTTCCGGATTTGCTGGAGAGATTGGCCCACACAAATCTCCATGTACGAGCTGGAGTGGCTTCTCTGCCCGATACGATGACTCCTGAGGGAATGGTGCACATCATTGTTTGCCTACCATACATCCCTCGCATAGTTGGTGAACATGCTCAATGGATGACATTCCCTCCACCATCTTATTTTGCTTCATATTTCGTAATGACTGGAAGTTTAGGTGCCCGTACCGTGCATGCCACAACCATGCGTCCTCGTTGTATCTTGTCAGTAAGCACACTCGTTGAGTTAGACTCATCTTGAGAACATACAACCGGTTACTCGACCGTTTCACCTTCGCCATCAGCCGCCTTTGTCGGTCGAACATGCATAAGACCCCGCCTTCCATGATCATCTTGCATCTTTGTTAATCAAGTTGTCCTATGCTTGAAATGTTGGTGTGGAGCTTTGGAATGTAGTATACACCGGTCAGGACCATATGTTCTTCAGTTTGGCATTTGAATAACACATCACCACGGCCACAAATGTCAACAACAGACCCATCTCTGAATCACACCTTACCTTTTACTGATGTATCAAGCTCGGTGAAATTCTTTCTACATCCCGTAATGTGATTGGTAGCCCCTGTGTCAAGATACCATAGGTGGTTCTCGTCCTTCTCGTCGCCTTTTAATCTTTGTTGCACCTTCTCTTCATGGATCTGCACTTTTTTCTTATGAAGCATGGCCATGAGCAGTGTTGGTTCATAGTCTTCTATCTTCTCGGCTAGATCTGCACTTTGTTGCACCTTCCTTCTTGTTAGAATGATATCTTCTCGGCTAGGTGCCTATATATATATCCTTGTTCACATTCTCTCTCCTCACTTGTTCATTTTTCTTATTTTGCTCTTGGTTTTCTTCATAGGCAAGTACACCTTACAAATATAAAGAAACATGATCGACTATAGTTTTATTCTTAGTATTTGTTTGTTGTAATTAGTTTCTAGTATTGTTCTGATTATAATTAGTTCTTGGAGATTTAAAATTTTAGGTGGTTAATTGTTTATATCTTGGTTTTATTATATGGGTTTTATAAGTATATTTTTCTAAGTTAAGATCCCCTAGAAAATGAGATATTTTTAAAAGATGTTGTTCCTGATTTCGAGCTTGGGATTTTTCTTAATTTTTGGTTCTTGTTACTTGAGAAATGGAGCATTGTCATAGTCTCGAGCTTGAGCTCTGAGTGCATCAATAGTGGGTGATTTTAAGAGTAAAAATAGTGACAAGAAGTACACAGGATGACTTGCATCATGGGCACAAGTTTAGTGTGACCCGTAGCCCATGGGCACATGTTGAGTTTGATACGTAGTCGATAACTCGTGCGTACTTTAAGAGTATTGCCAATTCTTTGCAAAAGTATGTCAAGGGAATGAATTCTTGGAAAAATCCTTCTTGGCACACTTTTGAATACTTTAGCCTCTGGCGCACAATTGATGTACGAACTAACAAACCAAGCAAAATTGCATTAGGGGATTAATTTGAATACTTTAAATTAAATAATTGCATGAGGTGTATTTAAATATATTATATTATATACTGTGTTCTTAACGTCTGAGCTGGTAGACTTGACCTAGAGGCCACTAGACGAACACCTGATCGAATAATGGGGATTATGTATTTAATTGTTTATTTTAGAATTAAATTATTGGAGGTTGTATTTAATTACCGTAATTTATTTAATTGTTGCGCGCTGTCGTTGTTTCGATATTTGGAGCGCTACCTGACTTTTGCCTTCCAACAAATTTCACAACCTTGCCCTAGACGTGCCTGCCTTCCATTCTGCTATTTTTGTAACTCATAATTATGCTCTCTGTACCTTCATTTTAGCCGCACAAAAATCGTCGCGGACGTTTATTTAATTTCTGAATAAATTCCTATTTTGTATCGTTGTGCGTTCCAATCGAAATTAGAGGCAATCTTGACCTATTTTTCGTCCGACCCAAATTAGGATAATATTCTGTTCTGAGTCTTCTTCACTAATGATATTGATGACCCGACCTAATTTTGGTCCCATGTACTCCTAATTAATTTTAGAATGCCAAGTGTATCAAATTTTAATTAATTAATTCAAAAACTCATTTCTGTGTAATTTTCTATTTATTGGGGACTTATTTGCAAAATTTCAATAATGTGCCACCATCCTATTGGCTTAACCCACATGAAGGAAACCAACCCCCTATCTTGACTAGTCAACATAATCTCTCCTTCCTTTTTATTTTTTGTATTTTCTCCATGTTAAATCTAGGCCCTCCATTTAAGATGGAGCCATCCCCACCACACAACACCCTTAAATCCCTCAACATTCTTCCCAAAGCAACTCTATATGCAATACTTGGCCGGCCCTAATTTTTTAGGGAGCCACATCATCCTCTCCATACAAAGGAAGCACACCCTCTCCTTTAATTTCTTCACACAAAATCATCACCAACACCAAAACCATCCACCACCATCACTGTTACCATCTCCGGTAACTCAGCCTCTCCCCGGCGGCCAAGCTCCGGTCACTATCCCCGAGATCAGACTTCCCTCCAGCATCTCCTCGGCCTCCTCCAATGCATTAGCTCCGGCCGAGCCCCCAGCTGCTCCTCCCCTCGAGTTCGACTCGACGAGCAGGGTCGAGCCACTGCCCGGCCGAGAACGGCGAGCCCGCACCTCCCTCTGCATCGAATCAGACTACACCCAGCAGCTTTTTCCCCCACGACGTCGTCCTCCGCATTGCCTCCGGCCGGCGACCGAAGCTCCACTATCCGGCCACCCGTTGTGCACTGTCGACCCCACGACGGCTGTGCACCACCGTACCTGACCCGCTCCATCCAGTGCAGCGCACCGCCCTCGACTCCACTGTAAGACTCCCTCATCTCCGGCGAACTCGAGCTCCCCCTCAGGAGCCGACCCCAGTCCGGCCTCCCACCATTTCATCGAACCACCACCGCTGGGCACTGCCAACCCCCCTGTCTTCTCCACTCGAGCCCGACCCCGGTGAGTTTCCCGATTTCCTCTGATTCCTTGGCCGAGTCCCGACATCCCCTCCACGCTGGCGCCAACTCCTTCCCGATCTCCTCTCCCCTGGTTCAGCCGCCTCGACACAGTCGGCCACCTCCTTGCACATCCTCTCCTTGATCTCCTCCCCCATTCCTCCCTGCTGCTCCTTCCTACGCCGAGCACCACCCCGTAGCTCCCCGGTCGAGCACCCTCACCTTTCTCATCTCCGTTCATCCCCGAGCCCCAGACCCGAAGCTCCTCCCGCCCGCTGTCCCGGCGTTGAACCGCTCCGACCAGCATTTCTCCATCACCATCGAGCCACCCCGCTGTGAGCTTCCTCTTCCTCTCCTTCTTTCCCCCTTTGTGTATAGTATAATGTAAATGTATGTACATGTATATTATGTATTTAAATTTATGTTTAATATAGATTTGTATATGTAATGCTTATGTGTGTGTACGTGTGTACGTATGTATACTTAGGTGTATGTTTGGTGATATATATATATATATCGTATATTCTTTATTTTGGTATATACTTGTATTCAATATATTAGTATTAATATATTAATACGTATAATTTTGGTAATATATATATATACCTATATATAAATGTATGTATTTTTTTGGGTGCAAATATATATATATATTTATTTGGTATAATTTCATATAGTATATACGTATTAAATGTATTCTTGGAATATGTATAAACATATATATGAATATCAATATTTTGGTATATATATAGATATATAAATATGGTACTTATTTTACATATATATATATATGTATTATATATGTATTTAATTGGGTGCATATATTATAGGTATTAATGTTAGTAAAGATATGTATATTTATATATCTCTACTAGAAGACCCGAGTATGGATACGGACACCCCGTAACTCCACCTGACCTATAATCTTGTGAACTGTTAGTTGACTGCCATGCGTACGATGACGTATTGGCAAGTCCTATACCGTTTTGATCGTCTGTCTTGCCCGGCAATCACAGACGCGACGCCCATGCGACTTGACGCACACTGACCCTAGATTGACCAGTGCCATGCCTGGCATAGCCCTGAGGCCAGTGTATTTATATTGTGTGTTAGTGTAGCATCTGATACAATATGATTTATTATATAGGACTGTTGGATCCTCCAGACGGTACTCTGGGACAGGATATTGGTTTTACCAACTAAGGACCCAAGGCGAGTACATTTTCTGATTAGTTTCTAATTTATGATATTCCCTATGTTCACTGTATCTAGTGTAGATATCCATGCTCTTGACACGCTGGTTACACAGATTGGTATATACGGATCTCGCCATGAGATATTATTCCTTATTCATGGTGTAGCTTGTACAAGACTTGTTTCCTTGTTATCTTGTGCATGTACAGACACTGAGACCCGGGAAGATTTGCTACCTCCCTAGGGAATCCCGTGCCATAGCGTACCATGATTGGATCTACTATACCAGTCGGGGGTGGAAAGTATTTTAGTGTAGATATGTGATCATACCCAACTTTACATGAATCATAGATCACCCCACATCTCACGTCGGGTGCGGCCTGACCATTTAAATGCTTCATAGCTGTTACATGTGATTAGCCTGACCTCGACATGCATCATAGCTAACCAACGGTTAGCCTGACCTTATATGAATCATAGCTAATCATATGTAACCAGCCTGATCAAGTTCCCAAGCCGATCACATGTTAAATCTAGTACTCACACACTTAGTCATAGGATTCTTGCTCATTGACATATTGTTTCTTTACCTGCATTTACTTACAGTCTTTCCAATATTTTTTTTATTGTACATTTCTCGTACCTATATATGCATATCGTATATTTCTATCTAGAACTGCTACATAGTTTATATCATTAATATAGAACTGCTATTTAGAGATGTACTTTGCTCCTTCCTGACTGGAAAACTATTTTTCAGACTGTGACCTTAGTGGACTTGTTTCTGACACACTTGGGGATTAGATGTTACTGATTATAGGTATGACTATTTTGTCGTTAGACTTGTCTGTATTTCTTTGCTTGCCTTGGTATCTCATCGTGCTTTAGTTTATGTGGTTGAGTATTCTAGCATTATTTTATGATATCCACGTCTCCTTATGGAGTTGGGTATTTATGAGAGTTTGATTAGATAGTTACCTGACCTAGACAGCATTCTATCGCCGATGCTGCGGCGTAGGCTGGACGTACCCACGCTCTTGTACCCCTATATCGGGTGTGGGTCGTGACACATTTTTAGTGGTGGCCCATGTAGGTCAGACTTCACAAGTTGTGCAATGTCGTGGTAGTGCAACATCTTAGTTGTACTACTGCGTGCCTGTGATAGGACATAGGCTACTAGGATGAGAGAGGATACTCAATCACAAAATTCTTGAGAGATTCCTGGGATGACCCCTTGAGAATCTCATTATAAAATCTAATTTAAATCCTTCCCCTTATTTCCGTCCGTTCTCACTTGTTGATATTGAGTTTGATTCTTGTTGACCAGTTGTTAAATTTAACTCTTGCTGTCGTTGTTGAGTTTGATTTTTTATCAAGATGAATTTTACGGACTAAACTTTACGGTATTATCTGATGACATATGTTGATGAGGACAGTCAGAAAGGTAAAACGTCTACTTTGGTTATGGAACCTAGAGTTTATCGCAGCCATATTAGCAGTCGTGATGAGAACGTAGGAACCTGACTTGGATGTACATACTTTAGTTATGAAACTTAGAGTCTCTCGCAGCCATACCGGTTGGCGTGGCGAAGATTCTAGATGACATGATTATAGAGTTGCATACCTTAGTTACGGAACCTGTCGTTTATCGCATCTATGCTTACTAGCGTGGCGAGGATTCTGAGTGTCATGATTTCAGATAGATTTGTATGATTATCAGTATGTATCTTAAAATGGTTCTTAAAGTCTCATCTCAATACTTATCTATTTCGTTATTACATGACTTTGTTCCATCGCTTCTTTTCTTTACTAGCAGTAAAGATACCTTCAGTCCTTGATCCCGTTCCTTTTTGAGCTTCTTTGAGGATTCCTTGTTAGTATGATAATTAGTGACTTGCAATTTTGGTTGTGTCTTGTATTAGTTTGACTGAGTGTGACTTGTGAGTTTGTAAGTGTTTCTTAGTTGGACATGTGAGCAGTAGGCATTAATCTAGAGATACCCATAGCATAGTACCTTGTAGCAATAGTTCTATGATAGGTGTTATTATAGTTAATATTGGTACTATAAGTAGAAGGAGAGTATAGAGTATCAGTGATAGTTCCCAGAGTTAGTATCAGAGCCAATATACCCGTCCTGGATAATCATGATTATGTAATTGGATGATCTATGTGAACAATTAAGTATCCAGGAATGGTGTTAAGGATTAGTGGAGCAGGATGTTCAAATTTGATAATTGATATCGAGAATATTAAAGGTAAGGAAATATATATGCATAAAGAGTTAATAAGGTGTCATGAGTAGAGAAATACCAGAATTGGTAATGAAAATGGTGAGGCGTATCACAGATTAGTGTAACATGCTGTAAAAGGTTAAAGAGAAATACCTATACATCAATCAAGATGAAGAACCATATACATGCCATGAGAGTAAAGAAACATGAGTATTATAGAAGGTACAGGTAAACATGAGTTCTAATGAGCTTGAAGAGATGATTTATTAATGAAGCTAATGATATAATACCAAGAGTACTAATGATTATATCAAGGATTAGTCGAGAATAACGTTAATAATAGTAAGCACTCTGTGTGATGATAATTAGATGATATACCAGTTGACATAGATTGAAAATCATGAAAGGAAATACAAGTGATGATAACTTTGATCATTGGAGGTAATAGTGCAAGTGATTCGGACAGTACAAAAATTTAGTACACAGTTGTAGACAATAGAGGTATTGAGTGCACCTCGAGTATTTATATGTATATTTATGGATTATAAATTAAAGAGTGGAAATGAATTTTAACTTTGAGAATTATTGAGGAGTTGAGATTGTGTCATTAAAAATTTTGAGAATTTCAAATATAGATTCAATAAACATGGTCAAGGCTACAAAGATTTTAGAAGTGATTAAAATTTTATTTTGATGTTGAGTATCTGACTTTGAGGAGGTATATGCAATTTATTTTTAAGTTGATCGAGAAGTTAAACCTTGACGATTCTTTTGAGGATTAAATTTATGGTGGATGAGAAATAATATATATGAGTAGATGATATACATGTGTAAGGATCAGATGACTTGAGCATGATTGAGATGGCACCACAGACTGACTTGGATGTCCATCTAGAGTTGTATTGGGAAGAGCAGTACTTAGTGTGGTGTTACACTTGGTGTGCACTGGAGTGATGGGAACAATAGTATGGACAATTGTAGTAGGAACGAGAACCGACAGAGAGTGTGGTGCTAAAGAGATAAAGGTATCAAACTTGGAGGCATTATTGAACCATGGTTATATTAGAGAATCTTGGTATCAGATTTAAGTATTAATAAGCAGGTGTATGCAATGAGGATGTAATCATGGATGTCATGTGGACTAATGATTAGTTGATATGGGTACCAGTGTACATGAATAGGAATTAGTTAGTGAATGTGCTAGAGTTAAGTGTTTGTTAGAGATAGGAGATACCGCAAGAAATATATGAGCAGGTTCTTCTTTTTCTTTCCTAATGTTTCCCGTCTCTTGATTGATTGATTTCCTTAGTGCTGTAGTTCGTATTCATGATTTTCTTTTTAGAATATAGCTAGTAGTGCACCCTGACAGAGACTGCAGTGCCATGACAAAAGACACATGACCTATATATTTTTTAGATTGCATGACTGTAGGTAAAATTTTCTTAAACCATGATCATTTGAGTTTTGACATAGCAAGGATCTATGACAAGGTTATGACTTGACAAAAAGGGGCAAGATGATTAAATTTGTGGATACGCATTGAATTAAATAAAGAATTAAGGGGTTAGTATAACAGAACTGATGGATCATTAATTTACGAAGATCGAGGTATGATTGAAATTCGAGGATAAATACTAACTTAAATGGAGAGTTCAGAAATTTATATGGCAAAATTAAGGATTTATTAAATTTAGTAAGGTTATGATAGGATAGAATTGGTGATTAAAAATTATGAAAATTTAGGAGATTGTCATTATATTTATTTAACTGCAAGTTATGAATTAAAAAAAAAATTATATTGTAGACGTTGCAGTGTCGCACTGTTGAGTATTTTGAGGAAAAAGGAAACTGAAGAATTAGATCATTGATGGATTATTGTTTGGATTCAGACTTTTGGGACGAGATTTAATACATTGATTGAAATTAAATTTGAGGAACAGATATCAAATTCCGAGTACAAATATTTTTTAAATTTAAATTCGTGGAAATTGTGAGGAAATGGAAACTGATTTCTATTTTGAGGATATTTCAGGAATATAGTAATTTCAAAATTTTTGAAAATTGCGAAACAACAAGGTGGATTATTTCAGGATTATGTGATTGATGAATTTAACTATTGATGAGAAATAAAATAATGAATAAACACTACTATGAGGACTTTAAATTTAGAGGACGAAATTCTTTTAAGGAGGGTAGACTTGTCACTACCACATTCTAAAAACAGGGGTATTTTCGACATTTTATTTATTATTAATATTATGGTATTTATATTAAATAATTTCTCAATATTGTATTTAAATTAAATAATTGCATGATGTGTATTTAAATATATTATATTATATACTGTGTTCTTAACGTCTGAGCTGGTAGACTTGACCTAGAGGCCACTAGACGAACACTTGAGCGAATAATGGGGATTATGTATTTAATTGTTTATTTTAGAATTAAATTATTGGAGGTTGTATTTAATTACCGTAATTTATTTAATTGTTGCGCGCTGTCATTGTTTCGATATTTGGAGCGCTACCTGACTTTTGCCTTCCAACAAATTTCACAATCTTGCCCTAGACGTGCCTGCCTTCCATTCTGCTATTTTTGCAACTCATAATTATGCTCTCTGTACCTTCATTTTAGCCGCACAAAATCATCGCGGACGTTTATTTAATTTCTGAATAAATTCCTATTTTGTATCGTTGTGCGTTCCAATCGAAATTGGTGGCAATCTTGACCTATTTTTTGTCCGACCCAAATTAGGGTAATATTCTGTTCTGAGTCTTCTTCACTAATGATATTGATGACCCGACCTAATTTTGGTCCCATGTACTCCTAATTAATTTTAGAACGCCAAGTGTATCAAATTTTAATTAATTAATTCAAAAACTTATTTCTGTGTAATTTTCCATTTATTGGGGACTTATTTGCAAAATTTCAATGATGTGCCACCATCCTATTGGCTTAACCCATATGAAGGAAACCAACCCCCTATCTTGACTAGTCAACATAATCTCTCCTTCCTTTTTATTTTTTGTATTTTCTCCATGTTAAATCTAGGCCCTCCATTTAAGATGGAGCCATCCCCACCACACAACACCCTTAAATCCCTCAACACTCTTCCCAAAGCAACTCTACATGCAATACTTGGCCGGCCCTAATTTTTTAGGGAGCCACATCATCCTCTCCATACAAAGGAAGCACACCCTCACCTTTAATTTCTTCACACAAAATCATCACCAACACCAAAACCATCCACCACCATCACTGTTACCATCTCCGGCAACTCAGCCTCTCCCCGGCGGCCAAGCTCCGGTCACTATCCCCGAGATCAGACTTCCCTCCAGCATCTCCTCGTGCTCCTCCAATGCATTAGCTCCGGCCGAGCCCCCAGCTGCTCCTCCCCTCGAGTTCGACTCGACGAGCAGCGTCGAGCCACTGCCCGGCCGAGAACGGCGAGCCTGCACCTCCCTCTGCATCGACTCAGACTACACCCAGCAGCTTTTTCCCCCACGATGTCGTCCTCCGCATTGTCTCCGGCCGACGACCGAAGCTCCACTGTCCGGCCACCCGTTGTGTACTGTCGACCCCACGACGGCTGTGCACCACCGTACCTGACCCACTCCATCCAGAGTGCAGCGCACCGCCCTTGACTCCACTGTAAGACTCCCTCATCTCCGGTGAACTCGAGCTCCCCCTCAGGAGCCGACCCCAGTCCGGCCTCCCACCATTTCATCGAACCACCACCGCCGGGCACTGCCAACCCCCCTGTCTTCTCCACTCGAGCCCGACCCCGGCGAGTTTCCCGATTTCCTCTGCTTCCTTGGCCGAGTCCCGACATCCCCTCCACGCTGGCGCCAACTCCTTTCCGATCTCCTCTCCCCTGGTTCAGCCGCCTCAACACAGTCGGCCACCTCCTTGCACATCCTCTCCTTGATCTCCTCCCCCATTCCTTTCTGCTGCTCCTTCCTACGCCGAGCACCACCCCGTAGCTCCCCGGTCGAGCACCCTCACCTTCCTCATCTCCGTTCATCCCCGAGCCCCTGACCCGAAGCTCCTCCCGCCCGTTGTCCCGGCGTTGAACCGCTCCGACCAGCATTTCCCCATCACCATCGAGCCACCCCGCTGTGAGCTTCCTCTTCCTCTCCTTCTTCCCCCCTTTGTGTATAGTATAATGTAAATGCATGTACATGTATATTACGTATTTAAATTTATGTTTAATATAGATTTGTATATGTAATGCTTATGTGTGTGTACGTGTGTACGTATGTATACATAGGTGTATGTTTGGTGATATATATATATCGTATATTCTTTATTTTGGTATATACTTGTATTCAATATATTAGTATTAATATATTAATACGTATAATTTTGGTAATATATATATATACCTATATATAAATGTATGTATTTTTTTGGGTGCAAATATACATATATTTATTTGGTATAATTTCATATAGTATATACGTATTAAATATATTTTTGGAATATGTATAAACATATATATGAATATCAGTATTTTGGTATATATATAGATATATAAATATGGTACGTATTTTAAATATATATATGTATTATATATGTATTTAATTGGGTGCATATATTATAGGTATTAATGTTAGTAAAGATATGTATATTTATATATCTCTACTAGATGACCCGAGTATGGATACGGACTACCCGTAACTCCACCTGACCTATAATCCTGTGAACTGTTAGTTGACTGCCATGCGTACGTTGACTTATTGGCAAGTCCTACACCGTTTTGATCGTCTGTCTTGCCCGGCAATCACAGACGCGACGCCCGTGCGACTTGACGCACACTGACCCTAGATTGACCAGTGCCATGCCTGGCATAGCCCTGAGGCCAGTGTATTTATATTGTGTGTTAGTGTAGCATCTGATATAATATTATTTATTATATAGGACTGTTGGATCCTCTAGACGGTACTCTGGGACAGGATATTGGTTTTACCAGCTAAGGACCCAAGGCGAGTACATTCTCTGATTAGTTTCTAATTTATGATATTTCCTATGTTCACTGTATCTAGTATAGATATCCATGCTCTTGACACGCTGGTTACACGGATTGGTATACACGGATCTCGTCATGAGATGTTATTCCTTATTTATGGTGTAGCTTGTACAAGACTCGTTTCCTTGTTATCTTGTGCATATACAGACACTGAGACCCAGGAAGATTTGCTACCTCCCTAGGGAATCCCGTGCCATAGCGTACCATGATTGGATCTACTATACCAGTCGGGGGTGGAGAGTATTTTAGTGTAGATATGTGATCATACCCAACTTTATATGAATCATAGCTCACCCCACATCTCACGTCGGGTACGGCCTGACCATTTACATGCTTCATAGCTGTTACGTGTGATTAGCCTGACCTCGACATGCATCATAGCTAACCAACGGTTAGCCTGACCTTACATGAATCATAGCTAATCACATATAACCAGCCTGATCAAGTTCCCAAGCCGATCACATGTTAAAGCTAGTACTCACACACTTAGTCATAGGATTCTTTCTCATTGACATATTGTTTCTTTTCCTGCATTTACTTATAGTCTTTCCAGTATTTCTTTGGTTGTATATTTCTCGTACCTATACATGCATCTCGTATATTTCTATCTAGAACTGCTACATAGTTTATATCATTAATATAGAACTGCTATTTAGAGATGTACTTTGCTCCTTCCTGACTGGAAAACTATTTTCCAGACTGTGACCTTAGTGGACTTGTTTCTGACACACTTAGGGATTGGATGTTACTGATTGCAGGTATGACTATTTTATCGTCAGACTTGTCTGTATTTCTTTGCTTGCCTTGGTATCTCATCGTGCTTTAGTTTATGTGGTTGAGTATTCTAGCATTATTTTATGATATCCACGTCTCCTTATGGAGTTGGGTATTTATGAGAGTTTGATTAGATAGTCACCTGACCTAGACAGCGTTCTACCGCCGATACTGCGGCGTAGGCTGGACGTACCCACGCTCTCGTACACCTATATCGGGTGCGGGTCGTGACAATGCACAATTTTTACGTTGTGAATTAAACAAACAGAAGTGTGTCGCCCTTACATATATGGCCTTTGGCGCACTTTTGATAGATTAATAACCCGACGCAATTTTATCTCTTAGCTCACTCTTGCTCGGTTCAACCTCGATAAGGAAGCCATGACTTTGGCATGTCTCAATTTCCGAGACCCCCGACTGTCATGCCCTCGACTATCGTGTCGCCTAGGGACTTGTGTTTTGTTTTGTAGTAATTTTTCATTTATATAGTGCACCGTATCTTCCAGTTTGCTTGCATGTGTAGAGTGTGCCTCTCCCATAATCCATAATTTTGTGTGTCATGTTATAGACTTCTGTGCCAAGACTTATGTGTCCTAGTGTTATAGGTTTTTGCGCCATATAGTTGCCTGCTTGTGTAGTATGTGCGCCACTATTCCTGACTACCCTATTTGGCACTTGCAAAGTGTGCCGACCTAGAACTACTTGTGACTGATTGCGCATGCATAGGTTCTGTTGTGCACTTAATTTCTATTCTAGATTAGTTGAGCTTGACCATGATTGATGATTTATGACCCCAGAACTTGAGGAATTAATGAGGCCTTCATGACCGTGACTCGATCATATGAGATATCAAATTCCTAATTAATTATGACTCCTGACTTGATCGAATGTAATTTATATATCAATCGATAAGTTGGGTACCCTGACATGGTTATTGTATTCATGTTGATACACTTTTCCTCCTTGCATGTTTATAACGGCTTATTCTACACTTATTGTGGGATATTGGCCGACATGTACACTGAACGTAACAAGATGATTCCTGCTCGGTGCATAATATTTTTTTTTAAATTCTTGGCACAAAAATGATAATGGGTAGAACTATAAAATGGCTAGGTTATTTCTTATTTGAATGTTGCATCCAGATTAGGGTAAATCCAGACTTGACTCCTAATATTAAATGGATTCGTATTAAATGTTCCCGTACTCTGTATGACATCATTAAGGGGATTATTCCTATGGCTACGGCTGGAAATTTTATATCACTGTAGGGTTAATTAGGTAACACAAAAGTTGATTAGAATATGGGGAGGGAACAGCATCCCGAGATCGTGCGTGATGGGCCACTCCGTGATAATTTTTATGGTATGCAAGGATAGCCACCACGGATATTGTATATCATCCACTTGTGTGGAGTGCAATATTCAACTTTTTATTTTTAAAAGGAGCTAACATTTTCTCTATAGGAAGGTTAGAACTGTTACTAATTTATCATCATGGTGGCCTTACGGGGGACTGGTGCGAATATAGTGTGGTGGCCCTATGGGGGTCTAGTGCGATTATGATTTCCTGCTTATATAATATTGGCTCGATTAGCCCTGCTCCACATAGCTCAATCTGAGGATGCTTACTACTACTACTACTACTACTACTACTACTACTACTACTATTATAATAATAATAATAATAATTATTATTATTATTATTATTATTATTACTACTATTATTATTATTATATCTGGGATAACCCCAAACTCCAAATAATAAGATGTAATATTGTTTGGTTGTTCTAACCTGACTTGGTTGTGATTGTAACTCTACTAGTAGCTTAGGGACATGGAATGTCATAGTGTGGTGTTTAACTTATGTCCTTGTTTGGTTGGAGAGTTGGGTCATTATGCTATGATGGAATATGGACCAAACTACGACACAGAATTCTAGCTTGACCATAATCATAGGACATATCTTATCTTGGATGAAATAGAAATTTTTGTCCTTATTTGGTGAAGGAGTACCATATTATCCCAAAGATATGGGATGTGCCAATGATTCTTGGCTCCTACACTATATGCTTGATCTGGTTTTGTTTCTTCATTCGTGCTTTCTTGTGGTACTTGTTATTTGGGGTCTTACTCCACTGATTTTTTATGGCCAGGTTTTGACCTAGCACCAAAGGATCCGGCATATCCCCCTAACAATGACCCGTACCAGACGAATGGTCGTTGAAAGGCATGAGTAGGTGTCTTGATTACTATTTGCATTGTACATTCTTCTATTTTGGGCTTTTAGCCATCGACACCTGTAAGCCGGCTTGTTTTGACATCAGTTCCATTTTATATAACTGTAACATAATAAGGCTGTAGTTGATCTCGGTTGTCTAACTATTGACACTCTGCTAGCCTAATATTTTGATGGCTAGATTCCTAGAACGTTTTGAAGGAGCATTTGGGACGACACATTATGGCTTTATCTTACATGTTCTATGTTATTGTTACTTGCTTGAATAATTGAGACATAGTTATTCTGAGACCCTAGGAGACTTGATTATAGCATGCATACATTTATCTTTCTACAGCTGTCACGCCCCTGTCCCAAAAATATATGGAACCAGGCCACGTGGCAATAGCCAGCTGACACATCTCCGAGGATATCCCAATTTAATAGATCTACGAAGAGTGCTACGCTGTCCTATAATACTAACATGTCCAATATCAGCCAATAACAGGTAATCTAATCTCATCCATAATATAAAAAGCAAGAAACACTAAACAAACTGCTGGTTAAATAAATACCAGTCCCAAGATATCATAGTACAACCAGTGATGTCTGGTGGGAACAAATCCACTACTATGATGAAATAAAGTACTGAAATACGATATAAAAGAAAAGACTAGAGCATCAGCTGAGTAGGTAATGATGCCCTCCAACTAGGCTAAAGGCCTACCAATTGATCATGGAAAGTCTGACGGTTGCACCTCCAACTCCTCAGCTGTAGCAAATCTCGTCTCCTGTTCGGGGCCGTATACAGTGGGGTAGTAAGCCTCGTCTAAATCTGGGAAGAAACCAGGTCCTCAGAGGGACGTAATAAGATACAAGAAACAACATGCTATATATGAATACTGAATAAAATAAATACAGTAAGGGTGTACTAGCCATCTAAGTGAATGCAATGTGAGTCCAACTCTGATGCGTATGAGTAGGCGTAGGCATAGCGTCCATACTCCGAAGAGAACGGCATCTGTACAGTATATCGTCCATATCGCTCCGAAGAACGTGGCATCAGTATAAAGGAAAAGTCATTGGACCCGAGGTTCCTCCGAAACTATGGCTCCAATGGGTGTACCCCATACGCCTCCTAGTTGTCCTCTCCGCCCAATGTAGATACGCAAGTCGACTACTCGACGCGCATACTATGTATCTATATGCCAAGTCTCTAATCTATATCCTGACTACATGCTAACCGTGATGTAGGTGATACGCAACGATAGCTAGTCGAGTGTGCAAACCCGCATCCCAATATGAATATATCTCAGTGTCCGTGCAAGGTGTCAGGTCTCAGACAATAACAGAGTATTGTCCAAAGGGTTGAGTCTGCTAAGGCTAAGTCCATATATTTATATATTTACTAACATCGACGTAATCGTCGAATGCACCCGAGACAACTCGGACGCGCACAGTCGTATAAATTACAAGCAACAAGAATATAATACAACAGATGCATATTTAATTTAGACAGTAAATATAGCAAGGTATCTTGCCTGTGTCCTGAAGCTGTGAATGCCAGAAGCCGGTTCCTGCAGTATCTCTTGGCTGATCCAATGGTCCTAATACACAATATAATATAACCATCAATCATCAGACCCTAAGTAATATATACGCTACGTTGCTTTTCAGTACTGACGTAAGGATCACGTCGGTCGAACACAGAGTCGCGGTGCATGTAGCTAAGATGCGCACGTGCCCTGTCATCAGTCACCGTGTATTCCATGATAGACAATGCTAAGGTTATACGACCCAGCTAATTATGTTTAGTATAATTAACAGTCCTTAACCTCCGTATTAAGCGTTTCTTGTTGATATCCAGGTTTATCAATGCTTTACAAGTCTTAATTAACCATTCTACTTACAAGGATGTTCACTAGCTATTAATTATTAACTGGTTCATTATTAAGAAATCTGATTTGGCACCTATTCATAAGTTAGGGTTTTCGAGTTACTATTTCATGTCCATGCCAAACACGACAAGACGAAACGATGATAAACTATTCACGATACAAGGGAAAGAGGCCAATGAGTATTACCTACGAGGATGAACGTGGGGAGGGGGTTCTGCTCGTCGCCGTGCGCACTCGCTAGGGGTCAGCGGAGCTCCTGCGTCGGCGGCATGTCTCGGCAGCAGCGGCGGCACTCTCAGCAGGCGCGGCAGTGGTGTACGGGGCAGCGGGTCAGGGGTGTTCGGATGCAGCGGTTCAGGGGTATTCGGGAGCAGCGGGTCAGGGGTGTTCGGAAGCAGCGGGTCAGGGTATTTGGAAGCAGCGGGTCAGGGTGTTGTCGGCTGTGTAGGGGCGATGGTTGGCGATATATGGAGGGTGGTGGTCGGCGATATATGAAGGGTGGTGGTCGGCAATATATGGAGGGTGGTGGTCGTGATGGTTGGTGCAAAAGAGGAGTATTCGGCTAGGGTTAGGGGAGGAGGGTGATATAAAATCTAGGGTTGAGTGAATAGATGTATATTTATATGGGTGGTGGAGATGATGGGCTAAACTCGAGGGGTGGGCTTGTCCGGCTTGTTGGGTTGGAATGATCCACTCAAAAGCGCATGTGAGTTGGGTTTTGTTCTGCTTGGGGTAAATTGGCTTTAACATTGATTTAAATTTAATAATTCAACTCGGGAATTACTAATGCGTTGGAAACGTAAGGAACTAGGTTTGGGTGGTACACAGGATTCGTGGCCTACCAAATTTGGTGTAGTCTGATACCCTAATTTGGGTACGTAGAATTTGGATTACGGTTTTATCTCAGTAAATAATTAATTAAATCCTATTTTCTTGACGAGGGGGTTTACAACAGCCATGACCGTCTTAAGACGTTATATACCTTATAAGGGGGAGTTGGCCATGTCCATCTTCGAATTTTGGTACTCGGCCGTGACAAGGTTTAAGTGGTGGCCCATGCAGGTCTAATTTTTTAGACTTGCGGGGTGTCATAATGTTAGGAGTCTCAATCAAACATGCTCCTTCTTGAAATCCTAAATTCGTTCTTCTCGATACTCTATTTGAACCATCTGATTGATTGTTTCTCTGTTTCTTCCCTTCTTGTTTTTGATATCTTTTGTCCATTCCTTTCAGGGCTTTCTTATCTTTAGTTACAAGAGCATTAAGGGCATCGAGGTGACCAATAGGTCCGGGCAAGATGGTACAACAGCATGAGGTCGTGTTTCTTCGGGACCATGTTTGGATTGAGCCAGTGGTTGGACCCCCCTGTGAGATAGTGGTAACGAATATTGAGCAACTTGCTACAGAGGTTTTGGTTCCCCCAGTAGTGCCAATAATGCCAGCAATACTTGATACCCCAGCTTTATTAGTGATCATTCGGGGGATGGTAGCCGCGCAGCATCATCAAATGGCAGAACATCAACATCAGCAACTCTAGCAGCAGGAACAGAATGTATTGTTGAACTAGAGGTTACAAACAACTCTAGATAGAGGCGGAAGGATAGATGCGGGGGTGTCGATTAGATTATGTCAACTTAACCCTCGGTACTTTGATGGTACAGAGGATGCTATCACGATAGATTATTGGCTCCAGGATATTGACGGTATTCTGGCAACGACTAATATTCCAGTTGAGGAATAGGGTGACCAAGTTTAGTTGCAACTTCAAGATCTCGCTAGGGATTGATGGGTGGCAGAGAAGGTTGGCTTAAGACAGCCTATTTCTTGAGATAATTTTAGGATTTGGTTCAGAATAAAGTATTTTGGGGTCGTGGCCCAGTTTGAATTACAACGAAGGTTTATCAACCTCAAGACGTCTGGTAGAATAGTTGACGGATACACAACAGATAGCTGACTGAGTAGATTTTGCCAACAATGGTGGCAATAAAGCCAGATAAGGCATAGAGTTTCTAACAAGGACTTCATTTGGAAATTTTGTAATTAGTATAGGGGCACATTACTAAACTTTTAATGAGGTATTGGTAGGGCAAGGAGGCACAAACTCACTATTCAAAGGATGGCATCGATGACAGAAGGCCAGAAGAGGTCTCATGCACAGAGTATTATAGGAGGAGCATCACCCTGAACATCAGCAATATCTAATTGCACTCGTATTTGTGACACAGCACCGCGTAGAGTGGTAGTTTCAACAGCAATGATACCAGCTCGGCAATAGCAGCCGACGCACTAGCAGCAGCAACAGAGCCAATCAGCATCAACAGGTTGTACATATTATAGTAAGGGAGGCCATATTAGGAGTGATTGTAGGGCAAAAAATAAGTTGTGCATGAGATATGGTATCCCTGATCATAAGGTTGCTACATGTCCATTGATGTAGAGGTCAGGAGGACCAGCACCCCAGTTTCCTATATTGCCAACACCAAAAATAGTACAGCACGAAGAGCCAGCATTGGCGGTCTAACCGTTAGCTCAGCGACCATTAATGACGCAGGGTCAGATTTATAATCAGAATCAGCACCAGCACCAAGAAGAACAACAACAAGGACAGCAAAGACCGTGACAACACCGTCAAGGAAGGCAGCAGCAAGGAGCTCAACAAGGCCAAGGGAAGACATTCACCTTGTCATTGGAGGAGGCTTTGGCATCATGTGACGTGGTGGTAGGTAATATTTCTATTATATCTTTTCCTTCAATAGCATTAATTAATTTAGGAGCTTCATATTTATTTATATATGAATAATTTGCAATACGTGTTGGATTCGAGCTTGAGGCATTACCAAAGAGGCTAAATTTACTCACTTGTAATGGGCTTGTAGGATTTAGTAGGGTGTGCCTAGACTGTCCAGTCGTAGTGTGTGACCACCTATTACCTACGAAGTTGATTGAGTTTCCTATGGGTAACTTTGACGTCATCTTGAGCATGGACTAGCTGAGAGACAGTCATGCTACGATAGATTATCATAGGGGTAGAGTGTTATTTTATATCTCTAGTTTAAAGAGTTTATACTCGTAAGGTCTACGAGAGGCAAGCAAGAAGAAAATGTTGTGGTGGTAGTAACAGAAGGAGAATTGATACCCAAGATAGTTGATGAATTCATTGATATATTTCCCGAAGAACTTCCAAGATTGCGTCCGGTTCGAGAGGTAAAGTTCAGCATATATTTTATGCCAGGAACGAAGCCTATATCTCTTAAGGTTTACCAGATGTCACCTTTTAAACTTGACCAGTTATATTAACATATTGAAGAGTTGAAGACAAAGAAATTTATTTATACCAGTGGATCACCATGGGGAGCCCCAATAGTGTATGTAAAGAAGAATGATGGATTGACCCAATTGTGTATTGATTATAGGCAGTTGAATGCAGTGACAGTAAAGAACAAGTATCCTTTAGCTAGGATTGATGACATATTTAATAAGTTGAGTGAAGCAAGAGTATTCTCTAAGATTGATCTGTGATTCAGATATCATTAGATGCAAGTAGAGGAATAAGATATACCGAAGACAACATTCAGGTCACGATATAGACATTATGAGTTGTTAGTAATGCCATTTGGATTAACTAATGCACTAGCAGGGTTTATGGATTTAATGAACCATATCTTTATACCCTATTTAGATCAATTTTTGGTGGTATTTATTAACGACATCCTGGTTTACTCCTGTAATAAAGAAGAACATAAAGAGCATCTCCAGAAGGTGTTACAAACTTTGAGGGATCACCAGTTGTATGAGAAATATAGCAAGTACGAGTTCTGGTTAGATCATATTTTATTCTTGGGATACATCATCTCAGGAGTAGGAGTATTAGTGGAGCCCAAAAAAACTAAAACAGTAGAGAATTGGCCAGTTCCGAAGACTATGGCAGATGTGCACAGTTTTCTTGGATTAGAACGATACTACGAAAGGTTTGTATCAAACTTTGCAAGAATCTCAGCACCAATGACCAGGTTGACTCAAAAGGACGTTAAATTTCTATGGTCAAAGGAATATCAGGCAACTTTTGAAGAACTGAAGAAGAAGTTAATCTCCGTCCCGATCCTGACATTTTACGTTAGATAAGGAGGGAAGGGTCTTGGATGCGTTTTGATGCAGTATGGGAGAGTGATAGCATATGCATCACAGAAGCTTTGGGATCACGAGAAAATTATTCGACTCATGACTTGGAGTTGGCAGCAGTGGTGTTTGCACTCAACTTGTAGAGGCATTACTTGTACGGTGATTGGGTATAGATATTTATATATCATAAGAGTTTAAAATATATATTCACCCAGAAGGATTTAAACATGAGGCAGAGAAGATGGCTGGTATTATTAAAGAATTATGACGTAGAATTTTGATACCATCCGGGCAGAGCTAATGTAGTGGCAGATGCCCTTAGTAGGAGAGGTGGTATATTTTTTCTGACAACACCGAAGCATATCCTAAAAGATCTTCGAGAGATGGTTATTGAGATAGGGTTTACACAAGATAAAGGGTTCTATGATAGTTTACAGATATAGTCCACTTTGGTAGGCAGGATCAACTAAGCTCAGGTATGAGATCCACGAATCTAGGAGTTATGAGCAGAACATGAGTCGGGACTCAGGAAAGAGTTAATTATTCACAATGACTGGACGTTGAGATTTGGAACTCGTTTCTGTGTACCGAGTAGGGATTTATGACACAAGATCATGACTGGGGCCCACAATTCCCAGTATTCTATCCATCCTAGCGGTACAAAGATGTACCAAGATATCTAGCAACACTTTTGGTGGAACAAAATGAAGAGGAAAATATCACGCTTTGTATCACGATGTTTGATATGTCAACAAGTGAAGTCATAACAAGAAAGACTGACAGGATTATTGCAACCGCTTTCCATTCTAGGGTGAAAGTGGGAACACATCACAAAAGACTTTGTGACCGGTTTACCAAGATCCCCGACTGGTCAAGATACAGTTTGGGTAATAGTGGATCGGCTAATAAAAGTGGCACATTTTATACCCTATAGAGTGGGAAAGTCTACAGAGCAGTTGGCAGATTTATACATGCAACAAATTATGAGGCAATATGTTGTGTCAGTAAGTATAGTATCAGACCGAGATTCGAGGTTCACTTCTTATTTTTGGAGGAGCTTGCATAAGAGATTGGGTACTAAGTTAAAATTTAGTATGTCGTACCACCCTTAAACAGATGGGTAGTCCGAGAGAACTATTCGAACCTTAAAAGATGTTAAGAGCATGTACCATAGACTTTGGTGGATCATGTGTAAAATACATGCACCTGGTAGAATTTTTATATAATAACTGTTATCAGGCCAGACTCAGGATGGCACCTTTTTAGACAATATATAGAAGAAATTATCACCGTTAGCTTGGGATAACATTGGTGAGAGAAATATGTTATGCCAAAATTGATTACTCATACTGTGGAAGCTGTCAGGCAGATCAGATAGCGGCTGCGAGTTATGCAAGATCGACATCGCCATTGGGCATATCAGCATCATAGGCCTCTAGAGTTTTATGTCGGCAACCACGTATTTTTGTGGATTTTGCCCACCCGTAGAGTCATTGGATTCGAGGTTCGTAGGAAGCTTAGTCCACGATATATTAGGCCGTTTGACATTCTCGAGCGGGTAGGGGATATTGCTTATCGCCTTACCCTCATGCCTTCACTTCATGACGTGCATGACACATTTTATGTGTCTTAGTTGTGTTGGTATGTCTCGAACCGAAGTTATATCCTCGACCATTCTGAGCTAGTCGTGAGTATCGACTTGTCTTATGAGGAAAATTTTGGGTCTATTTTGGACCGAAAAGAGAAGGTACTCTAGAACCGGACTATCTGCCTTGTCCGTGTCGCTTGGGGTCACCACTCTTTGGGAGATTCAACATGGAAATGTGAGGACGGTAATCTATCTCGGTATATGCACATATTTGACCCGCAAGGTATATTTCTTCATATGCGTTTTTCTAATTCAATGATCATTGACCACATTGCTAGAGTGTTATTAATATTGTTATGTGTATATTATTTGGCTTACTTGTATATTGCCTGTGATTTCTTGTAGCTAGATGTGTTTGTCCTGATATCTCTAGTTACTTTAGTCCTAAAATTTTGAGGAAGGAATTTTCTAAGCTGATTAGATATGTCACTCCCCTATCCTGTATACTCGAAATATACTCAAGTTGGCACACTTTTGGTGTATTTTTTTTGGCATAATTTGAGTATACTTCAAGTGCACGGATGAATGTAGCTTGGTGCACTTTGGTTATGTATCAAGTGTGTGATGGTAGTAGGTAGGGCGTATGGCTTGGATTTGTTGGTGAGATATGATGGTTCACCATCAATTCCTTGCACATATATATATATATATATATATATATATATATATATATATATACTCTCTTCTCACTTGTTCATTTTTCTTATTTTGCTTATGGTTTTCTTCATAGGCAAGTACACCTTACAAATATGAAAAACCATGATCGACTATAGTTTTATTCTTAGTATTTATTTATTATAGTTAGTTTATAGTCGTGTTCTAATTATAGTTAGTTCTTGGATCTTTTAGAATTTAGGTGGTTAATAATTTATATCTTGGTTTTATTATAAGGGTTTTCATGAGTATATTTTTCTAGGGAATAATCTCCTAAAAAAAGATTTTCAAAAAATATAGTTTCCTGATTTCGTGCTTGGGATTTTTCTTGATTTTTGGTCCTTTTTACATGAAGAATGGAGCAATGTCATAGTCTCGAGCTTGAGCTCTGATTTTATTAATCGTGGGTCAGTTGGAAAAGAAGAACAATGACAAGAAGTACACATGAGGACTTTCATCATGGGCGCATGTTGAGTATGATCTGCAGTCCATAACTCGTGCAAACTTTAAGAGTACTACCAATTCCTTGCAAAAGTATGTCGAGGGAATAAATTCTTAAAAAAATCCATCTTTGCTCATTTTGAATACTTCAGCCTTTGGCGCACAAATGATGTAATGACGAACGAACCAAGCAAAAGTGTCAGGCTATATTTTAGTGCACTTTTATCAACTTTCTATTAATTGGCACACTTTTTACCGGACGGTGCACAATTTTCACATATTGTATTAAACTATAAGAAGTGTGCCGCCCTTATATATATTGCCTTTGGAACACTTTTGATGGATTAATAACCCAGCACATTTTTATCTCTTGGTGCACTCTTGCTCGGTTCAGCCTCGATAAGCGAGACTTACTTTGGCACTTCTCGATTCCCGAGGCCCTCGACTGTCGTGCCCGTATCTAGCGTGCGTCAACTATCCTATCGCCTGGGGACTGGTATTATTCTTGTATTTATTTTGTATTTGTATCGTGCGTCGCATCTTCCTGCTACTCTATTATCAATTTTGTGCGCCAGTTTTCTTGCATGTGTAGTGTGAACCTATCCCCGATTCACGATTTTGTGTGCCATATATAGACTTCTATGCCATGACTTCTATGACCTAGTGTTATAGGTTTGTGTACCATATAGTTGTCTGCTCGCGCATTATGTGCGCCACTATTCCTTACTAACCTATTTGGCACTTACAAAGTGCATCGACCCAGGACTTCTTTTGATTGATTGTGCATGCATAGGTCCTGTTGTACACTTAATGCCTATTCTAGATTAGTTAAGCTTGACCAGGATTGATGATCTATGATCCCAGAACTTGAGAAATTAATGAGGCCATTATGACCATGACTCAATCATATGGGATATCAAATTCCTAATTAATAATGACTCCTGACTCGATCAAATATAATTCATACGACCAACTGATAGGTTGGGTACCCTTAACTGATATTGTATTCGTGCTGATATATTTTCATGTTCGCCTGTTTATAACAGCTTTTTGTGCACTAAGTGTGGTACATTGGCCAACATGTACACTGAACATGATATGATTATTCTTGCTCGGTGCATAATATTATATTCCTAAATTCTTGGCACGAAAATAATAATAGATCAGAACCATAGCGTGGCTAGATTATTGCTTGTTTGAATATTGCATCCACATTGGGGTGAATCCATACTTGACTCCTAATATTAAATAGATTTGTATCAAATGTGCACGTACTTTATACGACATCATTAAGGGAATGTTATGTGGCCACGGCAGGGAACTCTATATCACTGTAAGTTAATTAGGTAACATAAAAGCCGATTAGAACATGGAGAGGGGACGGCATCTTGAGATCATACGAGATGTACCGCTCTGTGATAATATTTATGGTGTGCAAGTGTCACGACCCGCACCCGGATATTCGGGCACAAGTACGTGGTTACGCCTAGTGTCACTACCACATTATGAAAACAAGGAAAATTTTGACTTTTCTGTATTTAATATTTCGTGTTTTTAAATTTAATAATTTCGTGAGACGTATAATTAAATATATTATTATACAGTGTTCATTATGTTTGAGCTGGTAGACTCGACCTAGAAGCCCAGTTGATGAACACCTGTCCGAATTATGGGATTATGTGGTTAATTGTTTTATTTAGAATTAATTTATTGGAGGTAGTAATTAATTACCGTAATTTAATTAATTGTTGTGTCCTGCCCTTGCTTCGATATTTGGAGAGCTACCTGGCTTTTGCCTTCCAACAAATCTTACAACCTTGCCATAGACGTGCCTGCCTTCCATTCTGATATTTTTGCAACTCATAATTATGATCTCTTGAGCTTCATCTTAGCTGCACAATATTCGTCGCGGACGTTTATTTAATTCCTAAATAAATTCAATTTCTGTATCGTTGTGCGTTCCAATCGAAATTGGAGGCAATCTTGACCTATTTTTCGTGCGACCCAAATTAGGGTAATATTCTGTTCTGAGTCTTCTTCATTAATGGTATTGGTGACCCGACCTGATTTTGGCCCCATTTATTCCTAATTAATTTTAGAACGCCAAGTGTATCTAATTTTAATTAATTAATTTCAGAAACCCATTTCTGTGTAATTTTCTATTTGTTGGGGACTTAATTACAAAATTTCAATGATGTGTCACCATCCTATTGGTTAACCCAAATGAAGGAAACCAATCCCCTATCTTGACTAGTCAACCTAATCTCTCCCTCCTCCTTTTTGTTGTAATTTTTACTCTTGTTGCATCTAGGCCTCCCTATTAGCACCAAATCCAAGTAACTATTCCCTATGCTTTTTGCCATCATCGAACCCAAGAAATTAACTCCCTCCCGTCGTCAGTGTCGGGTCGACCACGGCTCTGTGCAGTATTGACCGAAGTGTGGCCGACCTCGTTGAAGATGACGACTCCTCATCCCTGCAACGAACCGCCAGCGGAGAAGAGGAAGTTCGTTGTGACATTCTTACAAACACTTGCTGATCAAGTTTGAAGCAAGGGACTTACCGATCCTGACCGGCGTTTGTCGAACGACTGTGTCGAAATGACGACAGTCGCCGGGGCTTCACCGGCGGGACAAGATCGATCGTGAGGCTGGCTGCTGGCCCTGGAGCTCGAGCAGATCCCACCGGAGCAGCGGCCGAAACTTTCATTCAGGAGATTACGACCTTTTTAGTAGGTTTGGTGATAGTATTTATACGAGGATGGAAGCTAACCCTTGTTATGCTATCAATTATACCACCCTTGGTACTCTCTGCTGCCACACTGCATAGGTTACTAGCAAAGATGGCAGCCAAGGGGCAGTCAAGTTACTCAGAAGCTACAACTATAGTAGAACAAACAGTTGGCTCCATTAGAACAGTTGCATCTTTCACTGGAGAGATGCAAGCTGTGGATAATTACATGGTCTCTCTGAAGAAGCTTTACAAATCAAGTATCGTAGAGAGCTCGGCTGCAGGAATTAGCCTGGGATGCACATATTTCCTTTTATACAGTAGCTATGCTTTATGCATATGGTTCGGATCATCGCTAATACTGAAGGATGGCTATAGTGGCGGAGATGTCATTGGTGTGATGTTCATAGTTATCATCAGCTCCTCGTCTGCAGGTAAATTAGCTCCTTGTACAATTGCCTTTGCAGCTGGGCAAGTGGCAGCCTCCATTCTATTTGACAAGATCAATAGGAAGCCTGAGATAGACGCATACGACTCCACCAGAAAAATATTACACGATATCCGAGGATATCGAATTAAGAGATGTCTATTTTAGCTATCCGACCAGACCGAATGAGCAAATATTCGCAGAATTATCTCTGTCGATATCGAGTGAAACCACCGTTGCATTGGTCGGGAAGAGTGGGAGCAGGAAATCAACAGTGATCGGTCTGATAGAGAGGTTATATGACCCACAATCTGGTGAAATTCTTATCGACGGAACAAATGTCAAGGAATTTCAGCTGAGATGGATTAGAGGAAGAATTGGGCTAGTTAGCCAAGAACCCGTTTTGTTTGCTTCAAGCATTAAAGATAACATAACATATGGAAAGGACGATGCTACTCTTGAAGAAATCAAAGCTGCAGCAGAGTTGGCCAATGCTTCCAAATTTATTGACAAGTTGCCTCGGGGGGGGGCTTGATACTATGGTTGGGGAGCGTGGGACTCAGCTATCAGGGGGACAGAAGCAAAGAGTTGCCATAGCTAGAGCTATTTTGAAGAACCCACGAGTAATGTTACTCGATGAACCCACGAGTGCGCTTGATGTTGAATCTGAATGAGTTGTGCAAGTGGCGCTCGACAGAGTCATGGTAAACTAAACAACTCTCGTAGTTGCTCACCGCTTGAGTACAGTGAGAAATGTTGATGTGATCAATGTCATTCACCAAGGTTCAGTTGTGGAAAAAGGACTGTTGGATCCTCCAAACGATACTCTGGGACAGGATATTGGTTTTACCAGCTAAGGACCCAAGGCGAGTACATTCTCTGATTAGTTTCTTATTTATGATATCCTCTATGTTCATTGTATCTAGTGTAAATATCCATATTTCGACACGCTGGTTACACGGATTGGTGTATACGGATCTCGTCATGAGATGTTATTCCTTGTTCATGGTGTAGCTTGTACAAGTCTCATTTTATTGTTATCTTGTACATGTACAGACACTGATTTTCGGGGAGATTTGCTACCTCCCTAGGGAATCCCGTGCCATAGCGTACCATGATTGGATTTACTATACCAGTCGGGGGTGGGGAGTATTTTAGTGTAGATATGTGATCATACCCAACTTTATATGAATTATAGCTCACCCCACATCTCACGTCGGGTGCGGCCTGACCATTTACATGCTTCATAGCTGTTACGTGTGATTAGCCTGACCTCTACATACATCATAGCTAACCAACGGTTAGCCTGACCTTACATGAATCATAGCTAATCACATGTAACCAGCCTGATCAAGTTCCCAAGCCGATCACATGTTAAAGCTAGTACTCACACACTTAGTCATAGGATTCTTGCTCGTGGACATATTGTTTCTTTTCCTGCATTTACTTACAGTATTTCCAGTATTTTCTTTTTGTACATTTCTCGTTCCTATACATGCATCTCGTATATTTCCATCTAGAACTGCTACATAGTCTATATCATTAATATAGAACTGCTATTTAGAGATGTACTTTGCTCCTTCCTGACTGGAAAATATTTTTCAGACTGTGACCTTAGTGGACTTGTTTCTGACACTTGGGGATTGGATGTTACTGATTACAAGTATGACTATTTTGCCGTTAGACTTGTCTTGTATTTCTTTGCTTACCTTGATATCTCATCGTACTTAGTTTATGTGATTGAGTATCCAGCATTATTTTATGATATCCACGTCTCCTTATGGAGTTGGGTATTCTTGTGAGATGGATTAGATAGTTACTTGACCTAGACAGCGTTCTACTGCCGATGCTGCGGCGTAGGCTGGACGTACCCGCGCACTCGTGTCCCTAAACCGGGTGCGGGTCGTGACACCTAGCCTACGCCCCAGAATCGGCGATAAAACGCTGTCTGGATTATTTTTAACTATCTAACATCTCAATAATATAAAATGGTACCTGTCAATCATCTCAACTTCGAACTGAGGAGCAATATGGTATCTCATAAGTATATATAATCTCAATCACAAAATAAACTAAGAAAGAATAATGCACAAATGGAATAGCGAAGGAAAGAATAAAGATATATTCTACAATCTAAAATAATTTACAAACTGTAAATCCACCAAAAGAATATTCTAATATAATCCAATACAAATATAACTCGACCTCCTCGGGCTCTGCAAAAAAGTCCTCCTGGTCTATAGGAGTATCCTTTAAAGGTACGTCGTCCTACGACCCGTAGAATGTGGGACACTGCTCTAAAAGCCAGTCATCTGGAAAAATATATCCAGTCAGGATTAGGGCGAAGTACATACCTCTGAAAGCAGTTTCAATAGCATACTTGAGCATGTAAATAGATATAGAAATGAAATACACGATCACTAAATATATGAATAAATGAACAATAGATATACAAGTAATATACGAGAATATAGATCAATAATATGAATATCAGCAATATGATGAAGTAAACTACAATCTAATTAATGTGCCTCAGAATACAAGTTTATTATATGATCGGGTTAGGTGAACATGATCAGGTAAGATAGATTACAAGTGAGGTATGTCACCAGAATGTACATGATGTAACAAAGGGGCTTTGATCACATAATCAACTCCTACTCTCCCACCCCTAACTAATATCGATGGGTCCAATCATGACTCACTACGAACATGAAATATAACCACTAAACACGAGCAGTGGGTATACACGGATATCATAACCACCGAATATGAGCGGTGGGTGTACACAAATAAGCACACTGAATAAGAGTAGTATGTGAACACGAAATATAATAAATACCCAATATACACGATGAGATACAATGTACATGAGTACCCGCTAAACACAATAGGGGATAATATCTCATGACGGGATCCATATAGTACCAGTCCATGAAATCACTGTAACGGGATCAAGTATACAAGTCTAGAACATGCATATATACAATATTATGAATTGAAAACAATCAGAGAAATATACTCGCTTGAAGTCCAGAGCAAGGTGTGTCTCTCGATGCCCAAGCTGGTGTCACTAAACCTATATATGGTACATTGCATCAATACAAGGTTCAAGAATAAAAATTAAAGAAGTTGATACAATTCTAGGTCAATACATCATTTCTAAGTCAAACCAATAAAATCTAGGTTGCAAGAGTCTAATACTAAGTCACTAAGTCTATACACCATGAAGCTATTGTTTGATAATAAATAGAAGAAATAAAACTAGGTTTATACAAAACCCTTTCTTAGGTTTACAAACAAGAAGTACTATTAAACCTATATAAGGATGTTAAGTACAAATTTTAATCTGGATAAATATTTATATAGGAGTCTGATCTGCAGTCGATCACTTTGTCCCTTGGACCACACGATGATGAAGAAGTGATGTGGAAGACAAAGAAGCTTCAAAGATTGCAAGAAGGAGTGGATGCTCGATGCCAAAATTATTGATCACTACTCTCTGTCTGTGCTCTGGATTCTTCTCTCGCAAAAATCAATTTCCGACCCTTGACCTCAGAGTTTTCGACCTTTTCGACCCTGGACCTCTGTCAACAGAGGTCTCTATTTATAGGGTTTTAGTGACAGTAACAGTCCCGTCGGCGTAGAAGCCAGATAGTGGAGAGTATGGCACTTTTTATGCGGCAATTATAATAACTGCCATCCACGTATAGATGATCTTCTGAATAAGTGTGTGACGCGTGTCCCATAATAAGAAAATGCGTATAACTGCTGCGAAGATCACGACATGCAAGCCATGTAGGTAACTGCTCCTCGCATAGAAAAGGTTGGCGTGGAAGCCAATAATTGTCACCATGGCGTAGAAGCCAAATAGTTGTCAGGTTGGGGTAAAAGCCAAATAGGCATAAAGGCCTTGTAGGCGTAGAAGCCTGATGTTGTATGGATAGGTAGCTAGCATAAAAGATAGTTGTTCCTCCTTCTTTGACTGAGGCCTTGAGCGTATTTTGGACAAAATAGCCTTATCACGCACAAATGCAAATATAGCCTGAGCTGGCATATTTCAAGGAGATAGCATATAGCGTGCTCCTTATAGCTGAAAGTAGCCCGGTGGCATATTCCAAGGAGATAGCGTACAGCGTGCTCCTATAGCTGAAAGTAGCCTGATGGCGTAATGTGCAGGGGTGATGATGTAGACATTTTAGCTGTAATTATGGCTTGCCCCGTCTTTGGAGATATAATCAAATCTTGTGCATTAAATGCCGAGATCTGCCACCATATTAAATGCAGAGACGTATCTCGAGCTCTGTACGAAGATCTGCCACCATTCTGAGCATTAAATGCAAAGACGTGCCTCGAGCTCTGTACGAAGAGCAGCTTTTGACGTGGCAGCTCATTTTGTCTTCTGCTGAGCGTAAAAGCTCACATCTGCCTGTGTAAAACTAGGTAGCGTATTCCCTTGTATGCATAAAAGCACTTTGTATCAGGGAAACGTCACTAAACGATGGTTTGGGTCTCTGTGCCACACCATCATTACAGCCGTCGTCTGGATGGCTGTGTAGTACTCGTTGTCAGGAGTCAGGTCCACTGCATGATCTGACATGTTCATTCGAGGAATACGAAGCGTTCCTCGTACACTTCCTATCGCATTAAAAGCGGATGAGTTTTACGCCAAAGTGGCGATGCAACAATCCTTTTACGCTAAAGCAGCATAGGAATACTGCATTACGCGGATTGTCCTGGAGCTTATATTTTATGCTGTACTAGCGATAAAGCTCTATTTGTACGCCGATGGCTCTAAGGTTATATCTTTATGCCATTCAGTATTGAAATACTGCGTATAACTCTGCAGCATATTTTTCATGCTTCTACAAGACCTCCTTCAAAGTTTTCAAATTCCTCGTAATTTGAAACACTTTGAATGAAGCATGAAACGGTCAAGTCTGACTCGTTCTTGGAGGCTAATTTCTTGGCAGATTTTTGGGGATCTGTTGGGATTCGGTGTGTTCTCTTTTGCCTATATAAAGGCTGAGGAGCTAACATGTTCTTCCCATATTTTCTTTATCACACCAAGATGATTGGCGGAGTTCGTCGGATCGACTTGAGGAAGAAGAAGATCATGTTCTTACAGCATATAAGGAGCCGAAAAAGAAGGCGTCTTCGAGCAAATATCCTCTGTAACAATGGATCATGGAAGGATATCATAGCTTTCTTTGCTCAGGATAATCAGCAACTTCATATGGCGATTCGTCCAGGAGAGAGGAAGGGTCACAATCAACCACACAGCTTGCAAGCTGTATTTTCTCCTATCGTTCGTGGACGAGAGCAGACAAACTAGCTTTGTCCTCGAGTATTAAGTTGGGTCAAACATCTCAACTCAATCTGTCATGGCGTATGAAGAATAGGCTTGCATAATTGATACATGCCCAATTTTGTATCCTTCCATCATTAATTATTTTATTGTTAATCGGTCGCAGAAATTGACTAAGTGCTGAAGAAGACGAAAGAATATCTCCACCAATGCAAGAACCTGACAGAACAGATTCTGGGCATGATCTTTAAGTGAGGATGAGAAACCCTTTGTAGATAGGATTTCCCTCATATGTAATCATGAAGATGAAGAAAACCTTTGTAGACTGGATTTCCCTCATATGTAATCATGATTTTAATAAAATCGTCTTCTCTTGCATATCTGATGATTTTGCCATATTTTTTTGCTGTGATGAAGTCTGAGTATGTGTAGCTTCAACACGTTTGGAAGACTTTATGCCGACTCTGATAGAAAGAGTATTTGGTCCCGTCCTGTCTTTTATGCATAACTGAAGATGCACAGAAAGCTTGTTTAGTATTTAAGTCGAGTATTCGAACTTTCCTGCTGTTTGGAATGGAGAACTGCGCAGAATTTTGAACTGTCACTCTTCTGAGAAGGAGAGTTATTGTTCAGACTGTCGTCTTCAAGAATGATTTCCCGAAAATCCTTTAAAATAGGGCAAGAAATGGCTGTCAAAACTGAATCACCATCTTGAACTGTAGAGAAAATATTCAGACTGGATTCTGGATGAACTTCCCATCGACCCAAGAAAAAGAGTTATGTCTAATGTTGAACATTGTATGCTTTGGGTACTTGGGATATTTTGAGGCCAAGAAGAAGTATCTTCTGTATGAAACCTTGCAATTTGATCGTCTTGAGATTTGTTCAGATATATGCATATTCTGGCCTGCGTATTTTCAGATATGCGGAAAGTCAAAGATCTGTAATGTAGATGAGCATAAAATCATAAGTTCGTAGCCTCTTGAGCATAAAAGATGCTGAGCGTAAGAGCATCCGGGCGTAGAAACTGTAGATTTGTAGCTTCTGAAAAGAAAATTTTCGAGCGTGAAGTCGTAGATTTGTCACCTCTGAGCGTAAAAAGCTTCTGAGCATGAAATCATAGATTTGTAGCTTCTGAGCGTGAAGTCGTAGGTTTGTAGCCTCTCGAGCGTAAAAGCTACCGAGCGTAAAAGCATCCGGGCGTAAAACCATAGACTTATAGTCTCTGAGCGTAAAATCGTTGATTTGTAGCTACCAAGCGTAAAAGCTCCTTGGCGTAAAAGCTCACGAATCTACTCTGTAAGAAAACTTTTCGAATTCGCTGACTGTCCGCCTTCCCTAAGTAATAGGCTGACGTAGTCCCCAATCATAACCGAATATTAAATATCGGATTTGGTTAGGGATTCGAGGAGTCCATCTAAACTCTATATATATCCTAAGGCTTTCAGAAAGAAGACTCTTCACCTGTCTTTTGAAAAAAAAAAATTTCGTCTCTTTGAGTTCTCTCCTTCGTTTCTTCTCTGAGCATTCTGAGTTTTTAGCAATGGCCCCAAAACTAATTTCCTCCTCTAAGGGAAAGAAGGCTGTCTCCTCTTCTCGCTCCTCTGCCCAAGCAAGAGCGACTCTCGTCGGGCAGGGAGATCCCCGCTCTGAAAGAAGTATCCCACCGACGAGCTGTGCACCGGGCGTTAAAGATAAAGCTTTTGGGATGGCAAAAACAAAGAAAAACCCTTCACACACGTTGTACGTGAACGTGTTAGGTCATCTCCTGTGCTGATAGCCTCTTCGAGAAAGATGATGTACAGAGATGTTTCATCTTTTACGCCCACATTTCTAATGTGTCAGCGTAAAAACTCCATATTTTCGCAGTTCTGGCGTAAAAGCTTTGACTGTCGAAATTTGACGTATACTACAAATTTTGAGTGTTACGCTCTGGGTGAGGATTCCGGCGTAATAACTCAAACTTTGGCAATCTGGCGTAAAATACAGACTGTCAGATTTTTGTGTATATTGCCAATCTTGAAATTTACGCCTTGGAATGAGATTCCAACGTAAAAAGTCACATTTTTATAGTCTTGGCGTAAAAGCACAGACTGTTGCTTTCTGACATAAGTTGCAAGATTATGAGGTCTAGTATAGAAACTGACGTATTTTCTCTGCACTTTGTAGTTAACTTGCATGCATCTCCGTTGGCTGAGGTGATGGGTTCTGCTGCTGGGATGCTGCATTGCAATTACTTGGAAGATTTGTCCCATGTGACATTTCCTATTTCTGGACCCCAATATCCTGAAGGAAGGGGAATCCTGATATCGTCTCAAGGAGAGCGAATGCTGTTGAGCATGATCAACGGAGAGCCCCTGGCGTATATAGACGGGGCACAATATCTAAAACCATCTTTTCTCTTCGAGGATATGATTGACAAACAATCCCAGACGAAGCCCAAGAAAGAACTCTGGGTTTTTTCTGCCGGGGGCTTGGTCCTGTATCTGCCCAGGATGTTGAAAGATTATCCGATCTCGGCATTCTTTTATGCAACACATCCGAAGAGGATGCCGTGGACACTGACTCCCAATCTTCATGGCCAGCCGGGGAAGATTTTTTACCAGAAAGGATCCGACCAAGGGTCGTTTGTCAGCCGCCCTTCCGGCTCGGTCATTCCGTTTAGGGGATTGTCTCCGGGTAGTGTCCCGAGTGAAGATACTTTACTGCTTCAACCAGTCCAATTTCTGACTTTTTGCAATGACTTCATTGGTCATGGAGGAGTATACCCCAAGGTTAATTCTCGGACAAATGGGTGGGTTACCCCTACAAATCTTCGATGGGCTCGTTTAGCTGACTGGGCCCTGAAGAATTTTCAGACTGAGCTGGAGAGAATTGGTCTGTACGATGCTGTGAGTGCCACCAGTGTTGGTTTACCTCTCAACCCCAACCTGTTTCTGGCTTTGATGGAGCGATATATCTCGTTCACCGGGACTTTCGCCACTCCGCTGGGGGAGTTGGGATTGGCCCTTCACGAAATGGCAGAGATTTCAAGACTGCCAATGGGGGATACTCCTTATGAAGAGTATGTTCCCACAAACCAGGAGCTGGGGGATACAGATCCTCGGGAAGTAGTAGTGTACCAGGAGCTGATGTGTCACTACCTGGCGTGCACCACCTTTTATGACGAGCCCTCTGATTTGGCTCATACCAACAAATGGACGTCCTACCTCTTCTTCTATTAGGCCAGGACTGCTAAGCTAGACAAAGTCGTGGATAGCAGGGATAGGCCTTTGAGCCTTCTGAGCGTGCTGAGTGCTCAGGTAGTCGATGATCTTATGGAAGACGCTGGGGCTTCAGATCAGATTCTCGACGAAGGGATAGGAAAATATCCTGCAGGCACTAAAGCCTATAGTTATTTGAGACATTGCCGCAGGCCTCTGTCAAAGGAAGCTCAACTGGCTGGATTCCTCTCTATATGGCTGCGCTGACTGGTGGTACCCGGTATTACATCTGCGGATCGTATTCACCGTAACACCTTATGGCTTGATGTGCGTCTGGTGTTCGGGACAAGACTGGGCTTGCTCCCTGCCATGGTATGCCGCATACAAGCTGGCCTGAGGGCCCTTACTGATGGGCTGCTTGCCGATGAAACTCGGCGTGACAGCTTTCCCAGGGTAGAATTACCGTTCCTGTACTTGATGGGATGGTTAAGTCTCCATAAACCCAAGGTGATGTCTCCCGGCCCTGGCAGTAGTTCGGGGAGTAATTTCTTATTGAATTACAAGAATTTCACTTGGAACGTGACCACAGTTTTAGACTATCGGCGGGTACTAAATTTTAGTCATAGCTGGAAGCTCTTCTGCACCGTCCCCTCTGTAGATCTCAATCAATAGGGGAGTAGGCTTCAGGACTTAGGTGAAGGGAAAACCATTCTTTCTCCTGAAGCTTTTAATTGGTTGGTCTGCATTAGACCTTCCCATTTGTTGTACAGAAGTGAAGAACAATGCTTCTTGGAGCCCTACCTGCCTAGTCGGTTCGCCAAGCAGTTTGGGTATGACCAATTGCACATGGGCAATGACGTCACCAGCTTCAGGTCCAGGGGTAGACTCATTGATGGAGCGAAAGGATGGCGGTACTTCATAATGGGTTGCACTGGAGCAGCTTTTACTGTGCCCGCGACTTCACTCTCCATGGAGTTGCGCATACTCCATTCGTATGCCCAGTTTTATGTGGCAACCAATACCTTCCATCGCGATTTTGATATACGTAGAAGTTTTAGGATGCCATATTCTAAGTCAGCGGGAAAAGATAAAGTCCCATCAGTTTCCTCTAACGAAGAAGAAGACTTTGTCAATCCAGATAAGCCTTTGTTGGCAGTGCCAAGAGGTGAAATACCTCTGTCTGCAGGGCCTCTGGTTATCTCTGGTAAGCGAAGGGCTCCTGTTCTGAAGGAGACTTCCCCTCGCAAGAAGAAGAAGAAGACTGTTGGTGGTCCTGACAGGACTTCTAGTCATGAGGCTCCTAGAAGTGAGCCTGTTGTTTCCCTGTTGGGGACGATCCTTTGATTAGAGATTCTTCGCCTTTTAGAGAGGGAACCTCCACAGTTCCGGCTGGCAATACCGGAGAATCTTTGCTCGAGGCTGTTGTTGCTGCTACCGCTTCAGGTAGTGGTACGAGACCACCTTCGAGGTCGGGTAAAATAAGGATATCTTTATCCAGATCAGCAACGGGAGAGATCCCTGCCGCGTTTGTAAGTATACCCAACGAGATTCCACCCAATGAGCCTCAAGTGGATCTTGGTGCAGACCTGGAAGAATACCTGCCAGTGTCAGTTGGTACACCCCCTTCTCCAGGTATGATAGCTAGCTTAGCATCATTAAGAAATGATTTAGCTATATTGACTGCAGACGTGACATATACACCATCGGCCATGTGTAAATGTCATTTTTATGCCTCTTTTTAGAAAAATTAACATCAGGTTGATATTAACTTTCTCTTTTCTTCTTTTCAGGGGAAAACATCTACAGGGAGGGCAGTGTTGACGCACCTTTTGGCTCTGTTTCAACTCCTGCCGATGACATGGAGGTGCCCGACTTCGTGTAGGAAACATTTTCAGGTGCTGGCTCGCCCGAGATGGTTCCGATATCTCGAGAGGAGGATGAGCCTGTCATTACGACAATACCTCCTTTGAGTATGCCAGCGACTTCATCCGTTGTTGGCACTTCTTTTTTTGTTGCACCATCTGTTGAGGCGACGACTGTGGCAACATCATCTGCAGTCATTCCTGGGGGGGGATTCGCCGATATTGTAGCCACTCCCAGCGTCCATTCGGATCTAGCCTTGCTGACTGAGCAGTATACTAGTATCTTCTACACCACCTGACGCTAAATATCAATGGTGTTGGAGAAGAATCTAAGCTTCGAGGCTCTGAGGAGGTCCTCTCAGTTTGCGATAGTGCCGATCAGAGAATTCATTGACACTGGGATAGCTGACACACTGGAGCAGATAGTTAATGGTTTGGAATAACCCATTAACGATTATTTGCAGCTATCTCGAGGCAAAATTGACGGTCTCGTTCAAGCTAGGTATGACTCCTTAACTGCAGAGCTTGCTGGGCAACTGGAATCTCTGAATAAATCAGTCCAGGAATAGCAGCAGAAGATAGATCATGAGCGTACCGAATTGGAGTATGTCATTCCTCAGCTGACTCAGTGCGAAGCCGAATATGAGAAGGAGACAGCTAGGGCCCGTAAATTGAAAGATGAGCTCGCTCAATCAGAGGCGAAGGCTCTCACGTTGTCGGCAACTCGAGATGTACTGAAGGATCGAATGGAGATTGCTTAGCAGAACCTGGCACATGTGGGTGTCATCCACTCAGGTTTTGTACGTGCTCGGTCCGAGCTATCTGCTTTGAACAATGATGCAGCAAGGTTGGAATAGACTCGCGCCAACGTCTTGAACTCCAGGGATGAGAGAATGGTTGCTCTGGCACGGCAGATTTGCGACTTAACTGCTCCTCCCAAATGATGTACCTTTGGCATTTTCATGTAATTTTGCTCTTTTTGGGAATAATAAAGAGACTTTATCTAACTTTGTAGACCCATCATTTTGGAATATAAATGACAGGCTAGGGTGAAAGTGATATCAGAGATAATATGGATGTGATATACTTTCGGTAAGCTTCAGTTGGACCTATCTATTCAGAGGTTATATGGACATGATAGAATATGCTCCAACTAAAATTTGTACACAAAACACTATCAGAGATAATATGGACGTGATAGGTCTTGAAGTTCCAAATTAGTTGAACATATCTATTCAGAGGTTATATGAACGTGATAGGTCTTGAAGTTCCAAATTAGTTGAACATATCTATTCAGAGGTTATATAGACATGATAGAATATGATCCAACTAAAATTGTTTTGGAAGTAGTATTGTCAGAATGAGATCTTCACCATACTCTGTTTAGCAAAGGAGATTAAGCATAGTACCTCTTTAGGAATTTGCCATTGATAGGAGCCATTAACAAGTCTCCATTAGGCTTGGCTAATCAATAAGCACCATTTGAGAACGTCGTCTCGATCACATAAGGGCCTTCCCATTTGGGTTGGAATTTACCCTTACTCTTGTGAGTAATAATTATTGGCCTTCTCACAGCTAAAACTAGCTCGCCAACTTTGAACACACTTTCCTTTACTTTTTGATTAAAAGCTTTGAAAATGCGTGCCTGGTAGAAGACGATGCGCTGTTGAGCTAGGAGGCGTTTCTCATCTAATCCTTCTAGCTCTTGAAGTCGTAGTCGATCATTATTTTTCTGAGTCAACTCATTATCTACTGCTATTCTGAGTGACAAAATTTGGATTTCAATGGGGAGAACTTCTTCACTCCCATAAACCAGTGAGAATAGGGTACAACCCGTTGGTGTTCGTACCGTTGTGCGGTATGCCCAGAGACAATCTCCTAGCTTCTTGTTCCAATCTCTTTTGTTTGAAGAGACGAACTTTTTCAAGAGTTTGATAATGGTTTTTTTGAAAGCTTCCGCCAAACCATTAGCAGTAGGATTGTATGCCGTAGAGGCTATATTTTGTATCCGATTTTTATCGCTAAATCGGTGGAACGCTTGGCTGATGAATTGAGGCCCATTGTCATGAATTATCCTTCGGGGAATCCCAAAGCGATAAATGACATGATGCTTAATGAAGTTGATCACGTTAGATGTCTTTACCTCAGCGAGGGAGATCGCCTCTGCCCATTTGGAAAAATAATCCGTGATGGCCAATATGAACCGATGACCTCTGGAAGAAGACGGATGAATATGACCTATGATATCCATACCCCATGCTTCAAAAGGCCAGGATGCAAACGTAGGATGTAAATGTTCCGAAGGTTGATGTATAAAATCTGCATGAACCTGGCAGGCTTTGTATTGTCTTGCATATTTTATTGCATCTGAGATCATAGTAGGCCAGTAATAGCCCATCCTCCTGATACGATCCTGTAGCTTAGGACCGGGTTGATGCGCTCCACATACGCCGTCGTAAGCATCACGGATAATCCATTGTGCTTCATTACCAGAGCGACATCGTAATAATAGTCCGTCATAAGTCCGGCGATATAGACATTGTGAAGACGCATCGAAATATAAGCGTAATGATCATTTTTTGACAGATACTGCTTCTTTAGGGTCTTTCGGCAAGATTTTGTATGCTAAAAAATCTATAACAGGACTTCTCCGGTCTCTCTTTGGAAGATCTGTGTTTATAGCGTAGCTGCATTCTATGTGAAAGTTATTTTTTATACAGAATAAATCTCTGTTAAGAAGGATCACCGAATTCTGCCTTCTTATAGGAATAACTAAATCTGCAGCTAGACTAGCTAGGGCATCAGCTTCCAAATTCTGAGATCGAGGCACATGCTCTAGGAAGAATCCTTTAAAAGACATGGCTATTTTGATCGTTGCTTGGTGATAAGGGATGAGGTCTGGATTCTGGACTTCATGTATTCCTCTAACTTGATTGACGATTAGCAGAGAATCACCGAAAGCTTCCAGGTATTCGAAGTCTAATTCTTTAGCGACTTGGAGCTCGATTAATAGGGCGTTATATTCTGCCACATTATTAGAGCAGGGCTTGCTAAGAGAATATGCTCAATAGATGACGAGTTTCTCAGGAGTAACCAGGACGATTCCTACTCCTGAAACCAAATTTCCCCTGGGACCAATCCTAGAGGCACCATCGAAGAATAGTTGCCATGCCTCATTCTCCATCACAGAATTACATTCTGCAACTTCGTCCGGAATGTCCTCATATAGTTTAGAGGTTTCTGGAATCGGATGAGCAGCTAGGAAATCAGCCAATGCTTGGCCTTTGTTGGACTTCTGGGGGACGTACTCCATATCATACGGTGTTAATAACATCGCCCAAGTCGCGAGTCGGAAATTGAGAACGCTTGGCTTGTTCATCAATACCCAAAGGGGATTGATCCTGGAGATGATATGAATAGTCTGGCCTATAACATAATGTCGTATTTTCTGAATGGCAAACATTAGGGCCAAACATTCTTTTTCTACTGGGTTATACCAGTGTTCAGCTCCGACCATCATCCTGCTTAAATAGTAGATAGCCTGTTCATGACCCTCATCATTATTCTGTGTGAGGAGAGCTCCCATAGAATGATCCATTGCTCAAACATACAGCAAGAATGGTCTTCCTATGACGGAAGGCACCAGAACTGGAGGATTAGTGAGGTAGCGTTTGATATCATTAAACGCTTGCTGACAGGCTTTGTCCCATACGAAGGATACACCTTTCTTCAGGAGACGAGAAAAAGGCTGACATCACCAAGAGAGGTTGGATATGAATCTCCGGATATAAGCCAGATGATCTTGAAATCCCCTGAGTTCTCTTAGATTGCGAGGTGGTCGCATTTCTAAGATGGCCTTTACTTTATCAGGGTCCACTTGAATGCCTTTGGCGGTTATGAAAAATTCCAGGAATTTGCCACTGGATACACCCAAAAAGGACTTTATAGGATTCATTTTGAGTTAATGTTGGCGCATCAACTCGAACACTTTCTTCAGGTCTTGGATGTGATTATCTTTGTGGCAACTTTTGACAGCTATGTTGTCTAAGTAACATTCTACTGTTTTGTGTAAATGCTCATAGAATATGTTATTCATAGTTCGTTGGTACGTAGCTCCGGCATTTTTCAGTCTGAAGGGTATGACCGTATAGCAATATACCCCCAATGGTGTCCGGAAGGCAGTATGCTTTTCGTCTTCAGGATGCATCTTGATTTGATTGTATCCTGAAAATCCGTCCATGAAGGACAAGCGTTCAAAACCGCATGTATTATCGATCATAAAATCTGTAATGGGAAGAGAAAACTCATCCTTGGGGCAGGCTGCGTTCAGACTCGGTAATCGATGCAGACACGTACTTTCCCATTTTCTTCATGATCGGGACAATATTGGCGACCCAGTCGGGATGTTGTTCTTCCCGGATGAAGCCGCAAGCTATCAACTTCTTGATTTCAGCTTCAATGGCGTCCATCATGTCTAGATGGAATCTGCATTGATGTTGCTTCACAGGCTTTGAATTGAGTAAAATATTGAGCTTATGAGTAGCCACTTTTGGATCGAGACCTGGCATATTCTCATAATTCCATACAAAGACGTCGATATATTCTCTTATCAGGTGAATTATTTCTTTTCTTTCTTCTTCGAAAAGATTGTTAATGATAAATATCGACTTTGGCGAAAGTTCAACCCCAACGTCAATTTGGATAACTTTATCTTTAGTGGGAGGTTCTCTCTACTCGAACTGGAGTTCCCATTGTGTATCCATTTGCTGAGCACAAGAGTCATTCTCAAATGGTTCAGATTCTTGTTCGTCTGCTTTGAAGGAATCTGTCAATACCATATTTACTTATATTGTTTGTTCGAGATCATCATATGATGAGCCGGAGGACGGTAAGCCATCTTGAGAAGAGGAAAAGATATCCTCATTTGACTCAGAAGTTGCAAGGGAGGTGGTATATCCTAACCCGAAACAAGTTCGTTGACAGTAGGGATCGCCATGCAACGGCATTCGTCTTCCTTTCCTGTAGTTGAGACCTGGTTCCAGCTTCAAGTCATAATCCATACTTTGCATAATCTTCAAATCTTGTGGGCTATATCTGTGAACTTGCATTTTACCAGCATCATCATCGGGAGAATCTTCTTGTACAGTTGGTTCATTGCGCAAGTGACCTAAGACTATTGAACGTTGACTGCTGCGAGTAGGCGGGACAATAAAGAGAGAATCCTCATGTGGTCCACATGTCGTGATGACATTAGATGATGACGCTACTTTCCACACATACGGATGATAGGAATCCATAGCTTTCAAGAATCTTTGTGCTATAGGTTCTATATCGTTATGGGGAGAGGATCCTTGTTCAGGAATTTGAGCGTCAATGTACTGGAAAAGAGGATCTTTATTATCATCAGAAACCACGTTTCTGGTTGTATTTACATCAATCGGTTGCTTGTTGCGCCGAAGGTTGATGACCAAGGGTGGAGGTTTCTGGTTCAAAGTGATCACTAGAGGATCACCTCCTTTTCCTGACCTAGTTTTGTTCAGGTGGATAGCTATGGGCTCCATAGCTTTTGGACGAGTAGTTCGCCCTTTCACCTTGATTGACAGAGGTTGCTTGGCAGAGGGTTCTTCTGGCTTCCGGTGGGATTCCTTCTCTACTTTGCTTGACACCTCCTCCATGTAGTCTTGGGTGTATAACATGGCATCATAATAGTAGGATTCTACTCCTTTAAACGGGTTAAGGTCAGCAAACTCCGTTTGTACTGTTCCTTGGGCATCTGTATATTTAAAGCATTGATGTAGAGTCGAAGGAACAATATTGTGGTCATGGTTCCATGGTCTGCCTAGCAAAATATTGTAGGACACCTCTGAATTAATGACATAACATGTAGCCACTGATCTGAGGTCGCCAATCTGGATCGTCAGATGAATCTTCCCCAACGGCTTACTTTTCCTGGCATTGAAACCCACGATTGTAGTGGTGGTGTAAGCCAATTTGCTGGTAGGAATCCTCTATGGTCTGAGCAGACTATGAGGAATGATGCTGATCGATGATCCCGGATCTATGTGAATTCGGTCAACCTCCATGGAACCTATATATCCAGTGTAATAGAGGGGTCTGTCATGCTTGTTGAGTTTCAACAGCATGTCATCTTGAGTGAAAGTGATATTCGGGACCACCTCCATCACACTATGGCATTGAGGACATGCCACAGTTTCTTCATCAGAGGACTTAAGCTGGGTCAAGTAAGCATCCGCCTGCATTAATGCTTCACTCAGGGCTTGACGAGTGTCTTTAGAGAGCCTGAGTAATTCAAAAATGGACAATCTGGCTAGTGTAAGAGCCAATTGGGCCAGGATATCGAAGTTATACGGCTTCTCCAAACCTTTGCTTTGAATATTCTTCAAAGGTTTATCGAAGCGTACTTCCTTTTGCTTCCCCTTGTCCGCTGAAGTTGGTCTTGAAGGACCGGCCTCATGTATGACAGGTTTCGGTTCTGAAGGCTTGGCAGCTGAAGCGTCTGCCGATGCTCCTTCTTGACTTCCTCCATAGTCCTTGAGGTAGGCTTTCCCTGAACGGGTTCCAGTAACCAAAACCTCTTCTTCTGATGTCGAGGATACCGCAACCATATGACATAGTTTACGCTTCGAGGTCTTCTTAGACTTAGCCTTGGCAGCTTAAGTCTCTTCCTCGATCTCTGACACCAGATCTGGATGAACCCACATAATCTCGCCCCACTGGGTATTTTGGGGTACCAGGTCATGACTTTGACTCCTGGCTGGAGGGAGATTAACTATGTCCATCGTTGTCCGGGAAATAGGTACAACACCATCCGGAACTTCTTGGGAAGGCAGATTGCCAAATTGTAGAGAGATCATATTGGCTGTGACCGTCTTCTTGCTGTTGCGCAGAGTGATGGCCTTAGCATCGATCAACTCCTGGATCTTTCTCTTCAGTACATAACACGCCTTTGTGGGGTGATGTATGTACCTATGGAAAATGCAGTATTTGGGGTTATTAGTACTGCCGACTTTATTAGGCCGCTTTACCTCAGGGAGGGTAATCTTGCCACTTTTGACGAGACACTCGAATATGCTCGAAATATCGTCGTCGTCGAAAGAGTACACTTTAATGGGCCTGGAAGTCCCAGGTTTCGTCTGTGTGGTTGTCGTAGTCTTTGGCCTGGATGTATTGATCGCCAGAGCTTTTTTTCCTTTGGAACCACGGGGATGGTCGCTGTTGGAAGATGACCTATTGCCTTTATCGGAGGCAGAGATCATGATGCCATTATCACGCGCCTTTCGACTATTGTCCTCAGAGGCTACTGCTGAGATAATGAACGAGGGCCAATCATGGAACTGATATGGTCCAGTGAATACCGAGATCACCGGAAGAAGGTTCTTCCTACAAATGTCCACCAATGCTGAGTTTGGAACTCCTGGAGGCATTTGCAAAGTGGCTTGACGAAAACGTTCGATGAAAGTGTGAACGTTCTCTTTTTCCTTCTGCTTCACTTCGATAAGAGAGGACATAGACATATCCATCCCTCCTTCGTAGAATCGTACAAAGAACAAATTCTTGAAATCTTTAAAGGAAGTAATACAGTTGTCCGCAAGACTACGGTACCACTGATAAGCTACTCCCGAGAGACAGCCTTTGAACACTCGAGTAAGAAGGGCGTCATTCCCTTGCAATAACACCGTCATCATATTGAAGTAGTTCATGTACTGGCTCGGTGATATCTTTCCCTCGAACAAAGCCATAGTCAGTGGTTTATATTTAGGAGGGAAAGGGACCTCGTCCCAGATAGCTGGGTACGGTTGGTTGATTCCCAATTTCTTGAGCTGATCTTTGTGCTTCAGGGCATCAAATTGGGCTTTCAATTCCCGTACTGCCTGTATTGGATCTTCAGCAGGTGGAAGGACTACAGAATGTTGAGAGATCGATTGTATTGCCACTTCAACATGAGGCAATACATTCTCCGAATTATGAAGTGGGGGAGTTGCTGGTTCTTGTTCTAGAACAGGCTTCTAGTTTGCGTTGGATGGTGGTAAGTCCACCCCCACGCGTACTTGAGTCGGAGGGACCGATGGCAGCTGTGTGTTGAGTCAGCATCATCTGGTGCATATTCACCATCATGGACTGTATCTCTTTTAGAGATGTCTCCAACACAGCGATGCGTTGCTCGGTACTTCCTGACGAGGAAACTTTTTCGTGTTCATCTTCAATGGAATAGACTCCCATTTCTCTGGATGTTATTGAAGGGCTAGTATAGGTCTCTGTAGAGAATGACTCTATACTTTCAGCATCTAATTTGGGAAACTGGTGACCCCCAGAATCAAAATCAGAAGAATACGAAGCAGGTTGTCGTGACCTCGAACGGGTATTTTGGAACACCCCAGCTTCAGTGTTCTTAAGGAGCTTGTCGAATCTCCTTTGGCTTAGAGTTCGAGAGGGATGACGTCTTGAATTCGACCTTTCTCTAGGAACGTGTGAAGCCATGTTCACTGATGCATGTGCAGGCTCTTCTTCCTGGAAAGACATAGAGTAGTTCAACCGGTCGAAAACCGACCGTTTTGCTTCAGAACAACAATAATTAACTATAATTCTATGACTATTACAATAGTGCTCCCTAGGAGGCGTAATAGACATGCTGAAAGATCCCCTATCCTTGCGTTTCTGGATCAGATATTCATGCAAGTCAGGAAGATTTACAGAAGAAGAAGAAGAAGAGGATGGCTTATTCCTCCTGTTTACATCAGTTGGCATACGGATATTGGGAACCATAACTTTTCTCGTGCCACCCGTATACAACAGGTTAGCCATCTGAGTAGTAGATAATCCCCGAGGAGTATTTCTTTCCGCAAACTGAGCCTTCTTTATGCTGAGGGGCTTTACCTGGCGTATTTTGGAGTTCTGTTCAGGCTGGCGTAAAACTGAGGAGGTCCTCAATCGGCCATCAGCTTCTTGCGTAATCCGGAGGGCGGGCATATTTTTCTCTTGTTGGCGTAAAGGCCGAGAAGTTGAGTGGTCCGCCACTTGTTTTTCCTTGTATAAGTTGCAGGGACCATCTACTTTTCCGCGGAGGGCAGATGCATTTTTATGCGTAGAGCGCGATTGGAATTTCTGATTTGGCGCAGTGGCATTATCAGAAATCTTGTCTGCCACGTCACAGACGGGAGACAGAGTTTTACACGAAGAGCGCGGAGTAGACTTCTGGACTAGCACTGAGGCTTTGTCAGAAGTTTTGTTTGCCATGTCACAGACGGAAGACATAGTTTTACGCACAGAGCACGGAGTAGACTTCTGGATTAGTACTGAGACTTTGTCAGAATTTTTGTCGACCACGTCACAGACGAGAAACAGAGTTTTACGCACGGAGCGCGAAGGTTGCGCAACTACAACCTGGCTGGTCGGAGAAACTGGAGAGTCGGCAGGAACGATAGGGGATGTCCTGGGCATCCAGACCTTACACAGTTTCTTATTGTCTTGAACAGAGAGAGAGTGAGAGCTACCCCCTGCTTGAAGTATATCTTCGTAGGCAGACTGGTCGAAATGGACGACCAAGGTCTTCTTCATTGATCCTACTGATACTGCATCGTGTTGAGCAATTGCTTTCTCGTCAGATGAGAAAGAAGTCCCCAGCAGAGTCACCATATTATGTTTGATAATAAACGGAAGAAATAAAACTATGTTTATAAAAAACCCTTTCTTAGGTTTACAAACAAGAAGTATTATTAATCCTATACAAGGATGTTAAGTACAAATTTTAATCTGGTTAAATATTGCTATAGAAATCTGATCTACAGTCGATCACTTTGTCCCTTGGACCACACGATGATGGAGAAGTGCTATGGAAGACGAAGAAGCTTCAAAGATTGCAAGAAGGAGTGGATGCTCGATGCCAAAATTATCGATCACTACTCTCTGTCTGTGCTCTGGATTCTTCTCTCTCAAAAATTAATTTTTGACCCTTGACCTCAGAGTTTTTGACCTTTTTAACCCTGGACCTCTGTCAATAGAGGTCTCTATTTAGAGGGTTTTAGTGACAGTAACCGTCCCGTCGGCGTAGAAGCCGGATAGTGGAGAGTATGGCACTTTTTACGCGGCGGTTATAATAACTGCCACCCAAGTATAGATGATCTTCTGAATAAGCGTGTGACGCGTGTCCCATGATGAGAAAATGCATATTAATACTGCAAAGATCATGACATGCAAGCCACGTAGGTAACTGCCCCTCGCGTAGAAAAGGTTGGCGTAGAAGCCAATAATTGTCACCATGGCGTAGAAGCCAAATAGTTGTCAGGTTGGCGTAAAAGCCAAATAGGAGTAAAGGCCTTGTAGGCGTAGAAGCCTGATGTTGTATGGATAGGTAGCTAGCGTAAAATATAGTTGTTTCTCCTTCTTTGACTGAGGCCTTGAGCTTATTTTGGACAAAATAGCCTTATCACGCACAAATGCAAATATAGCCTGAGTTGGCATATTTCAAGAAGATAGCGTACAGCGTGCTCCTTATAGCTGAAAGTAGTCCGGTGGCGTATTCTAAGGAGATAGCGTACAGCGTGCTCCTATAGCTGAAAGTAGCCTGATGGCGTAATGTGCAGGGGTGATGATGTAGACATTTTAACTGTAATTATGGGTTGCCCAGTCTTTGGAGATATAATCAAATCTCGTGCATTAAATGTCGAGATCTGCCACCATACGTATCTCGAGCTCTGTACGAAGATCTGCAACCATTCTGAGCATTAAATGCAGAGACGTGCCTCGAGCTCTGTACGAATATCAGCTTTTGACGTGGCAGCTCGTTTTGTCTTCTGCTTAGCGTAAAAGCTCACATCTGCCTATGTAAAACTAGACATCGTATTCCCTTGTATGCGTAAAAGCACTTTGTATCAGGAAAATGTTACTAAACGACGGTTTGGGTCTCTGCACCGCACCATCATTACAACCGTGGTCTGGATAGCTGTGCAGTAATCGTTATCAGGAGTCAGGTTCACTGCATGATCTGACAGGTTCATTCGAGGAATACGAAGCGTTCCTCGTACACTTCCCATCGCATTAAAAGCGGATGAGTTTTACGCCAAAGTGGCGATGCAACAATCCTTTTACGCTGAAGCAGCCTAGGAATACTACATTACGCGGATTGCCCTGGAGCTTATATTTTATGTTGTACTAGCGATAAAGCTTTGTTTGTACGTCGATGGCTCTGAGGTCATATCTTTACGCCATTCAGTATTGAAATACTGCGTATAACTCTGCAGCGTAGTTTTCATGCTTCTACAGCTATGTTATACTAGCTAAGCTAAGATACTAAAAGGCATTCAAAAATTTGCATCCTAAGATACACAAGTTTAATATATAAAAATAATGGTTTATATATATATTCAAGTCAAATATTATAATACTATAATAAATCGATTGAAATAGGATACATTGGTCTTGCACCAATGCATATCGCACCTATCTCGATAGCCAAACTCCATACCTTGGGTATCGGCCCAATACCTTGGCAATACCTTGGTATCCGAGGTAACCAAATTCTAACATAAAAGATAACATATATATATATATATATATATATATATATATATATATATATATATATATATATATATATATATATATATATATAATCCAACTAATACTAACTATATAACTAACACTATAAAGTATCTAACCACTACATAAATTCAAAACTAACTACCACAACTCAAAATCTTAACAACCCATAGATACATATATACATAGTACATATAACTAGACTATATACTAAGTATCAACATAACAAGTATATATATATATATATATATATATAATCACTGCTACTTATACTAATTATAAAACTTATCTATTACTAATTAGCTAATATAGAACAACTAAACTAATTAAATACCCAACTCAAGTACCCAAAATACCTACTTGAACTGAAACATAGATACACTAATACCAACTACTAAAACTACTAAACTACTAGTCATCATATATATATGCCTACACCAATATACGTAGATACTAACTATAACCAATTAGACTAATCCCTTGGTCTGAAACTATACTGAAACACCCAGGGACTGAAACTGAACAGTGTAACCTCTCCTTGTTGTAATCACAAATGCTGAAATTCATAGTTGAAACAAACCTGAAACTGTTACTGTGCTCTACACAGCACAGTGAACTGAAATCACTGATATCTACACAGTAAAAGATACCACATTGATATTGAAACCCAAAGTGTAGTGGCCCAGCCCCCTTCTATACATGGCTGCACAGTTGGATGGTGCAATCTCTCTTCTTGTTTTGCCACTGCTCTCCAGGGATGCTGCAGTTGTTGTCTCTCCAGTATAGTAATGCACTGACTGCACAGTGCCACTGCTCTATATCCTTCACACTGCTACTGTTAGCCTTCCTCTTGCACTAATACTCGAGCAATTGGCTGCCCGAGTATGCACCAGCCCATCAGTAGCTAGCTGTAGCGGCTGCACTTCCTTTCAATGCAGTGCCCGACTGCTTTGTTCCTGCTGTGCATAACTGCCCAAATACAGTGAGATGCCACTGAGTGCACAGCACCCTCTTGTGCACGCTACTGTGCACAAGGTGCTACTCACCTCTCCTTCATTTGTTGTATTGCTTCCTGAGACCCTCACTCACTGACACTCACACACACACACAAGCACAAACACAACACCTAGCACACTTACACTATACTCAACCCTCTTTGCCTTTACATATGCACATACAAACCTAGGTATATAATCATACACACTTATACTTACACTTATATATATATATATATATATATAAACAGAAATATATAACCCAAAACACACACACACACACACATATATATATATATATATATATATATATATATATATATATATATATATATATACATACATAGACACACACATATATATAAACTCAATTAAACTATTATATGTATATACATATACTTAATTATCATATATATCTATAATTACACAAGCACGTATAGTAAAAAGGACCAAATAACAAATATGTGGAGTGCACCGCACCCGTATCACACTCATTCTATGATACGCTTACGATACAGCTCCATCACACAACTAAACACATCCTGGAGGACACGAGCAAGTCTAAAACACTAATTATGAGCTATATATATGGTAATTAGAGTATCTATGTGTCCGTATCACAATATAATATGCACAAGGCCCCGTGTCGGAGGAAAACCCCCAAAATTAACCCGTTTTATCAAATTAACGAGATACGGCCTACATGTATCCAATTATAGACACGATACTAGTCACAAACAAGCAATCACATATCATTTAGATCTATTTGATAATTGACAACCACTACATGTGCCAATCTCAAAATTCTCCCAAAATTGACACCAAAATGGACATAACTTCCACCGTAGGTCTCCGATGATAGCAAGGCTAGCCACCACGGATATTGTATATCATCCACATGTAGTAGTATGCAATATTCAATTTTTTATATTTAAACTGAGTAAATATTTTTTCTAATAGGAAGGTTAGAACTGTTACTGATTTATAAGCATGGTGGCCCTATAGGGGACTAGGGTGATAATAGCGCAGTGGTCCTACAGGGGACTCGTGCGATTATGATTTCATGCTTGAATAATATAGGTTCGGCTAACCTTGCTCGATATGACACGATCTGAGGATGCTTATTACTACTATTATTATTATTATATCTGGGATAACCCCAGACTCAACATAACACGCCGTAACATTATTAGGCCGTTCTAACCTGACTTAGTTGTGATTGTAACTCTTCTAGTAGCTTAGGGACATGGACTATCATAGTATAGTGTTCAACTTCTATCCTTGTTTGGTTGAAAAGTTAGGTCATTATATTATGATAGAATATGGACCGAACTACGAAACAGAATTCTAGCTTGACCATAATTATGGGACGTATCTTATCTTGGGTGGCATGGTATTTTTTGTCCTTGTTTGGTGAAGAAGTATAATATTATCCCAAATATGGGCCACGCACCAACGATTCTTGGCTCCTGCACTATATACTTGATCTGATTTTCGTTTCTTCATTCATGATTCCTTGAGGTACTTGCTATTTGGCATCTAACCCCATTGTTTTTGTATGGCCAGGTTTAGTGCTTGCACCAAAGGATCAGGCTTATCTACCTTACGATGGTGTGCACCAGACGGATTGTGTATGAAGGGCACGAGTGGGTTTCTTGATCACTACTCATTTTCTACTTTCTTCTATTTTGGACATTTAGCCACCGACACCTGTTAGCTGGCTTTTTTGGACATCGGTTCATTTTTACATAACTGCAACATAATCAGACAGAAACAGATCTCAGTTGTGTAACTATTGACACTCTGCTAGCCTAACATTTTGATGGCTAGATTTCTAGAACGTTTTGATGGAGAGTTTGGGACGTCTTACGGCTTTATCTTACATGTTCTATGTTGTTGTTACTTGCTTAAATGATTGAGATAAAGTTCTTCTGAGACCCTAGGAGACTTGATTTTAGCATGCACCCCTTGTCATTCTACAGCCGTGACCGTCGTACGACGTTCTATACCTTGTACGGGGGAGCTGACCATGTCCGTCTCCGTATTTTGGTACTGGGGTGTGACAGATGGTTTCACAAACAATTCTTTATGGAAACTCAAATACAAAACGACAATAAGAACTTACAATCACGTTATCAAAAGTATACAAATTTTTCTACTAACTTTTTTTTTTGTTTAGGTCCTTTAAAAAAATTAAAGGATGAGATGCATGTAGTTTTTAATTGCCGAATTTTAAAAATTAAAAACTTATCTAAAACTTAATGGTATAAATAAAAAGATTTACCCGTGTCATAACGTAATTGTAATTTTTTATTGTGAGTGTCTACTTGAGTTTTTGTGGTCGAACTATATTTCATAAATTTGTCTAATTTGTCAACAACGAGTTTTGTATGTTCCGAGTAGCCAAAATGTTTTATTTACTTTTTGTATGTGCTAAGCGGCCAAAGTCTTTTTATTTACTTTTTGTAAGGTTATGAGACTGAGCTTAGCGAAGTGAGCTTTTTTTCCACTCTCCAGCTCATGTCGTCCGGTCTCGTCCTTTTAGTAGGTTTACTAATGTGTTAATTTTATATTTGTAGTATGTGTTTTATTTATTACATAGGTAATATATTTTTCACGGCTTTTTTTATACTTACTAACGTACACATGCATTTCATTCACATAAACAAGTTATTAAAAATAATTTAAATTAGAATTTGTAATATATATCGATATCCGCAACCATGTGGGATCGAACCCACCCTACTAGAGAGAATACCTCCTATATTAACCATATGAGTTAGAAATATTTAGCTATAGTTAGATAATATTAGTGAATTAAATAATTACTTAGACTTAATTTAATTTTTAATTATGTGAGGATATACATTTGGCTTAGATGACTCATTTTGACCCGTTTTCAAAACCTTTTTATCTAATTTTTGTAAGGTTCAATGTAGGTTCACTAATATTTTTGTTTTACATTTGTAGTGTGTGGGTGTGTGTGGGGGGAGGGGGGTGTTTTTATTTAGTTTGTAATCTACTTTTCACAATCTTTTTTAAATTACTAGTAACGTGCACGTACATTGTAGACACGTAAAAAAAAATTTCAAAAAATAATTTAAATTAGAATTTGTAATAGATATCGATACTCGCAACCATGTGGGATCGATCCCAAGAGAGAATATCTCTCACCTTAATCTCATGATTTAGAAATATTTGGATATAGTTAGATATTATTAGAGAATTAAATAATAGTTAGAATTTATTTAATTTTTAATTATGTGAGTATATACATACGACTTAGAAAATTAATTTTGAACCATTTTTAAGCCTTTTTGTAAAGAGTAGAGATTTGACATTCATATATGTATCATCTGCTGGTTGTATGGATGTACGAAAGGTCAACATCAAACGATGTGTTTAGTCTCTAATGTTTTCTATGAACAATATTTGGCTTATAAAGGCTTGTTTTTTCTCATGGTTTTATTTGAATTTGGTCATTATTGATCCGGTCCAACCATTCCATGTTGAACAAATTCAAAATGTGTGTAGTTCAATACCTGAGCTATTATTTATTACCTTGTACTTATGAGATGTGCTACCTCAAATAATTTGTATTGTGGGATTTAATTTTCTAGGGGACAAGATTAAAAATCTTACAATAAATAATTATTTTTGTTACCAATTCTTGGAAGAAAACTCTTTGGAATAAGGCGTTGGTGAATGACACAAAATGGTTCTTTGTTGGAGCACGTACGGATATGGCACGATTGTCGCACGAAACCTCCATGTCTCAACAGTCCCACTGACCTTCGGTTCTACAGAGTTCTGTGGTGTTGTTCCACAAAACTATTTTGGTACTATTATTCAATTGCTGCTCTATTTCAAACCTATGTTTTGTTATAATAGGAGGTTGCTCAGTTTGTAATTATCATATCTATAGGGAGTTACTGTTGGTAACCATACCGCTTAAAAGAAATAATTTATGGTCTTTCGTCTATGTCTTTCATAGTCGGTGCAACATTTTATTGGAGGGATACAGAGAACATATAAAAATTTTGAAAGGAGAGAAAAGAGCTTTCACTATAATAAATTGAAGCTTTTGTATCCGATGTAAAAGCATGAAAAAATACGCTGGATAGCTCTACGTAGCATATTGATGCAAAGCAGGGTAAAAAAGAGGACTTCAGAGGCTTCAACGTGCAAACAGAGCTTCTCCGCCAAGCACAGCGTGAAATATGGGCTCGAGGACCATCCGCGTAGGGCAGTATGTCCAGGCTGCTTCAGCGTAAACAGGGTGCTTACATCGCCTTTATGGCGTAAAACTCATCCTCTTTCAATGCAATATTGAAGTGTACGAGGGACGCTTTGTATTCTCCGAAGTGAACCGGTCAGATCTTGCAATGAACCTGTCAGATCCTGCAATGAACCTGACGTCTCGACTTCTGACAAAGGGATACTGCTTGACTACCCAGACGACGGCTATAAATGATGGCACGGCACTGCAACCCAGGCTGTCATTTACTGCCATTTTCCTTGCGTAAAACCGCTTTTACGTACACAGAGGAATACGTTGCCTAGTTTTACACAGGCAGGTGAGAGCTCCTTACGCTCCACGGAAGACAAACCGCCTGTCACGTCAAAAGCTGAACTCCGTACGGGACTCGAGGCGCGTCTCTGCATTTAATGCACAGAGTGGTGACAGGCCCTCAAAGCACGTCTCTGCAATTAATACGCCGAATACTGACAGATGCCTGAGGCACGTCTCTGCGTTTGATGAACAAAAGGGTAGCAGACCTTCAAAACACGCCTCTGCATTTAATACACAGGATGATGGCGGATCTCTACATTTAATGCAGGAGATTTGATTAAATATCACCGAACCGTCGTTTAGTGATATCCCCTTTGCGAGAGCTGCTCTTACGCATACAAGGAAATGCGCTGCCTAGTTTTACACAGGCAAATGTGAGCTCCTTACGCTCCGCAGAAGACGAACAGACTGCCACGACAGCGGTTACTCTTTGCACAGGATTCAAGGATGGAGGCAGATCTCTGCAATTAATGCAAGAGATCTGATTATCTCCAAGAGCCATAATTTCGGCTAAAGACGTCCACATCATCACTCTGGCACGATGCGCAGCGGATTTTATGCCTATTCAGCTTCGGTGCCTACTCGGCTTCTATGCCTATTCAACTTCGGTGCCTACTCGGCTTCTACGCCTATTCAGCTTTGGTGCCTGCTCGGCTTCTACGCCTATTCGGCCTTCTGTGCCCACTCGGCCTCTATGACCACTCGGCTTCTACGCCTACTCGGCTTCTACGCCTATTCGGCTTCTATGCTGGTTTGATAACTATTTGGCTTCTATGCCATGGTGAAAGACATTGGCTTCTATACCAACATCTTCTACACGAGGGATACCTACCTACGTGGCTTTTATGCCGTGATCTTTGTAGCGGTTATACGCATTTTGTCCCTTAGTTGGACCCGCGTCACACGCTTATTCAAAGGATCATCTATACGCAGGCATTGGTTATTTTAACCGTTGTGTAAAAGGGTATTGTACTTTCCACTACTCGATTTTTACACCAACTGAGTGGTCACTGTCACTAAAACTCTATAAATAGAGACCTCTATCAACAGAGGACAAGGTCGAACGATCAGAAATAGGTCGACAAATTGGAGAAAAAGAGGAGAGAGGGAGAGAGAGAGAGAGAGAGAGAAAGAAAGGAGAATCCAGAGCTCAGGCAAAGACAAGGGGTCGACGACTTTGGCATCGGACATCCACCCTCTTCAGCAACCTTCGAAGCTGCTACCTGTCTTCCACGACACTTCTTCAACATCGTGTGGTCCAAGGGCTTAAGTGATCGACTGCAGATCAGACACCTATAGCAATATTTACCCAGATTAAATAAATTGTACTTAGACATCCTCGTGTAGGATCAAATTTGTACAATCATGTTTGTAAACATAAAAGAAGGGCGGGTCTTCGTACAAGACCTCATTTTCCGTATTCATCAAATCTTTTCTCGTTTATTATCCTAAACAAGATGGCGACTCTGCTGGGGACATCTTTCTTTTTTGATAAGGAAGTTATTGCTCAACACGATAGGGTATCCGTGGAATCCGTGAAGAAGATACTGGTCATCAAGTTCGACCAGTCTGCCTACGAAGATATGCTCCGAACAAGGGGCAGCTCTCACTCTCTCTCTGTCCAAAATAACAGGAAGCTGCGTAAGGTCTGGATGCCCAAGACATCCTCTACCATTCCTATGGACTCTCCGATCTCTCCGACCAATGAGGTTGTAGCATTGCTCCCTCCGCGCCCTGCGCATAAAATTCAGTCGCCTATCTCTGACAGAACAGACAAAACTTTTGGCAATGCCTCAGCGCTAACCCAGAAGTATACTCCGCGCTCTGCACGTGAAATTCAGTCTTCCGTCCCTGGCGGAATAGACAAAACTTCTGGCAATGCCTCAGCGCTAACCCAGGAGTATACTCCGCGCTCTGCGCGTGAAATTCAGTCTCCCGTCCCTGGCAGAATAGACAAAACTTCTGATAAAGCCTCAGTGCCAAATCAGAAGTACAAGACACGCTCCGCGCGTAAAACAACATCTGACCTCTACGGAGAACCAGATGAACCCTGTGATCTCCGCAAGGGAAAGCAAGCGGCGGACTACTCAACTTCTCTGCCTTTACGCCAGCAAGGGAACAATCTGCACGCCCTCCGAATTACACGAGACGCTGATGGCCGCCTGAGGACATCCTCAGCTTTACGCCAACCAGAGCGAAGCTCCAAATTATGTCAGGTGAAGTCCCTAAGCGTAAAGAAGACTCCAGTTGCGGAAAGACACCCTCCCCGGGGATTATCTACCACCCAGATGGCCAACCTGTTGTATACGGGTGGCACAGGGAAGACTATGGCTCCCATCATCCGCATGCCCACCAATGGGAACAGAAGGAACAAGCCATCATCTTCTTCTTCTGCAACTCCTCCTGACCTGCGCAGGTATCTAATCTAGAAACACAAGGAGAAGGGATCTTCCAGCATGGATATTATGCCTCCTAGCGAGCACTATAGTAATAGTCACAGGATTGTAATTAATTGTTGCTGTTCTAAAGCAAAACGGCCGATTTTCGACCGGCTAAGCTACTCTCCATCTTTCCTAGAAGAAGAGCCCATGCGTGCATCTGTGAACATGGCTTCATATATACCTGGAGGAAGCTCAGTCTCAAGACGTCCGTCCTCTAGAACTCCGAGCCGAAGGAAATTCAACATGCTCCTTAGGGACACCGAAGCCGGGGTGTTCCAGAACACTCGTTCAAGGTCACGACAACTGACTTCGTGCTCTTCTGATTCCAATGCTGGGGGTCGTCAGTCTCCCGAATCAGATACTGAGAGTATAGAGTCAACTTTTGCAGCGACCTATACTCATCCTTCAATGATGCCCAGGGAGATGGAAGTTTATGCCATTGGAGATGAATACGAGGAAGCCTCACCATCGGGGAACACTGAGCAACGCATTACTATACTAGAGACATCTCTGAAACAAATACAATCTATGATAGAGGACATGCACCAAATGATGCTAACTCCACAGGCGACTGCTATGGCTCGAACATCGGTCCCGCCTACTCAGATAAGTATGGGGGTGGATCTAACACCATCCAACACGATCCAAGAGCCTGCACTAGATCAAGAGTCAGCTGATCCTTCACTTCCTCACTCGAAGAATGTACTACCTCCTGCGGGGGTCACGATACAACCGACTTCGCACCATTCCGTAGTCTCGCTACCAGCTAAAAATCCGATGCAAGCAGTGCGGGAATTGAAAGCCCAATTTGACGCCTTGAAGCACAAAGATCAGCTCAAGAAATTGGGAATCAACCAGCCATACCCAGCTATCTGGGAGGAGGTCCCTTTTCCTCCGAGGTACAAACCTCAGACCATGGCCCTGTTCGAGGGAAAAACATCACCAAGTCAGTACATGAACTATTTCAGTATGATGACGGTGTTGCTACAAGGGAATGACGCCCTCCTCACCCGGGTGTTCAAGGGCTGTCTCTCGGGAGTAGCTTACCAGTGGTACCGCAGCCTGGCGGACCACTTCATTACTTCCTTTGAAGACTTTAAGGCTTTATTCTTCACACGATTCTACAAGGGAGGAATGGACATGTCTATGTCTATGTCCTCTCTCATCGAAGTCAAGCAGAGGGAGAAGGAGGACGTTCGCACCTTCGTCGAACGTTTTTGTCAAGCCACTTTACAGATGCCTCCAGGAGTTCCAAACTCAGCATTGGTGGACATTTGCAGAAAGAACCTTCTTCCTATGATTTCGGTGTTCACAGGACCATATCAGTTCCATGACTGGCCCTCTTTTATTATCTCAGCGGTAGCTGCCGAGGACAACAGTCGCAAGGCGCGTGACAATGGTATCATGATCTCTACCTCTGACAGAGGCAAGAGGTCATCCCCCAACGGCGACCATCCTCGCAGTTCCAAAGGAAAAGAAGCTCTGGCAATCAATACGTCCAGACAGAAGACTGCGGCAAACGCGCAGACGAAACCCGGGACTTCCAGGCCCGTCGAAGTATACTCTTTCGACGACGACGATATTCCGAGTATATTCGAGTGTCTCGTCAAAAGTGGCAACATCACCCTTCCGGAGGAGAGGCGGCCCAGTGAAGTCGGCAGTGCCAACAACCCAAAGTACTGCATCTTCCATAGATACGTACACCACCCAACAAAGGCGTGTTATATACTGAAAAGGAAGATCCAAGAGCTGGTCGATGCTAAAGCCATCACCCTGCGCAATAGCGAGAAGACGATCACGGCCAACATGATCTCTCTATAATTTGTCAATCTGCCTCCCCAGGAAGTACCGGACGGTGTTACACCTATTTCCCGGACAACGATGAACATCGTTAATCTCCCTCCGGCTAGGGGTCAAAATCATGACCTGTTACCCCTAACTACCCAGAGAGGCGAGATTATGTGAGTTCACCCAGACTTGGTGTCGGAGCTCGAAAAAGAGACTAATGCTACTAAAGCTAAGTCCAAGAAGAACTCCAAATGTAAGCCCTGCCACATGGTTGCAACTTCTTCGACATCAGACGAAGACGAGATTTTGGCCACAGCAACCCGTTCAGGGAAGGCTTACCTCAAGGACTATGGAGCAAGTTAGGAAGATGCACCTGCAGACGCCTCAGCTGCCAAGCCTTCAAAACTGGAGCCTGCGGTACTAGAGGCCGATCCTTCGAGACGAACTTCGGCGGACAAGGGAAAGCAAAAAGAAGTGCGCTTCGATAAGCCTGTGAAAAACATTCAAAACAAAGGTTTAGAGAAGCCGTACAACTTCGACATCTTGGCCCAACTGGCTAATACACCGGCCAGGTTGTCCATCTTCGAGCTACTCAGGCTCTTCCAAGACTCTCGTCTAGCCCTGAGTGAAGCATTGATGTAGGTGGATACATACTTGACCTAACTCAAGTCCCCCGATGAAGAACCCGTGGCATGTCCTTGATGCCACAGTGTGATGGAGGTGGTCCCAAATATCACTTTCACTCAAAATGACATGCTGTTAAAACATAACAGGCATGACAGACCCCTCTACCACACCGGGTACGTCGGTTCCATGGAGGTCGACCGGATTCACATAGATCCGGGATCCTCGGTCAGCATCATTCCTCATAGTCTGCTCGGACCGCTGAGGATTCCTACCAGCGAACTGGCTTACACCACCACTACTATCGTGGGTTTCAACGCCGGAAGAAGTAAACCATTGGGAAAAATTTGCCTGAGGATCCAGATTGGCAACCTCAGATCGGTGGCTACATGCTACGTCATCGATTCATAGGTATCCTACAACATCCTGCTGGAAAGACCATGGATCCACGACCACAATATCGTTCCATCGACTCTACATCAATGCTTCAAATATGTAGACGCCCAAGGAACAGAACAAACGGAGGTTGCTGACCTAAACCTGTTTAAAGGAGTAGAATCCTACTACTCCGACGGCGTGTTATACTCTCAAGACTACACGGAAAAGGTGTCAGCCCAAGTAGAGAAGGAATCCCACCGGGAGCCTGAAGAACCTTCTGCCAAGCAACCTCTGTCAATCAAGGTGAAAGGACGGACTACCCGTCCAAAAGCCACAGAGCCTATGGCTATCCACCTGAACAAGACCAGGTCAGGGAAAGGGGGTGATCCTCTAGTGATCACTCTGAACCAGAAGCCTCCGCCCTTAATCATCAACCTTCAGCGCAACAAGCAGCCGAGTGATGTAAATGCAACCAGGAATGTGGTTTCTGATAATAACAATGGACCTCTTTTCCAGTATATCGACGTTCGGATTCCAAATCAGGAACCCTCTCCCTATGATGATATAGAGCCTATAGCACAAAAATTCTTGGCAGCTATAGATTCCTATCATCCGTACATGTGGGAAGTGGCATCATCATCCAATATCACCACGACATATGGACCACGTGAGGATTCTATCTTCATTGTTCCACCTGCCTGCAACGGTCAGCGTTCAATAGTCTTCGGCCGCATGCGCAATGAACAGACTATATAAGACAATTCCTTCGATGATGATTCTGGTGAAATGCAAGTTCACAGGTACAGCCCGCAAGCCTTGAAGATCATGCAAAATATGGGTTACAACTTGAAGATGGAACCAGGTCTCAACTACGGAAAAGGCAGATGAACACCGCTGCTCGGCAATCCCCACTATCAACAAACCCATTTCGGGTTAGGGTATGCCACCTCCCTTATGACTTCCACGTCAGATGAGGATATCTTTTCCCCTTTTCAAGATGTCTCATCGCTCTCCGACTCATCTCACGCTCTCGAGCAAACATTATCAGCAAATATGGTAGTGACGGATTCCTTCGAATCAGACAAACAAGAATCAGAACCATTTGAGAATGACGCTTGGGCTCAGCAGATGGATACACAATGGGAGTTCCGCTTCGAGCAAAGTGAACCTCCCACTAAAGATGAAGTTATCCAGATTGACGTAGGGGATGAACTTTCACCAAAGCCGATATTTATCAGTATCAACCTTTTCGAAGAAGAAAGGGAAGAAATTACCCAGCTGATAAAAGAGTATATCGATGTTTTTGCGTGGAGTTATGAGGATATGCCAGGTCTTGATCCAAATATGGCTACTCATAAACTCAATGTACTGCCCGATTCGAAGCCTGTGAGGCGGCACTAACGTCGGTTCCGCCCGGACATGATGGACGCCATTGAAGCTGAATTCAAGAAGTTGATAGCATGCGGCTTCATCCGTGAGGAACAACATTCCGACTGGGTCGCCAATGTTGTCCCGATCATGAAGAAGAATGGGAAAATACGTATCTGCATCGATTACCGAGATCTGAACGCAGCCTGCCCCAAGGATGAGTTCCCTCTTCCCATCACAGACGTCATGATCGACAATGCATGCGGTTTTGAACGTATGTCTTTCATGGACGGATTCTCGGGATACAATCAGATCAAGATACATCCTGAAGACGAGAAGCATACCGCCTTCCGGATACCACTGGGGGTATATTGCTATACGGTCATGCCCTTCGGATTAAAGAATGCCGAGGCTACGTACCAACGGGCTATGAGTAATATATTCCATAAGAATTTACGCAAGACAGTGGAGTGTTATGTAGACGATGTAGCTATCAAAAGCCACCTCAGGGATAATCACATCCAAGACTTGAAGACTGTAATTGAATTGATGCGCCAACATCAACTCAAAATGAACCCTACAAAGTCCTTTCTGGAGGTATCTAGCGATAAATTTCTAGGATTTGTCATCACCGCCAAAGGCATTCAAGTGGACCCTGATAAAGTGAAGGCCATCTTAGAAATGCGACCGCCCCGCAATCTAAGGGAACTCAGAGGATTTCAAGGTCGTCTGGCTTATATCCTAAGATTCATATCCAACCTCTCTGGGAGATGCCAACCCTTTTCGCGCCTCATGAAGAAAGGTGTATCCTTCGTATGGGACGAAGCTTGTTAGCAAACGTTCGGGGAGATCAAGCGCTACCTCACTAGTCCGCCAGTTCTAGTACCTCCCATCATAGGAAAACCATTCGTGCTATACGTTCAAGCAATGGATCATTCTCTGGGAGCTCTTCTTACACAAAAGAACGATATGGGCCACGAGCAGGCTATTTACTACCTCAGCAGGATGATGGTCGGAGCCGAACACCGGTACAACCCAGTGGAGAAAGAATGCTTGGCCCTGATGTTCGCTATCCAAAAAATGCGACACTATGTCATGGGCCAAACCATTCACATCATCTCCAGGATCAATACTCTGCGGGTACTAATGAACAAGCCAAGTGTTCTTAATTCCTGACTCACGACTTGGGCGATGTTGTTAACGCCATATGACATGGTGTACGTCCCTCAGAAGTCCATCAAAGGCCAAGCATTGGTTGACTTTTTAGCTGCTCATCAGATCCCGGAGGCCTCCAAACTGTACGAGGACATTTCCGACGAAGTGGTAGAGTGTAATTCCGCAACGGAAGGTGATGCATGGCAACTGTTCTTCGATGGCGCCTCCAAGACTGGCCCCAGGGGAAACATGATTTCAGGAGTAGGGATCGTCCTAGTCACTCCCGATATACTCGTTAACTATCGAGCATATTCTCTTAGCGAGCCATGTTCTAATAATGTGGCAGAATACAACGCTCTACTAATCGGGCTCCAAGTCACTAAAGAGCTGGCGGTCGAATCTCTGGAAGTCTTTGGGGATTCTCTGCTGATCGTCAACCAAGTCAGAGGAATATATGAAGTCAGGAATCCCGACCTCATCCTCTATCACCGAGCAACGGTCGAGATAGCCATGATGTTCAAAGGTTTCTTCCAAGAGCATGTACCTTGATCTCAGAATCTGGAAGCTGATGCCCTAGCCAGTCGAGCTGCAGATTTAGCTACCCCTATAAGAAGGCAGAATTCGGTAATCCATCTTAACAGAAACTTATTCTCTGTGAAAAACAACTTTCACATCGAATGCAGCTACACGGTGGACACAGATCCTCCCAAGAGAGACTGGAAAAGTCCCTTTATAGATTTTGTAGCATACGGAATCTTGTCAGAAGACCCTAAAGAAGCAATATCTGTCAAAAGACGATCATTACGCTTCTATTTTGACGCATCGTCACAATACCTATATCGTCGGTCTTATGACGGGCTATTATTACGATGTCTCTCTGGTAATAAAGCATAACGGATTATCCTTGAAGCTCACGATGGCGTGTGCGGGGCGCATCAACCCGGTCCTAAGCTACAGGATCGTATCAGAAGAATGGGCTATTACTGGCCCACTATGATCGCAGACGCAATACAGTATGCCAGATGATGCAGAGCCTGTCAGGTTCATACAGACTTTATACATCAACCGTCCGAACATCTACATCCTACGGTTGCATCATGACCTTTCGAAGCATGGGGTATGGATATCATTGGTCCTATTCACCCGTCTTCTTCCAGAGGTCACCGGTTCATACTGGCCATCACGGATTACTTCTCCAAATGGGCAGAGGCGATCCCTCTTGCTGAGGTAAAGACGTCTAATATGACCAGCTTCATCAAGCATTACGTCATTTATCGCTTTGGGGTTCCCCGAAGGATAATCCATGACAATGGGCCCCAGTTCATCAGCCATGCGTTCCAGCAATTTTGCGATAAAAATCGGATACGAAATGTGGCCTCTACGGCATATTATCCAGCTGCTAATGGGTTAGTGGAAGCCTTCAACAAAACCATTATCAAACTCTTGAAGAAGTTTGTCTCTTCGAACAAGCAAGATTGGAATAAGAAGCTGGGAGAATGTCTCTGGGCATACCGCATCACGATACGAGCACCGACAGGTTGCACGCCATTCTCATTGGTCTAAGGGAGTGAAGTAGTCCTTCCTATCGAAATTCAAATTCCGTCACTCAGGATAGCCGTGGCTAACGAGTTAACTCGAGAAAAGAATGACATGTTAAGACTTCAAGAGCTAGAAGGATTAGACGAGAAATGCCTCCAAGATCAGCAGCGCATCGCGCTCTACCAAGCACGCATTTCTAGAACTTTTAATCAAAAAGTAAAGGAAAGAGTATTCAAAGTCGACGAGCTAGCTTTAGTTGTAAGAAGGCCGGTGATTCTTACTCACAGGAGTAAAGGCAAATTCTAGCCCAAATGGGAAGGCCCTTACGTGATCGAGACAACGTTCTCAAACGACGCTTACAGGTTAGCCTAGCCTAATGGAGACCTGCTAATGGCTCCTATCAATGGCAAATTCGTGAAAAGGTACTATGCTTAAACCTCCTCTGCTCAAGTGGAATAAGGTAATCTCATTCTGACAAAACTACTTTCAAAACGAAACTAGTTGGATCATATTCTATCATGTCCATATGACCTCTGAATAGATATGCCAGAAAGCTTACCGAAAGTATATCATGTCCATACCACCTCTGATATTACTTTCACCCAAATCTGTCATTTACGTTCCGAAATGATGGGTCCACAAAGTCAGATAAAAATCCTCTTTATTATCCCCAGAAAAGAGCGAAAGTACATTTGAAAAGCAAAAGCAAAAGTACATCAGGAAGGGGGAGCGGTCAGGTCGCGAAGCTGCTGCGCCAGTACGGCCATCCTCTCAGCCCCGGAATCAAAGACATCAGTGCGGACCCGCTCCAACCGTGCCTCGTCATCTATCAGGAGGGACAGTTCGGCTCTATCCCGAAGGAGACCGGCATGGGCGACTCCTGCACTCGCCAAGTTCTGTTGTACTGCGACTAGTCGGCCATTTACCACATCTAGACCTTCCGACGACTGAGAAGCCCACTCCTTCGCCTGAGCAAGCTTTGTCTCCAGTTTGCGGACCCTCGCTACATTGCCGTCATGCTCGGCCTGGTACTTCGTTTGAAGGGCGATAGTCTCCTCCAAAATGACTTTTCCTTTGTCCATCTCCTACTGGTTAGTCTCGATGAATTTATTCAGACCTTCCTTCTTTTCAACAAGATGCGCAGTCAAGGAGTCGTATCTGGCCTGGACCAGAGCTTCAATGTTGCCTCGAGCTAGCTGCAGGTATTCGTTAATAGGTTGCTCCAAACCATTAACTATCGCCCCCAGCGCGTTAGCTATCCCGGTATCACCGAATTCCCTGATCACCTCTATCGAGAACCGAGAGGACCTCTTCAGCGACGCAAAATCCAGCTTCTTCGCCAATACCATTGACATTAGCGTTCTTAAAGTGGTGTAGAAGATACCGGTGTACTGCTCGGTCAGCGCAACTAGGTCCGCATGAACGCGGGGAGTGTCCGCGATCGTGGCGACTTCCCCTCCAGGAATAACCACAGACGATGTCGCCACGGTCGTCGCCTCAACAAGTGGTGCGACGAAAGAAGAAGCTCCAACACCGGACGAAGATACCAGCATACTCAAAGGAGGCATTGTCGCAATGACAAGCTCGTCCTCCTCTGGAGATATCGGAACCTCGTCGACAGGCGAGCCGGCACCCGAAGATGCTTCCTCTTCAAAATTAGCCACATCCGTGTCACCGCCAGAGCCAAAGGGCGCATCTACACTGCCATCCCCGAAGAGGTCTTCCCCTGAAAGGAGGACGAAAGGAAGTTAATGTCAGCATAATATTAACTTTCCTAAAAGAAAAGGCGTGAAGACGATATTTACCCGTGGCCGACGGCATATATGTCGCATCCGCAGCCTGTGCAGCTAAATCATTTCTTAATGATGCTAGGCGAGCTGTCATACCTGGGGAAGGGGGTCTGCTAACAGAAGCTGACCGATAGTCTTCCAAGTCCTCCTCAAAATCCAACCGAGGCTCATCGGCTGGAATCACGCTAGGTGCGCTCGCAGGCGCGGCGGAAGTCCCTCCCGATGCCGATCCGGCTATAGGTATACATAACTCTATTATACTCAGCCCCGAAGGCGACCTCGCTCCACTACCTGAAGCAATAGCCGCGACACCAGGGTCCAGCTGAGATTCTCCGGCTCCACCAGTCGGAACAGTAGAAGGTTCCTCTCTAAAAGGCGAGGAACCTCCAATCAAAGAATCGTCCCCAACACGGGGAGATGCAAGCTCACCTCCAGGAGCCTCAATGCCAGGAATCCTGAGAGAACGATTTACCATCTTCTTCTTCCTCTAACGAGGGGAAGTCTCCTTGGGAGCAGGAGCCCTTCGCTTCCCAAGAACTACCAAAGCCCCTGCAGGCGGAGGTACTTCACCCCTAGGGACCGACACCAGAGGCTGATCCGGGGTAACAGACTCCTCACCCTCGTCGGAAGAAACCAAGGGGACTTCAACTCTTCCCCCAGACTTGGAAGAGGGCACCCTAAAGCTTCTATGCATATCAAAATCATGATGGAAGGTGTTCGTTGCCACATAGAACTGGGAATACGAATACAGGATGCGTAGCTCCGTGGAGAGTGTGATGACCGTCACGATAAAAATTGCCCCAGTACAGCCCATGATAAAATATTGCCATCCCCTCGCTCCATCAATGAGTCCACCTCTGGACCTGAAGCTGGTGACGGCATTGCCCACGTGCAACTGATCATACCCAAACTGTCGGGGAAACCGACTGGGCAAGTAGGGCTCCAAGAAGCAATAATCTTCGCTTCTGTACAGCAGATGGGATGGTTTGATACAGACCAACCAATTAAAAGCTTCAGGAGAAAGAATGGTCTTCTCTCTACCCGAATCCTCGAGCCTAATCCCCGATTAATTACGATGTGCAGGAGGGATGGTGCAGAAAAGCTTCCAATTATGACTGAAGCCTAGCGCCCCCGACAGTCTATAACTGTGTTCACGTTCCAGGAAGACTTTTGGTAGTTCAACAAGAAACTACCCCCCGAACTACTACCAGAACAGGGAGACATCACCCGGGGGTTATGGAGAATTAACCATCCCATCAAATACAGGTATGGTAATTCTATCCTGGGAAAGCTATCACGCCGAATTTCATCGACGAGCAGCCCGTCAGTCATGGCCCTCAGGCCAGCTTGTATACGACACACCATGGCAGGGAGCAAGCCCAGTCTTGCCCCGAATACCAGACGTACTGCAGGCCATAGCGTGTTACGGTGAATGCGGTTCGCAGATGCAACGCCAGGCACTACTACTCGGCGCAGCCATATAGAGAGGAAGCCAGCCAGTTGAGTCTCCTTGGACAGAGGCCTGCGACAGTGCCTCAAATAACTATAGGCCTTAGTGCCTTCAGGATACTTCCCCGTCCCTTCGTCGAGGAACCGGTCCAGAGCACCAGCATCCACTATAAGATCGTCAACTACCTGAGCATTAAGCGCACTCAGGGGATTCACTGGCAGATCCTTGCCCTCCAATACCTTCTCCGACTTAGCAGTCCTGGACTGGTGAAAGAAGAGGTAGGACGTCCATTTGCTGATGTGAGCCAAATCTGAGGGCTCATCATAAAAAGCGGTGCAGGCAAGGTAGTGGCACATCAACTCCTGATAGACCTCCACTACCCGAGGGTCTGAACCCCCCAGCTCCCGGTTCATGGGAACATACTCTTCGTATGGAGTGTCCACCATTGGCAGTCTTGAGATCCCTGCCATCTCATGCAGGGCCAATCCCAACTCCCCCAGTGGAGTGGCGAAAGTCCCGGTGAGCGAAATATATTGCTCTATCAGCGCCAGGAACAGGTTGGGGTTAGGAGGTAACCCAACACTGGTAGCACTCACAGCTACAAATAGACCGATGTTCTCCAACTCAGTCTGAAAATGCTTCAAGGCCCAATCAACTAAGCGAGCCATCGAAGATTTGAGGGGGTGATCCACCCGCCACACCGAGGGTTCACCTTAGGGTATACTCCCCCACGCCCCATAAAATTATTACAGAAAGTCGGTAACTGGACCGGCTAGATCACCAAACTGTCTTCACTTGGGATACTGCCCGGGTACAACCCCCTGAACAACGTCACAGAGCCAGAAGGGCGGCTGACAAACGACCCCTGGTCAGCTCCTCTCAGATGAAAGATCTTCCCTGGCCTGCCGTGAAGATCGGGAGTCAGCGTCCACGACATCTTCCTGGTATGGGTAGCATAAAAGAAGGCCGAGATGGGGTAGTCTCTCGCCATATTGGGCAGGTACAAGACCAAACCCTCGACAGGAAAAACCTAGAGTTCTCTCTTAGGCTTTGTCTGGGACTGCTTGTCAATCATGTCCCCGAAGAGGAAAGCCGGCTTCAGGTATTTCTCCCCGTTTACGTACGTTAGGGGCTCCCCGTTGATCAAATTCTGCAGCGTTCGCTCGCCCTGAGCCGATATCAGAATTGCCCTTCCTTCGGGATACTGGGGCTCGGAGATAGGAAATATCACGTACGACAGATCCTCCAGATAGTTGGAGTGCAGCATCCCGGCGGCAGAGCCAATCACTTCGGCTAGCGGAGACTCATGCAAGTTAACTGCAAAAGTACAAAAGAAACACGTCAGTTCCTAACTAGACATTTCGGGACTTGCAGCATCCGCAAAAAAAAAATCAACAGTCCGTGCTCTACGCCGAGACTGTGAAACTTGAGCCTTTACGCTGGAATCTATTTCCTTAACGTAAAATTCAAGATTGGCAGTATACGGTCTGTGCTTTATGCCAGATTGATTAAATTGAGTTATTATGCCAGGATTTTCATCCACAAGCATAAAACACAAATTTTAATAGTATACACCAAGTTTTCGGCGGTCAAAGCTTTTACGCTCGACTGCGGAAAACATGGAGTTCTTACGCTGACACATTAGGAATGTGGGCGTAAAAAGATGAAATGTCTCCGTGCATCATCTTTCTCAAAGAGGCTATCAGCACAGGAGACGACCTAGCACGGTCATGTTCAACGTGTGCAAAGAATTTTCAGTCATTCTCTTTTTCCTAAAAGCTCTACCTTCCAGGCCGGGTGCACTACTCGTCGGCGGGATGCTCCGCTCAGAACAAAGTTTGCCTTGTCCAACCAGAGACGCTCTCGCTTGAGCGGAGGAATGAGAAGAAGAATCAACCTTCTTTCCCTTAGCGGAGGAAGTTTGTTTCGAAGCCATTACTGGAAACTTTGAAGACTCGAAGAAGAAACGGAGAAGAAATCGAACAGTCGAAAGCTTTCTCTCGCAGAAGACGGATGGAAAGTTTTTCTCTCAAAAACTTGGGATATATATAGAGTTCGGATGGACTCCTCGGACCCCGAACCAAATCCCCTAATTAATATTTGGTTATGATTGGGTCCTACGTCAGCCTATTTATTCAGAGAAGGCGGACAGTCAGCGAATTCGAAAAGTTTTTTGCACAAAGCAGGTTGGTGGTTTCTACGCTAAGGAGCTTTCTATGCTCGACAGCTACAGATCTATGGTTTTACGCTCGCAAGCTATAAGTCTATGGTTTTACGCCCGGATGTCTTTGTGCTCGGTAGCTTTTATGCTCGAGAGGCTACAAACCTACGACTTTATGCTCAGCAGATACCAAATTGATGATCTCACGCTCGGTGGCGCTTAGTTTACGCTCAGAGGCGACGAATCTACGACTTCACGCTCGAAAAATTTTCTGTTCAGAAGCAACAAATCTACAGTTCTACGCTAAGGAGCTTTCTACGCTCGACAACTACGAATCTACGGCTTTATGTTCGACAGCTACATGTCGGATTTTACGCCCGGATGCCTTTGTGCTCGGTAGCTTTTATGCTCGAGAGGCTACAAACCTACGACTTCACGCTCAGGAACTACAAGTCTATGATTTCACGCTCGATGGTGTTTAGTTTATGCTCAGAGGCTGCCAACTTACGATTTCGCGCTCCATGACTTCCCGCACATCTGAAAGATATGCAGGCCAGAGTACGCGTACATCTGAACAATCCTCAAGGCGGTCAATTACAGGAGTTCATACAGAAGATACTCCTTCTTGACCTCAAGATATCCCAAGTACCCGAAGCATACAGACTTCAAATATTGAAAAATTACTCTTCTTCATGGGTCGATTCGAAGTTCATCCAGACTCTAGTCTGAATATTTCATCTACCAAGATGGCAAATCAGCTTGACAGCCATTTCTCGCCCTGTTCCAAGGGATTTTCGAGAAATCATTCTTGAAGATGATGTCTGAACAAAGAAATTCTGTTTATCAGAAGTAACAGTTTAGGATTCTACGCGATTCCTCACTCCTAAACAGCAGGACAGTTTGAACACTCAAAATGCTAAAGCGGCTTTCTACACATCCCTAAGTTATGCGTAAAAGACAGGACAGGATCTATCACTCTTTCTAAATAGAGTCGGCGTAAAGAATCAGACTTGTCGAAGCTACACATATTCAGACTTCACAGCAAAGTATGGCAACATGATCATATGCACGAAAGAAAGACGATTTTATTAAAATTAAAAGCATGATTACATGAAGGAAATCCAGTCTACAAGGGTTTTCTTCATTCTTCATGACTACATATGAGGGAAATCCCGTCTAAAAAGGGCTTCCTCATCATCGTCTGAAGATCGCACCGAGAAGCTTTTTTGCCAGGTTCTCACATTGGTGAAGGTCTTCCTCTTCTTCCAAATCGGTTCTTCGACATCCACAGTTGATGAACAAGAAGATGATCAATGGCGGGAGGATACAAAAATGGGCATAGACCCATCCTCCAACAGAAGGAAAGCAGAGTAAATCTGCTTTCATACATACCACCGCCACTCAAGTCGGGACAGAGCTAGTTTGTCTGCTCTCCTCCTCGGAGGTAACGGGAGAAGGTGCCACTTGCAAGCAGCATGGTAAAATATGATTCTTCTTCTCTCCCGAAGAACCACCATACAAAGTTGCTGATTATCCCGAGCAAAGGAGGCTATGATATCCTTCCATGATCCATCGTTGCAGAGGACATTTGCTCGAAGACGCCATCTTTTTCGGCTCCTTACATGCTGGAAGAGCATGATCTCCTTCTTCTTCAAGTCGACCCGACGAACTCCGGCCATCATCTCTGAAAGATGAGGGAAGTGTGGGAAGAACAGGAGAACTCCTCAGCCTTTTTATAGGCGAGAGAGAGCACCGATCCCCAATAAATCTGCCACAAAGTCAGCCTCGACCGTTTCAAAACTCCATTCAAAAACGTTGCGAGTTACGAAGAGCGGTTCATGCTTCATTCAAAGCGTTTCAAATTACGAGGAATTTAAAAGCTTTGAAGGAGGTCTTGTAGAAGCATGAAAAAATACGCTGGATAGCTCTACGCAGCATATTGATGCAAAGCAGCGTAAAAAAGAGGACTTCAGAGCCGTCAACGTGCAAACAGAGCTTCTCTGCCAAGCATAGCGTAAAATATGGGCTCGAGGACCATCCGCGTAGAGAAGTATGTCCAGGCTGCTTCAGCGTAAACAGGGTGCTTCATCACCTTTATGGCGTAAAAATCATTATATTTCAATGCAGCATTGAAGTGTACGAGGGATGCTTCGTATTCTCCGAAGTGAACCTGTCAGATCCTGCAATGAACCTGTCAGATCCTGCAATGAACCTGACGTCTCGACTTCTGATAAAGGGATACTGCTCGACTACCCAGGCGATGGCTATAAATAATGGCGCGGCACTACAACCCAGGCTGTCATTTACTGCCATTTCCTTTGCATAAAATCGCTTTTACGTACACAGAGGAATACGCTGCCTAGTTTTACACAGGCAGGTAAGAGCTCCTTACGCTTAGCGAAAGACAAACCGCCTGCCACATCAAAAGCTGCACTCCGTACGGGACTCGAGGCGTGTCTCTGCATTTAATGCACAGAGTGGTGACAGGCCCTCAAAGCACGTCTCTGTAATTAATGCGCCGAATACTGACAGATGCCTGAGGCACATCTCTGCGTTTGATGCACAGAAGGGTAGCATACCTTCAAAATATGCCTCTGTATTTAATACGCAGGATGATGGCGGATCTCCATATTTAATGCAGGAGATTTGATTAAATGTCCCCGAACCGTCGTTTAGTGACATCCTCTTTTCGAGAGTTGCTCCTACGCATACAAGTGAATGCGCTGCCTAGTTTTACATAGACAAACGTGAGCTCCTTACGCTCCGCAGAAGACGAACAGACTGCCACGACAGCCGTTACTCTTCGCACAAGATTCAAGGATGGAGGCAGATCTCTGTATTTAATGCAAGAGATCTGATTATCTCCAAGAGCCATAATTTCGGCTAAAGATGTCCATATTATCACTCTGGCACGATGCGCAGCGGCTTCTAGGCCTATTCAGCTTCGGTGCCTACTCGGCTTCTACGCCTATTCAGCTTCGGTGCCTGCTCGGCTTCTATGCCCATTCGGCCTTCTGTGCCCACTCGGCCTCTATGACCACTCAGCCTCTATGACCACTCGGCTTCTACGCCTACTCGGCTTCTATGCCTATTCAACTTCTATGCTGGTTTGATAACTATTTGGCTTCTATGCCATGGTGACAAACATTGGCTTCTATGCCAACCTCTTCTACACGAGGGATACCTACCTACGTGGCTTATATGTCGCGATCTTTGTAGCAGTTATACGCGTTTTGTCCCTTAGTTGGACCCGTGTCACACGCTCATTCAAAGGATCATCTATACGCAGGCATTGGTTATTTTAACCATTGTGTAAAAGGGTGATGTACTTTCCACTACTCGGTTTTTACACCGACTGAGTGGTCACTGTCACTAAAACTCTATAAATATAGACCTCTATCAACAGAGGACAAGGTCGAACGATCAGAAATAGGTCGACAAATTGGAGAAAAAGAGGAGAGAGAGAGAGAGAGAGAAAGAAAGGAGAATCCAGAGCTCAGGCAAAGAGAAGGGATCGACGACTTTTGTCACGACCCGCACCCGGAAAATCGGGCATGAGTCGTGGGTACGTCCAGCCTACGCCGCAGCATCGGCGGTAAAACGCTGTCTAGGTCAACTAACTAGATAATAATCTCACACAAAAAATCGGCCATGACCTCTCCAAAAGGAGGGCAACCACACAAACAATATAAACCTGCCAAGAACTCAACTCTACACGGAGGAGCAAATATCACAATGATAATCACAATATACTCAATCACGAATCTAAGTACGATAAGATAACACAGAGATCTAACAACTATAAAGTCTAACTAACAACAACTACTACAACAACCACAACATCAATAATAATAATACAACAATATCTAAAATAATATACAAACAAGGTCTCAATCCAAAACCGGAGACAAATCCAGTGCTAAAAGCTAATAAAAACAACAACAAAGTCTCGGTGATCCCGGCTACCAACCCGGAAATCACCCCTAAGCTAGAGGGTCCCTGTCTGCACCATCGACAGGCTCAGGTCCATAAAACGTCGGACACCACTTCGTCGGATACTCTGAAAAATATGTCCAGTCAGGACTGGAGCAAGTACATCTCTAACAGCAGTTCCATTTAAATGATAAAAACTATAAAACAGTTATAGCAAGTAACAAGAAGAATGAAGCAAGTATGAAACAAGAAATATATATATCACTGGTGCATATGCAGGAAGATCAGAAACAAGATAGTAATAAATGTGAGATACAGGAAATCTAAGCTAAGATCAAGTCCGTGCACATGAACATGTAGTGAGTCCAGCATAAAAAACATGTAGTGAGTCAAGTCCAAAAACATGTAAGTGAGACAAGTCAAGAAATACATGAGAGTCCAGACTATAAAGAATGAACTCGGTGTCTTTGAAATACTTGTTTCGACATGTAAACGGCTAGGGGTATGTACGGCTCACCGCGCACTGGGTGCGCGGCTGCTATCATTCCAGATTAGACCAGAGGGAGTGATTCCTGATGATGCCAGATAGGAATGTTTACATGTCTACTCGAGTATTTCTCCGCCCCGACTAATACAAGTGGATCCAAGATCCGACACGCAAATCAAGATAAGTCCAGCCTGTACATGAATGATGCCTGTAGTGATGCCTGTAGGTGATGCCAGTAGTGATTCCAGAATAGAGGCCAGAAACATGAAATGTACGTGTCGCAAGTAAATAAATCCAAAAATATCAGTCAGTGTCCCGTGTTGTGCCAGAATAATCATATGATACTATACTAGAAACTGAATCATAATAATTATCAGATAATAAAAACTATCAGAGAATGTATTCGCCTGACGTCCTGAGCAACTGGCGATCCGAACTGGTGTCGCAAGGACCTAATATGAAAAACAAGGTTAAACAGGTTTCTAATGAGTTAAACAGACATAAAATAACTAAAAATAGGCTTCTAGGGTCGTTCTAGGTCAAACGGGTCAAACCGGTGAAATCTGGATCAAAAAGTCAACTCTGGGTCCAAAAAGTCAACTCTGGGTCAAAACTAGGTCAAAAGTTGACTTTGGCGGTCAACCGAGTCAACTACGGTCAAGTCTGGGTCAAACTAGGGTGCTCCTGAAATTCTAGGTCAAACCGAGGTCATTAAGCTAGAAAACTCACAAACTCGCCTCCTTGAGATACCGGGATACCCTCGGTATCCGATACCTCAACCTAGGCCACGCACCCCGCCTATACCCTCTAAAACCTATGCTAGCACGCGTAAATATATACACATAAGCATATAAAAATCACTCCAAGATATTTCCTAGGCTAATGCTCAATTACCCCGCTCGAAACGCAATACCATGAATATCTCAAGGTATTGAGATACCTCGGTATCTCAAGGTATTGAGATTTCGCTCTAAAACCCCTCTAACTAGCTATCTAGCTACTAATTATGCACCTAGTTATTAATCTAGGCTAGGTGATATAGATATCTACCATATTTATATATATCTAAGTATGTATATACCTATATATATAGATATCCACACATATATACCCAAATACCCATTATCTTACCTATACACATATATATATAACTTATAGGCATATAGATATCTATATCCTAGATAGGTATATCTAAGTATCTAGATATCTACCTATCTAGTATCTATCTATCTAAATACCTAGCTATCTATCTATTAATCTAGCCCTCTAACTATCTATTTATCTATCCACTTATCTATCTAACAAGTTATGTATCTATCTATCTATATAGTTATATCTATTATCTATCTATGAATCTAGCTATCTATCTTATTATCTATCTAGGTATCTAACTATCTATCTAACTATCTAGTATCTATATAGTACCTATTTACCTAGATACCTATCTACCTATTTATGAATCTATTTATCTATATATCTAGTTAACCATCTATCCACCAATCTATCAAACTATCTATCTATCTATCCATATATCTATCTATCTATCAATATATCTAACTACCTAGTTATCTATCTATCTATCTAATCTATTTGTATCTATCTATTAATTATCTTGTATCTATCTATTTATCTATATCTATATCTATCATCTTATCTATCTATAATCTATCTATCCCTCTACTACCTAACAATGTATCAATCTATCTATATCTATATGTATATACCTCTCTCTCCCTCTCTCGCATTGCTACTGCTACTGCTAGCTCTCGCTTACTGCTGCTGCTGCTAAGCATGCTGCTACTGCTGCTGAATTTGCTGCTGCTATGGCTGCTGGTTGCAGCTCCCTGCTGCTGCTGTAGGCAGTGGCTGCCCCCCCTTCCTCTCACATACACACACACACACACTCCCATATACACATATATATATCAACCCATATATATATATATATATATATATATATATACATACACATATATAACTATATATATATATAACTAGATACATATATATACACACCTATATATCTATATACTAACACACACTAACACACTCACACACACACTAAAACACACACACACACAAATATATACATAGCTATATATATATATATAAACACACACATTAATATATATATGCACACATACAAATATATATATATACATATCAATACACACACACTCTAAGATATATATATATATACACATACACATTCAAATATATATACATATGCACACACAAGCACACTTACACATATACATATATATATATATACACATAGACATATACACACACAAGCACATAGATATAAATACACACATATATATATAAATATATATATACATAAACACACATACATATATATATAAATATATATATATAGATAGATATATAGACACATATACACTAACACAACACAACACACAACAACACACAAACCACACGCCCCACTCACGCCCAACGACCCCGACACTCACCAATATCCTAAAATATATAAAATATAACTCGAAAACTCTAACACACACTCCCCGATACTAACCCAACGCGCGCACAAGCCCGAAACGAGGAAATCAAGTCGAAATGGCCGTTCGGTCATTTCGACGAACACGTGGTGCGCGGCTCGGAAAACCTCCTGAAACGCACACCAAACGAACTCAGAATCGGCCCAAAATTTACCCACGCACTCTACACGATGTCTAGATCCTAGAAAATATACTCCCACGTCGATTCTAGGCCCGTGGCGGAAATGCGCACGTACTTAGAATCGGCGACGACGAAAAGCCCCAATTTCGTCCGAAATGCCCGTTTCTCCGTGACGCGGCTTCACGTGTCCGAACGAAGACACGCACTCACCCTCTAGACATCCGACAACGTCTACCTAGGTCCATCTAACCTAGGGCATCACCCAAAATTGGGCCAAATTCGGATTTCACCCGAAATTGACACAAAACCTAGTGTTAAAGTCTCTAAACTCAACCAAACTAGTTCCAACTTCCTCCCACGGGTAGCCTAATGGTCTAGGAAGGTTCTACAACACTAATTACACTACTCAAAAATAATTAGGAAGGAGAAAGTTAGGTTTTACCTCTTGGGAGTTGAAATCCCAAGGCCAAAGTCTCACAACCCCTAGAAATCACCTCCCTCAAGCTCCAAGCCACCAAATCTAGCTTCCATACTAGATCTAAGCTCCTCACACCTAGGTTAGGGAAAAAGCAAGGTTAGGGCTAGCATAAAGAAGAAGGAATGGAAGAAAGAAGAAGAAAAATGGAAGGAAGACTTACTTGGAGAAGGAAGGAAGAAGAAAGAAGAAGTGGAGAAGAAGAAGAAGAAGTGAAGAAGAAGAAGAAGAGGAATAAGAAGAGGGGCTGCTGTGAATGGTCGGGTAGGGCTGTGGGAATAGGCCGACCAAGTGTAAAATAGGTTCCACAAGTTGGCTGATGTCCAAAATGCCCTCCCGTAACTCGGTTTTGGGTTTTAGGTTCCAAAAGCACTCAAACTAGCTCCAACTCTCTCCCACTAACCTCCTAAAAATAAAATAAATATTCTAAACCCAAAAATAAGTCTCACAAGGGTGTGGGCTGGGTCAGACATGGGTCCACTAGGGTCTGACATGGGTCCAGGCTAGCCAAAATCCTAAAACAATCAATATAAAAAATAATACAATCAATAACTAAATATAAATACAATTAATTAAAAATAATGCACAATTAACTAAATTAAAAATAAAAAAAATACTCTGCTCTGGAAATGGGGTGGTGACAACTTTGGCATCGGACATTCACCCTCTTCAGCAACCTTCGAAGCTGCTACCTGTCTTCCGCGGCACTTCTTCAACATCGTGTGGTCCAAGGGCTAAAGTGATCGACTGCAGATCAGACACCTATAGCAATATTCACCCAGATTAAATAAATTGTACTTAGACATCCTCGTGTAGGATCAAATTTGTACAATCTTGTTTGTAAACATAAAAGAAGGGCGGGTCTTCGTACAAGACCTCATTTTTCGTATTCATCAAATCTTTTCTCGTTTATTATCCTAAACATCCGAGAGTCCATTTCCACATCGATGTTTGTCCGTGGAGGGAGTGGCAAAGAGCATTCCAGAAGTTCTTTCAAACTTGTTGGTTTCTAGAGAAGATCAACAAAGATGATCAAATCTCACTTTAAGCAACGATGATCTTCATCACACCAGCAACAACGGCAAAAACCTTCAAGAAATTCTTCACTGGGTCAAGAGATTTACCCTATATTCTACAACTTTGAATAATTAACTTTTTAACAGTTACAACTTATTACCTTCCATCACTTTACCATCAATTTTAACAGTAGTTGACTATAAGTTTTTTACTATTTTACCTTTTAAGAACTTGTAAAATTTTTATCCCTTCTTCCTCATCACCCTTAGTCAAATGCAGTTTGTCTACCTACTCCTCCACCTCCACCTCCATCCCCAATGCCTTTTCTTGCAACACTTTCCCAACTCATGCCTCCCTTATACCCCCTGCCCTATTGTAACCACCTCCCTACAACCCCTCCCTATTTCATGCCTCATCCCTCCATCATTCTAAACCCCACAATTTTTGAATAAATAATTTGTTTCTAGTAAACTATGAAATTATCTTTTTTTATTCTATCTAATAGCAAAAAAGACTTATAATATGCTATTCAATTTAGAAGGAAAATTTGTATCTCTTCTTATTGAATGAGCAAGACCAAAATAATACTCTCATATTTATGTTGTTACATCTAAAATAACAAGATAAAAAATCTACAAGTATCAACTACCTATATATAATTCGTTTGAGATAGGCTACGATAACAACCAAATAAGTTGACAATCTACATGTATCAACTACCTATATACAAATGTATTGAGATAGGTTAAGATAACAACTACATTGAATCTTGGTTGGATAAGAATAAAGCTCTTGACCAAGTCCATGTGTAGAATATCTCAAATGCTTCCCCTCAAGTTGGCGATGTAGTGGAGATATCGAGCATAGTCAACTATTTCGTAAGGCGTTGAAATGTGTTGCCTCAAAGAGGTTTGGTGAAGGGATTGAAAAGTGGATTATGGGAGAGAAGAGGACAAGTAGAAATTAATTTGGACTAGATTTTTTGCAAACAAAATGACAATCTAGCTTAATATATTTAGTCTGCTCATAAAAAATGTATTCTCTGCAATATAAATTGCAGCCTTATAATCATAAAAGACTGACATTGGTTGTGGATAAGTAACACAAAGATCATAAAGAAGATATTTTATTCATTGTAATTCACATGAAAGAGTAGCTTGAGCATGATACTTGGCTTCTATAGAAGAACGAGAGAATATAGGTCTTTCCTTATTCAAAAATATTGGACTAGAACCCAACATTGTAAAATATTTTGTTGTAGAATGACGTGTAATTAGACAATCAGCCCAATATGAGTTGGCAAATCCACTAATATAAAGTGAGCTTGTGGATGATAATAAGAGTCTCTTACCAATTAATCCTTTTAAGTAATAAAGGATGAGCATAGCCGCATCTAAGTGAGTGATGCGTGGAGCCTGCATAAATTTACGTAGAATGTTAACAACATATTGAATGTCAGGTCGTGTAACTATGAAATAAAGATGATGACCAATAAGACTAGCATAGAATATTGGATCGGGAAGAGGATCGTCATCTGTAGGCCGAAGGCTTAATTGTTGTTCCATTGGAAAATCAGTTACATGGGTACCAAACATGCTTTAATCCTTTAAGATATTAAGAATATATTTTCTTTGATAAAGAAAGAATTCCTTTAAGCGAACGAGAAACCTTAATTCCAAGAAAATATTGTAACCGATCTAGGTCTTTGATTGAAAAAAAGATTTTTTTCAATAAATTATTTTAGTTCAGAAATGACAATCTTTAATATTTCATATAATAATGATATCATTGACATAGACAAGAACATAGAGAGTACCTCTCCCTTAAGCATATGTGACAAGGCTATAATCATCAATGGATTGTCTGAACCCCTTTTTTTATTAATGTAGAGAATTTTTTTGAAAATCATTGCTTAGAGGCTTGTTTAAGGCTATATAAAGATTTGTTCAGTTTACAAACACACACCTCCCCGTTTTCGAAAATGTAGATGCTAATTTCATGTAAACGTTTTCATGAAGATTACCTTGTAAGAAGGCATTATTGATGTCAAGTTATTGTAGAGAGCAACACTTAACAGCAATAATGGAGAGAAGAACTTGAGTAGTGACGAATTTGACCACTGGTTTGAAAGAATAATGATAATCAATTTCCTTAACTTGTGTACATCCTTTCGAAATAAGGCAAGATTTATAGTGTCCGACGGAACCATCATAACGTTATTTAATTTTTTTAGACCCATTTACATCTAATGGGCTTTTTACTAGTTGATAGAGGAAATAAAGACCAAGTGTTAGCTCAAGTGATGCAATCTCTTTCTCCATTACATCTTGCCAGACAAAGGATTCCTTAGCTTGTGTGAAAGAGGAGAGCTCATCGGGGGAAATAATATTAAACAAAAAGAACACGATGAGTGAAAGAAAATTTTTGGAGTGAAATAAACATTGCGAGTGGGTATTGAGTGACCTATGAATTTTTTGAGCAAATATAATCTTTTTAAATATGAGGGGGTTCATTAGGTATGACTCGAATGTAATACCTCATTCTGCACGGTGCATATAGAGGTGTGTTGACTCAAAGAAGGACAAATTAGTTTGGTTTCACGTACAGGTAGTATGTGGAGTTCTTTGTGATCAGAGTATCACCTCGCAATGAACAGAGGCATGGTATGGGGATTGTAGATTAGATCAGTTGTAGAAGCATAAAAACTATATCCTAAAGAATGCCAAGTTTAAAGGAATAATGGCATACTTTCTTATAAATGCCTTTCCATGTTCAGTGTAACAAGGGCGTACTAGCCCTCAAAATCCAAACAATAGAACAGTGGTGCACTTCATATGATTTTCCTCAGCGACGTACAATGACACCATTCATCCAAGATGATATTATGGCATAAAATAATAAGGTTTTCCTCCAAGCATTAAATATAATGAACCGGACAGTTTGACAGAGCAGCCAAAGAGATCAAGTCATTAAATGCAGAGGACCTCCAAAGCACACAGACCTAGGTTTTAGTTAGCGATAAAGTGATGTCGATGCTTCATTTTTGTGCGCCAGTCTTTCCTCTTTGCCACACTACGCCAAGGTCGCTGCTTCGCCTCAGTATCCTTACATGCTATCCTTGGTGTAGTATTATTGCCACAACAAAAAGCTGTAGCCTCAGTCTAACATAGCAGTCGAGAAGATTGAGCCACTGACACACAAAAATTTGGTACGCTGACCGAAGTTTTCATTTTGTGACCAATACTTCCATTTTAGTCCAAATATACCACCATTGCTACTTTGCTTTGGTACACCAATTATGCTACTTCAGATATAGTATGTCGTTGATATTATCTCTTCTAGAATACGCCAACATTGATACTTTAGCAGCAGTTTGCTTAATGGTTTTACCTCTCCCTGAGTATGCTAACATTGATTTCTCAGTGAGAGCACGTCTTTGTTACTATCTCTTACTGGGTACGCCAACACTTATATGCAGCCTAAAAACGCTAGTATGCCGAAAGGTCTGTTTCTTTAATGACAGTATGCCAACATTCTATTTTCCTCCGAAGCACGCCGATAACCCACAGTGAGAGGTTATAATGACGTGTATCTCGTCCCTCAATCCTGATAAAATGTGCATGACCAACTACAACCACGACCTGAGTCTTCCTTGTATAGGGAGCCACGTGTCAAACTCGCAGCGAATTGTGTATCCACTTTGCAGAACGAGGGTGGAAAAAACCCCAAGTGAATGCGCAAAAATGAGAAAATATATTGTATATTGCTCATTTGTACATACACTCTCTAATAATGGTGTTTAAGGCTGAGCTACTATGAATAATGGGTCAGTGTATCCTATTACGGGGAAGGACAGAGAGAGAAGGACATAAGCTCTATGTGTCAATGTTGTCGAGGCTTTCTTGTTACTAAGTTTTTTGAGTATTCGTGTACTCTTTTATTTCTTCACTATCAAGTAGTCCAAGGAGTAAAGTGATCGACCGCATATCAAATCTCCATAGCTGTATTTTCCTAAAATTATTGTACTTTAAATTCTCGAATAAGATTTATTGTACCCTCTTTTCTCTTCCCTCAAGTTTGTAAAACAAGGTTCATACAACTTTTTATTTTTGGCAAACAAAATGGCGACTCTGTTGGAGAGAAAGCCTTCTCCTCTGATGAGAAGGTGGTAGCTCAACTTGATATTGCATTCTTGGAAACAATGCAAAAGATTCTGGTTATAAAATTCGACCAGCAAGCTTATGAAGAAATGATCGCTAGGGGTAGTCCTAGCCACTCATCCACAACCACATACCGTAGAGGAATGATGTCCAACTCAGTGTTGCACTTTATACGCAAGGCACAAAAAGTTTACATCCAAAGCCTAATGTAAAGAGGCAAAGTCTGTCTTCTTTTCCTTCCTCAGACTTGCGTGATATTATTGTACAAAAGAGTAAGCAGAAAGAGAGTTTTAAGCCAGCAATGGCACCTCCAAATGGGCATCGTTGTCATTTTTATCAAATTTTAATCAACTGTTGTTGTACCCAGACTGTCCAACCAGCTAGTAAATAGTCCATTTTTGACCGGTTGCACTATACCTCATCTTCTAAACAGTTCAATTCCTAAGATAAAGATGAAGAATTATTCTTTGCTTCTGTCAACATGGCATCGAGACTTCCTCACAATATAAGGTGTGCAAGACGTGGTATAGCGACATCTGCAAGCTAGAGGAGATTCAACCAACTTGTTGAATCTTTTGAAGTAGTGTACCGCAATACCCTCTCTCGAAATAGAGGACTTGCTCAGACGGAGAGGGGTCATTCTTCGGGATCTGAATCAGAAATTATTGGGGGTAGAAATCCTTCTGGATCTGAGACAGACAGTGGAGATTCCAGTTACACCATCCAGTCCACCAATCACTCTGCCGACCATAGAGAGATTATTGTCTATGCAATTAGTGATGAACACGACGCATCTACTTCACAAAATATCGAACAATGCCTTGGATATCTTGATATTGCACTCAAGGATATGAACTCAATAATGTAAAATATGGATCAAATAATTCTGACTCAATAGGCCAATACGATAGTACCAGTACATGTTGTTGAGATAGTGCAACCACCTATCAATGTGCAAAAGTCTCTTAGTAATGCAAACTCATATCCTGCCCTCAATAATTAGTCAGCAACTCCTTCTCTCAATCATTTTAATGCTAGGGTGGTCCTCCTCCTATGGTTGTACAAGTCCAGTCGACATCTTTGCAATCAATCATGCCACAACAGCTCGATGAGACTCAGCAGACTATCAAAGAGCTACGAGACTTACGTGACCAATTCGATGCTATGGCCAGTCGAGACAAGCTCCAGAAGCTTGGGATCAGACAACATTTCCCTCCTAAGTGATATAAAGTTGTCTACCCGCTTAAATAGATACATCTAACCATAACTCCTTTTGATGGAAAGATGTCACTTGGTCAGCATATGAACTATTTTAAAATGGTTGTAGGACATCTTCCAAAGAAAGACTCCCAGCTCACTAAACTGTTTATTGGTGCCTTGTCTGGTATAGACTAAGACTGGTTATGCAGTCTTCCTGATAATTGCATCTCATCATTCGAAGATTTGCGAAGTCTCTTTTTTTCGCAATTTTACGATTGAGGCATAGATATAACGATGTCGTCTCTTATCGACAACAAATAAAAGGAGAAGGAGTATGCTCGCGAATTCATTGAGGGCTTTAGACAAGCTACGTTGAAGATGCCCCCTAGAATTCCTAAAACCCATCTAAATGATACTTGGAGGAAAAGCTTACTGCCGAGGTTGAAATTATGTGTTGGTTCAGCCCAATTTATAGATTAGAAGGCATTTATCATGAATGCAGACGTATCTGAGCAAAATGCAAACGATGTCAACCTCAATTTTTTGAGGTTCAAAGGTTCAGAGGATAAAGGCAAGTGACTTTTCAACCTCAACATCAACAATAATATTCACAACAACAAAGGGAAAGAAGCTCTTGCTATAAACCAGTCCAAGCAACCCGCTCCTTCCCTAAATCAAAAAGTACCAGATCCTTCGAGGCCAAAAGAGGAATACTACTTCGTTGAAAGCAACATAATCAACATCTTTGATTACCTAATAAAGAGTAACAAGATCCAGTTGCCTGAAATAAAAAGACCCAATGAAGCCGGTAACACAGATGATCCAAAATATTGTCTATACAACTGATATCTACATCATCCTACGAGGGCTAGTTACATATTAAAGAAGAAGATCCAGCAGTTGATAGACTTCCAAGCTATCACGCTCCATAATGATGAGAAGATAATCATCACAAATTAGGTCTCTCTTCAATTTGGGGAATTTTCAGTACAAGAGGTGCCACATGGTGTCATGCTGATACCCAGCACAACAATGAAGATTGTTAATTTTCTACTAGCTTATAATCAACCTGAAGAATTGGTGCCCCTTACTACTCAATGGGGTAAAATCATGTGGATTCATCTTGATCTCCTGGGAGACTTAGAACAAGAAGCAGCATCTTCAAGATCTAAATCCAAGAATAAATATCGTAAGGACCGGTCATGCAATATGGTCTAACTTTTCCCTATGCCCGAGGAAGAGATGATAGAAGAGACTCAATCTAGCAAGAACTATCTGAAGTCCTATAAACAGGATCAGGAAGATGATCCTCCTACTACTTCTACTCCTACCACCCCTACTACTGCTGAACCAGAATCCTCCAGACTAGCTATGAAAGAAAATAAGAATCAGAAGGAAGTGTGTTTCGACAAATCCTTGAAGAAGAACTCGCCACAAGGACTTGAAAAGCCATACAATTTTGATATATTAGCATATCTTAACAATACACCGCCCGACTTTTAATCTTTGAACTACTTCTTCTTTTGAAGGAAACTCGGGATGCTTTGAGCGAGGCACTCACACATGCAGATTCATACTTAACGTGGCTCAAATCCTGAAATAAAGACCCATTGGCGTACCCGTGCTACCTTAGTGTGATAAAGAAAATTTCTAATATTACCTTCATATAAGATGATATGATGCTAAAGGGCAACCGACAATATAGGCTATTTTACTACACCGGCTATATCAGTTCCATTAAAATAAACCAGATTCATATTTACCTAGTTTCATCGCTCGGCATTATCCTAAGGAACTTACAACTAGCTTTGAAATTTTTGTCGTATAATCTAACAACCACCAACACTAGAATCTTAGGCTTCAATGCTCGAATGAGCCGTCACTTGGGAAGATCTGCTTGAAAATTCAAATAGGAGACTCTGCACTGAAGTCACGTGTTATGTGATTGATTTAGAAGAATCCTACAATGTCTTGTTTGGACAGCCATGGATACACGAAAATAAGGTTGTGCCCTCTACTCTACACCAGTGCTTCAAATATATGGATGGACAGGGTGAAGTCAAGACAGAGTTTGAAGAAATCAACCCGTTTAAAGGTGTTGAAACATATTACTATGATTATGTGCTATACATACCAAAATACCTCGAAGAAGAAGCAAATAAAGCTGACGACGAGGCTAAAATCCCTCCAGCTACAGAACCCCTAATAATTCGGGTTAAAGGACATACCACTTGTCTAAGTCCTTTGGAACCACTTGTAATTCACCTTCTTAAGTCAACACAAGAGGAAAATGTGAAGGAATTATTACTTCAGGGGCCTCTTATTATCCATCTCTATAAGTCAATATGTGGAAAAAAAGAAGCAAAGAGCCACTCGTGATCAATATCACCAAAAGTAGGCTGGCAGAGCCTCCGCTTATCATCAATGTGCCTCACGATAAACTACCTGCACTAGAGACTCTACCTCTTATTATCAATCTTTCTAAGCCAGTTGCCAAAATCGGGCCAAAAATTGAATATGTAAAGGAAGAAGAGATCTTGAACATTATGAATAAAGAAGATGCTTCTTCTCACTATATTGATATTGACCCATTTTCTAGAGTGTTCTTAAATGAATTGTATGATTATAAACCTTAATCTATCCCGGTACAATCCCCATTCCAAATGAGCACCTCATATGGGTCATCTAACGCTGCATGCTTTATGGTCCCGGCAAGGCCGAACTATGATCACCAGATAATCTTTGGCAAACCCAGAATCAAGAAGGTGACATAAACCAACGACTCAGACAAAAATACTGAAAGGATACAACTTCATTGATAAAGTCAACCTACTAAGAACAATATGTAAAATATGGGCTATAATCTGAAGTCGGATAAAGGGCTCAATTATGAAAAAGGTTGGCGCATTCCTATACGTCACTTTTCTCCAAAAGACATGTATGAGACCTATTACCAGAATACACATAGGAGTTTAGGCTATGTCACTCCTCCGACTCCTGAAAGCTCAAAATTAGAAGAAGAAATACCTTATCATTCTTCCGAATCATCATTCTGGGACTCTGATGGAAGAACAGGTGATATTTTCAAGCATACTTTATCTGTCAACATGGTATCATCCGATTCAGATAAAGAGGATGATCAATCAGTGGACTCTTTTGAGAATAATCCATGGGCACAGCGGATGGATTCACAATAGGTGCTTCAGTTCAAATAACGTGAACCACCTACGAAAGATAAAATTATTCAAATCGGTGTAGGGGGTGAGTTTTCTCCAAAACTAATCTTTATTATTAAGAACCTCTCTGATGAAGATAAATAAGCCCTAGTATAACTCATAAAAGAATACATTGACGTCTTTGCTTAGAACTATGAGGATAAGCCTGGCTTATATCCTCAGATAGCCAAATATAAGCTCACCATCCTTCAAAATGCAAAACCGGTGAATAAGCAACAACGAAGATTTTATCCAGATATAATTGATGCATTCGAGGCCGAAGTCAAGAAGTTGATAGCATGCGGCTTTGTCCGAGAAGAACAATATTTTGATTGGGTGGCCAATGGGTTCCAGTCATAAAGAAGAACGGGAAGATCCGAGTTTGAATAGACTACATGAATTTAAAATCAGCTTGCCCAAAAGTTGAGTTCCCTCTCCTCATTACAGATGTCATGATTGATAACACTAGCAATTTTGAGCGAATGTCATTCATGGATGGATTCTCAGGATACAATCAAATCAAGATATGCCACAAAGATAGAAAATATATGTTATTCTAGATACCGGTAGGAGTGTATTGCTATACAGTGATGCCTTTTAGCTAGAAGAACGTAGGGGCAACATACCAACAGACCATGAGTATAATATTCCAAGAACATTTATGAAAGATAGTAGAATGTTACATGGACGACATTGCAGTCAAAATTTGTTACAAAGATGATCACTTGCGAGATCTTTGGATGGTATTTTATCTGATGCACTAGCACCAACTTAAGATGAATCTAACTAAGTCCTTCCTGGGAGTCTCCAGTAGTAAGTTCCTTGGGTTCGTGATAACCTCTAAGGTATCCACCTTAATCCAGATAAAGTCAAAGCTATTCTCGAGATACATCCTCCTTGCAACCTCAAAGAGCTTCATGGATTACAAGTCAATTAGCATAGATCAGAAGATTCAGATCAAATCTTTCCAGATGGTGTCAACCATTCACTCAACTAATAAAGAAAGGGGTAACGTTTGTATGGAATGAAGCATGTCAACAAGCATTCAACTAAATCAAGTGATACTTGACAAATCTGAATATTCTAGTAGCACCGGTAGTGGAAAAATCTTTCTTGTTGTATGTTCGAGCAATGGACCACTCTTTAAGCACTTTACTAGCCTAAAAGAATGGTGAAGGTTGTGAACAAGCCATCTACTACCTCATTCGCATGCTGGTAGGTGCTTAACATAGATATAATCTGTTGAAAAAGGAGTATCTTTCTCTAATATTTATTATTCAGAAGATATGTCATTATGTGAAAGGTTAAACAATTCATGTTATATCCAGGGTGAATCTGCTTCGGGTGCTAATGACCAACCCAAGTACCCTTAATTTTTGTTTGGCTATATGGGCAATGTTTTTATTGCCTTATGACATGGTATATGTCCCTCAAAAGACAGTAAAAGGCCAAACATTGGCTGACTTCCTAGCATCTTATACTGTACTGAAACCTCTAAACGATATGACAATATTCCCGATGAAGTAATGGAATCCAATATGGCAATGGGAGATAAAACCTGAAAACTATTCTTTGACGGAGGATCGAGAATAGGACCTAAAGGCAATATCGGTGCTGGAGTGGGAATAGTTCTTGTTTCTTCTAACAAGCTGTTTATTCATCGTGCATATTACCTAAGAGAGACATGCTCTAATAATGTAGCAGAATACAATGCTTTGCTCATCGAACTTCAGTTAGATAAGCAGCTGGATGTCTAGTATCTAGAAGCCTTTGGCGACTCTAAACTGGTAGTCAATCAGGTTAGAGATGAGTATGAAGTTCGCCATGAAAACCTTATTCCTTATCATAAAGCTAGAATCAAATTGGCTTCAACTTTTATTGGTTTCTACATTGAGTATGTACCCCGACTTTAGAATACGGAGGCAGATGCACTTGCCGGGCTGGCCGTTTATTTGGCCTTTCCATAAGAAAGGCAGCAATCGATCACTATAAGTGGTCGAGAGTTATTTTGTGCCAAGAATAATTTACACATCGAAAGCAGCTTCAAGGTGAAGTCCCTTCCTAATTTTGAGTACTAGAGGCTTCCTTTTATAGATTACGTAGTTTATGGAATTCTTTCCAATGACCCGAAAGAAGCTACCTCTAGCAGGATATGCTCACTTCGGTTTTATTATGATGCAGCATCGAATCCAATGTATCGTTGATCATACGATAGACTCTTAGTACGATTCCTTTCTGACCTAGAAGCAAGATGGGTATTCTGTGAGGCTCACGATGGTGTTTGTAGAGCACACCAACCAGGCCCTAAACTTTAAGATAGGCTCAAAAGGCTGGATTACTATGGGCCTACCATGGTAGTCGATGCTGTAGACTATGCTCATAAATACAGAGCATATTAAATCTATGTTGATTTTATCTATCAACCGTCAAGAGTTCTTACACCCAACGGCTGTATCCTGGCCTTCTGAATCTTGGGGGATGGATATTATTGGCCATATTGCCCTCCATCATCCAGAGGTCATCGATTTATCCTAAATATAACTAATTATTTCTTTAAATGGGCTGAAGCAGTACCGTTAATTGAAGTAAAGACATCTAATGTGATTAGCTTCGTCAAACACCATGTCATCTATCACTACGGTATTCTTGGAGGATAATACATGACAACGGGTCATAATTTTCCATTCAGGCATTCTATCGATTTTGTGACAAGAATTGGATCTAGAATATGGCGTCCACTATATACAATCTAGCAGCTAACGGCCTAGCTGAAGCATTCAAGAAAACAATAATTAAGCTCCTCAAGAAGTTGGTTTCATCCAACAAGCACGATTGAAACAAAAAATTTGATATTGCTTATGGGCTTACCGCATAACGGTATGAATGCTCACCGGTTGCACATCATTCTCTCTAGTCTACGGATGTGAGGTGGTTCTTTCTCTCAAGATCCAGATCCCTTCTCTCATAGTAGCCATCGTTAATAACCTAAAATTGAGAACATTGATCGACTGCGACTACAAGAATTAGAAGTATTGGATGAGAAGCACTTATATGCTCAACAACATATTGAGTTATATTAAGCACTTATCTCCAGAGCTTTTAATAAAAAAGTCAAAGAAAGAATATTCTAATTCAATGATCTCGTCCTTACGGTGCAAAGACCAATGATCATGACTCACAAAAGCAAAAGAAAATTCCAAGCTAAATGGGAGGGTCCTTTCATAGTGGAATCAGTATATTCCAATAGTGCTTATAGGCTTACAAAGCCTAACGAAGATTTGCTTATGATGCCCATCAATGGCAAACTTCTTAAGAGGTACTATGTCTGAGCTGGAATTGTGCTCTTTCTCCCTAGCAGGTCATGTATAAATGTACAACGTGATATTTATATCCCCAATAATGTATATTATAATCCTTATCAGCAAAGTTCTTTCTCATTTTGAACCATTACCTATGTTCAAGAGTCTTGAACATGTTTTAGGTGATAGGTCCTAAAAATTCCTCGGTATAGTCCAATCTACTAAAGAAAATGATCATGTTCATATTACCTCTGTATTATTTTCTTCCACAAATTCAAAATCTATCGCGTCCATATTACCTCTAATAGTGTTTTCATCTTTAAACTTGTTACTTGTACTTAGTATAAGTATGCCATGGGTAACCAGTCCACTATAATCAACCATAAAGTATTCTTCCACATCCAAATTATCTCTGAGCAGAGGCATTTGATGGGGTCTTGTCTTGAAAATCCTATTATGTCCATATTACCTCTGATAGTGTTTTCATCTTCAAAATTGTTACCTATTCTTGGAATAAGTATGCCATGGATATCAAGTCCACTAAATGATATCCATTAAAGTATTCTGCCATGTCTATATTACCTCTAAGTAGAGATATTTGATGGGATCCTATTTCGAAAAACCTATCACATCCACATTACCTCTGATAGTGTGATTCTTTCTAACTTCTATATCTAATATTAGGCACGTAATGGATAATAAGTCAACAAAAGCCTTTTAAATCTGTGACATTTTTGATATCGTTATTCAGGTCACAAAAAAAAAATTTATTAATAGAAAATGAGGAAAGAAGACGATAATACAAATACTTAGAAGGAGGAAGAATCAAAGTCTTCCAAATTATTTAAAAATATAGCAAGAGCATACAGAACGTAGGCGTATGATGATGCAAGCAATCGACGTAAAGCTTCTGTTCTGGCTTGTTCTTCTTCTCTCCCCGAGTCAGCAGAAGGATTATGGGAATTGTTGATCTCGATCTGGGGAAGGATGGATTTATCCAATGAGGGGCCAATAAGGCCCGAAGAAAGTTTGTCTTACACAAGTGAGCGGAGGCTCCTTTTTTCTCCTCGAAAGGAGGCGGTACAAGAGTGGTAAAAGTATGCTTAGAGTTAGTTATAACGGGTGAGGAAGCAGTTGGTTCTTTGGACTCTCTTGTCTTCTTTTTGGAGGTGCCTTGGAAGCTATTACCAAGTTTAGATGAGGAGTGTTGAACTGAATAACTGACCCCACTATTTATAAGAAAGTGGGCGAAGGTTCAAATTTCTACACATTATTTATCAGTGAAAGAAGGCGACTATTTAAATCCCAACACATGATTCATCAGTGAAGGAAGGTGACAATTTATTTTTTAAAGCAAAAAATCGTACACAGAATTTAAAGCATGAATATTGGGATTTTGCGTGTCCTTCTAAGGACTCTCGGGTATAAGAAAAAGATGCTCGCATAATATACACGCTAAACCGTTGTCAGATAGCGATGTATAATGCACGTAGGGGATAATCCTCTCTAAATACGCGGAGTTGATTCCTTTCTTCTCCTTGGTCGAGGTAGGTATTGATCATTCAGTAACACGTAGACAATAAAGCAGAATTAAGCCAAAATTTTATTGGCATGCAAATCATGATTATATATGATAGAAGTCTATTATATTTGGTTTTTCATTTTAGGCTCATGATTACATATGATGTGGATCTATCATAGAGCCATCCCAATCTTTTTACTCCTCGGTGCAAACCTCAATACATAAAAATAAATCCATACTGATGGATAACAAGAGAGGTTGCAACATAGAGCTAGGCCTACATAAATTTATTTAAAATATGCATGAGCCCCTTTGTCATGAGGATGCGTCGCTGCTAGAAGTCCCGGTTTGGATTCTTTTCCCAACCCTGTAATCGATACAGCGGCCATGTAAGGGAGTGATCCCAGCAAGCTGGGTTTGAAGACAGCAAACAGTCTTCAAGGTAATATATTTGTTCAGTACGAACAATAAGACGTATGATATCTTTTTATGCTCCATCACAAAAGAAGCTAGCCTACAGGCCCTCTGCACAGAAGAAAACATGTTATGATGAATTCTTAAAACTTTCGGCAAAGAAGTTGCGTTACGCGCACAAACCAAAATGGTTAAGGAAAGACTGAAATGTGCGCACACTTATTATTCTAAAAAGAAGAAAAGTGTGCAAAAAAAACTTAGAGAATGTGCATGATAACCCTTTTCACACCGAACAAGGAAAATATGTCGAGGAGAGGATTTCGCTCTAACAGGGGGAAATACATGCATCGTGTCTGTGAAATTCCCTATACTCTCTTGAAGTTCTCCACCCTTTATATTATACATAAGAAAAAAGAAGGAAGAAGAATTTGACAGCAGCGATCTCCGTATAAGTATCTCACCCATTATTTGGAATCATCTCTCCTTTAGCCCTCTAGGAAGCCAGCAGAACCAACTATGCCATGTCGCTATGTTCATCGCCTAGACTTGTACAAAGAGACAACCATGCTCAGTCTCACAGCAAGTAGAAAAAAGTTAGAGACCTCTGACAGGGTTTTACCCTATTTATAGAGTGGACGGTGATACCTCAAATTCTGAAATGACCCCCGGGAGTCTCTCCCATAAAGTCACATTCATCGCCTTGAAGACTATGTCAAATCAATGAGCGGGTCAAAACTTGACAGATCAATAAGACTGAATAGACCCATCGGCAGTCTGTTAGGATTCTGCACCAAATGTGCTCATAAGATCTGAACTAGGTTTTTATGCTTCTACTTCAAAGGATTTCAAATATATTTTACAAATTTAAAATTTTTGAAGGGGGACTTGTAGAAGCATAAAGTATGCCTTAAAGGATACCAAGCTTAAAGGATCAATGTCATACTTTCTTATACATGCCTTTCCAAGTTCAGTAGAACAAGGGCATACTAGCCTTCAAAATCTAGACAATGGAACAGTGTCGCACTTTATTGATTTGCCTCAGCGGTGTACAATGCCACCATTCATCCAAGACGATATGATGGTATACAATTATCAACATTTCCTTCAAGCATTAAATGTGGTGAACCTAACAGTGGACAGTTTGACACATCAGCTAAAGAGATCAAGCCATTAAATATAGGTGATCTCCAAAGCACACAGACCTAGGTCATCGTTTAGCGACCAAGTGATGCCGCCGCTTCATTTTTTATGCCAGCCTTTCGGTTTTGCCATACTATGCCAAGGTCGTTACTTCACTCAGTACGTTTACATGCTATCCTTGGTATAGTACGTCAATATTGTCACGTCAAAAAGTTGCTGCCTTAGTCTAACACAACAGTCGAGGAGATTGAGCCACTGACAACGAGATTTTTGGCATGCTGACCCAAGTTATTATTTTGCGACCAATATTGCCATCTCAGTCCGAGTATGCCACCATTGCTACTTTGATTTAGTACGCCAATAGTGCTACTTCAGATAGAGTACATCATTGATGCTATCTCTTCCTGAATACTCCAATATTGATACTTTAGCAGCAATTTGCTAATGGTGTCTCCTCTCTCTAAGTACGCTAACATTGATTTCTCAGTGAAAGCACATCGTTGTTGCTATCTCTCACTGGGTACGCCACTACTTATATGCAGCCTGAATACATCAGTATGTCGATAGGTCTATTTCTTCAATGGAAGTACGCCAATATTCTATTTTTCTATGAAGCATGCCTACAACCCACAGTGAGCGGTTATAATGACGTGTATCTCGTCACACAATCCTTGTGAAACAAGCATGACTAAATGCAACCACGACCTGAGTCTTCCTCGTATAGGGAGACACATATAAAATATATAGTGAATTGTGCATCCACTTTATAGAACGTGGGTGACAGAATGTCATGATCCGTACCCAGATGATAGAGTATGAGTACGATTATCACGCCCCAGTCCCAAAAATACATGTGACCATGCCACGTAGCAATAGACAGCTAATACTTCTTCGAGGGATTACCCAATTTAATGGATTCGACAAAGCGTACTCCACTATCCTAAAATACTAACAAGTTCATTACTAACATTTAACAGGTAATATCTAATCATATCCACTATATAAATAAGAAGTACGAAAATAAATACTAAAAAATAAGTGCAGAGTCTAAAATATCATAGTACAATCCAGATATGTCTGGTGGGAACAAACCTACTACAATGATGAAATAAGAGTACTGAAAGACAGAATATAGAGTACGACTAGAGCATCAGCTAACTAGATAAGAAATGCTCCAGTCCTAGGCATAATGTCTACCAATAATCAAGAGAACTCTAATGGTAGCACCTCTAGCTCCTCCTCAGATGGGTACCTCGTCTCCTGCCCAGGTCAGTACACAGTGGGATAATATGCCTCGTCCAAATCTGGAAAGGATCCAGGTCCTCAGAGGGACGTAACAAGATACAAAAATATATGCCATATATAAATACTAAATAAAATAAAGGGTGTGCTAACCATCTAAGTGAATACAATATGAGGACAACCTTGGTACGTATGGGTAGGTGTAGGCATAACGTCCATACTCCGAAGAGCGAGGTATCTTTACATGTAATATCCATCATTTCGAAGAATGAGGTATCTACAAATATATATACGTCTGTATCGCTCCGAAGAATACAATATATGTATAAAGGAAGTCATTGGATCCGTGGCTTCTCCGGATACTATGGATTCCAATGTGTGTATCCCATACGCCTACTAGTTGTCCTTCCTGCCCATGCAAATATATAAGTCGAATACACGATGTGCATACCACGTGACTATAAGCCAAGTCTCAACTAATAGATCACCCTGATTACGTACTAAACCGTGATGCATGTCATACTCACCGATAGCTAGTCGGATACACGAACCCGCATCCCAACAAGAGTTTGTCACCGTGATGAATGTAAGAGTGTCAGGGTCTAGGAAGATATCAGAATATCCTCACAATGGTGGGTGGGTCTGCTAGTGACTAAGTCAAATACCCTACTCATTGACGTACTCGTCGACAGCATCCGAGTCAATCTCGGACGTGCACAGTTATATGAAATAATTGCAACAAGATATCATACAATATTGTATAATTTAAATTAAACAATAAATATGGCAAGGTATCTTGCTTGGGTCCTCAAGCTGCGAGTGCCAATAACCTGCTCCTAAAATCTTGCCTAAATGGTCCAGCAACCATATACATATAATATAATATAATAATATGATCATTAGTCACTATAATAGTACGTGCAGGAAACACTACGTTGCTCTTACGAACTGACGTAAGGGGGTCTTAATTGGACAACTAACAGGGTTACGTGTGCACGCAGCTAAGACGTACACGTGTCATATCCTCAATTACCATGTAGATCAAGACAACGAATACCAAAAATTTGTTATAAAACTAATCAACGTATAGCATAGAAATACCAGTCCTAACTATTATCTTAGACTGCACCATGTCAATGTCTAGGCTTTTAGGTCAACATAGTATTCACATTAATTAATCATTTTTATTTAAGTAATTAATTAACATTAATTACTAATTTTAACATACATACACACACACGTATTTTGTACCTAGGGATTCATGTTACCAGTGTCCGTTCAATGACACATCGACACCTCAACAAATAAAGAAAAAGGGTGAAATAAATATGTACCTAGTCGTGGCTGAGCAGGGTAGGGGGGTTTTTGCTCGTCGACGGCCTATTCTCCAACGAGGGGGCGGAGCTCCGACGTTGTACGATAAAACAGCAACAACAGTAGCCTTGGCAGCGGCTCACGGCAACTGCAAGAGCTGCAGCGGCAGCTGTGGCTGCGGCGGCTGGCGTTGGGGGATGGTTGTAAGGGACGACGGCTAGGTGGCGGTGGTCGGCTGTAGATGGGAGCAGGTGAGGGTGATGATAGAGTTGATAATGACGGAGATGGAGGAGGAGGACGTTGATGGGTTGACGTTGACGGGTGGGTGGTCAGGTGATGCTGGGTGGTTAAGACGGTGGCAAGCAGGGGAGGTCGATGGTCAGGCGGGCTAGAGGTGATCGGGAGGAAAGAGGAGGCGAGTGGTGATGGATGTAGAAATTAGGGTTTCGGCTAGGTGTTATTAGGGTTGGAGAGAGAGAACAAGTTGTATATATATATGAGAGAGAGAAAGGGGGTCCTCCCTGGGAATTAGGCCGGCTAGGGTTTCTTGGGGTAAGCAACATGTTCACATAAGGGAATGTAGGGTGTAGATGGGCTAGGTTGGGTCTAGTTTTGGGTGAGGTTGGGTTCTTATACTAATTTAAATAAAAATTAGTACAAGTGATGCTTTTTAATTAATTAGAATTATATGGGGTTAAAATTTGGTGGAATACAGTCATCATGGAAATAGCAGACTCAGAATAAGATACTGTCATAATTTGGGTTGTATGAAACAGGATGAGGTTGTATCTCCAATTTTAATTAGAACGAACAATATGCAAAGTTGGGTTTATTGGAATTTAAAACTGGATGTTTACAACGAATATTGTATGACTAAAATGAAGCATAAAAGAGAGTAATTATAAGTTACACAAATATCAGAATGGAATGCTGGCTTGTCTAGAAAAAATGTATAAAATTTGTTTGAAGGTAAATGCTAGTGTAGTGCTCCAATTATCGAAACAATGGTAAGGTATATAAAGTGATATAAATATTGCACAATCATTCTAAAACAAAGTATTCTAATTCTAATTGGATTCAAACTAACCTTAGTCTCTCTATCTAAGCTAAGTAGAACTAAATTTGGTCGAGGGGGTTTACAATCTACCCTCTTTAGAGCATTTTTTCCTCGAAATTAAAACATACATATGGTAAGAACTATTGACTGAAATAAAAAGCTACTACATACCTAGGCCTTCGAAAAGATGGGGATAGCGCTTTCAAATATCATCCTCTTGTTCCCAGGTCGACTCGCTTGATGTATGATGCCTCCATACGATACGAACTAGAGGGATAGTCTGACCTCGAAATACCTTCTCGCTTTTGTCCAGAATCTCTACAGGCTTCTCTAGATATGATAAACTCGGTCCGACTGTGATCTCTGAGTGGTCAAGTACATGACTCGGATCTGGCATGTACCTTCTTAACTGAGATACACGGAAGATGTCATGAACTCCTTACAATGTCTGTTGTAAGGCTAATCTGTAAGCAAACTCTTTGATGTGCTCCAACACATCGAATGGTCCGATGTACCTCGGACTTAGCTTTCCTCTGCCTCCAAAACTGATGGTTCCTCGAGTAGGCAAGATTTTTAGAAATACATGATCTCCAACCTGGAACTCTAGGGGTCGTTAATGCGCGTTTGTCCAATACTTCTGTCTGTTCTGTGCTTCTTGCAAGTATCCTTGGATCTTCTTCACCTTCTCTACTGTACAAACAACCAACTATGGTCCAAGAATATGTCTCTCGCCCATATCGCTCCAACATACTGGGGAACAACACTTCCTGCCATACAATGCTTCATAGGGAGCCATCTAAATGCTCGCCTGAAAGCTATTATTGTAGGAAAATTTAACCAAATATAAATGGTCCTCCCATAATCCTTCGAAATTTAGTATGCATGCCCTCAACATGTCTTCCAGTATTAGAATGGTGTGCTCGGACTGGCTATCTGTCTACGGGTGATACGATGTGCTGAACTTCAGGCGGGTACCGAGACTCTCTTGCATACTCCGCCAAAAATAAGATATGAATCTCGTATCCCTGTCAGATTCTATACTGACTAGCACTCCATTCAGTTGCACGATCTTTCTCATATACATATCTGCTAAGACCTCTGTAGACTGTCCAACTCTGAAGGCTAAGAAGTGAGCGGACTTGGTGACTCGACTTTGATTGCCCATACTGTATTATGACTACTAGGACTCCCCAAAAAGCCCATAACAAAGTCCATAGTGACGTGCTCCCATTTCCACTCAGGTATCGGGAATGGCTGAAGTAAACCTGCAGACCTTTGATGCTCATCCTTCACTTGCTGACACACCAGGCACTTCGCCACAAAGCGACTATCTCCCTTTTTATTCTATGCCACCAATAACACTGCCTCAAGTCTTTTTACATCTTTGTGTCTCCTGGATGAATAGAGTATATTGAATTGTGTACCTCCGACATCAGCTCCTGACAAAGTTCTCCATTCAGAACATAAAGACGATCTCCATATCTCAAAGTTCCGTCCTCGTGTATGCACAATCTTGTCTGTATCCCGGCCTTTGTCCTCTATCGAAGCCTCAGGAATCTTATATCTATTGGCAAGACAGCCTTGATCCTATCAACCAATATCGATTATAACTAGAAACTCAGCAACTGGTCTCTGTTCCGGGCATAATGATCTCTATACCCAACTACTCTAGGTCTCTCAACAGGTGTTGCTAGGTAGTCAAAAAGAATGTGATGGGTCCTCTACTCAATCCGTCAGCTACTACGTTGACCTTTCTCGGATGGTACTGTAGCTCAATCTCAAAGTCTGTTATTACCTTAAGCCAATGTCTTTGTCTCTGGTTTAGGTCCTTCTGAGTATAGATGTACTTCTGGCTTTTATGATCTGTGAATATCTCTACTCATTCTCCATATAGGTAGTGCCTTCAAAGCTTCAAAGCAAAGATCACTGCGGCAAGCTCCAAGTCGTGAGTGGGATAGTTCTTTTCATGGGTCCCCAGCTGCCTGGAGGCATAGGCTACAACTTTTTTATGCTGCACCAAGATGCATCATAATCCTTTCCCAGGCGCATCGCTATAGATCACGAATCCTCCGGGTCCAGAAGGTATAGTCAAGATATGTGCAGTAGTCAGACACTTCTTCAGCTTATCGAATGTCATCTAACACTCCTCTGTCCATATGAACTCCTGCTCCTTGTGGGTCAAGCGGGTCATCAGCTCTGCGATCATTGCAAAGTTTTCTATGAACCTACGGTAATATCCGACAAGTCCTAGAAAACTCCTCACCTCTGAGACGTTAGTAGGGGTTGGCCACGTCTCTACTGATGACATCTTCGCTGGATCTACTGAAATATTATCTCCTAAGATAACGTATCCAAGGAAAGTGACATGATCTAGGAGGAACTCATACTTGCTCAACTTAGCATAGAGCCTATCTCACCTCTGTGTTTCCAACACTAATCTCAAGTGCTCTTCGTGCTTCTCGTGGCTCTTTGAATACACCAAGAAGTCATCGATGAAGACTACCATGAAATAGTCCAGATACTGGTGGAAGACTCTGTTCATCATGTTCATAAATACTGTAGGCGCATTCGTTAGTCTAAAAGGTATCACCAAGAACTCGTAGTGACCATAACGAGTCCTGAATGTTGTCTTTGGAATGTCTTCTCTCTGCACCTTTACCTGATGATAACCTAATCTTAAGTAGATCTTTGTGAACACCACTTCTCCTGTTAGTTGGTCAAACAAATCATCAGTCTGCGGCAGGGGGTACTTGTTCTTCATAGTCAAAGCATTAAGGTCTCTGTAATCAATGTACATATGGACTGTTCCATCCTTCTTTGGTATAAACAATACTGGTGCTCCCCAGGGTGATGCACTAGGAAGGACAAATACCTTGATCTGTAACTCCTCTAACTGTTGCTTCAGCTCATCCAGTTCCTTCTTCGCCAACCGGTACACATTTGAAGATATCGGCACTGCTCTGGGTACTAACTCAATAGTGAACTCCACGTCTCTATCTGGCGGTAAGCCTGGCAACTCCTCTAGGAAAATATCCTCGAACTCTGCAACTATTGGTGGGGGTGCCATCTCCATAGCCATGTAAGGTCCAGCCGTCTGTCCTACACTTCGCTCGATGGTCCCTCGTATGTACTCGAACTTGGGGTGATCTGGCGGTCTAAAAATGATATTATCCTTCCGATAATCCTGTATGACATTGTACTGGCTCAACCAGTCCAAGCCTAACACAACGTCAAAGTTTGGCATCGGGAATAACAAAAATTGCACTCTCATCTCCCTACCACACACGACTACCGAGCATATTCTAATAGTGCTGATAACCGGTACGATGCCTCCTTCGGTAAGAATCTTCCAACTCTTAGGTAAGGAGAAAGTAGCTACTCTATGCATAGCTACAAAACTACTAGATATGAAAGATAGTATAGCTCCATAATCAAATAATGCAATCGCAGGTAATGACGCAACTAAAATGGTACATGTGATAGCTTTTCAGTAGCTGCTAGTGCAAAGACCTGCCCGTGCCTCTGCCCTCCAGCCTGCTGTCTGGCTTGATCAAATTGTGTCTCCTGTGGGGCCAAGGATGGTCCCCTCTGAAATACTTCGGGTGCTGGTGGACGTTGACCTCCTATCGGGGATAGTATCCTCAAGACTGGTGCTGCTGGCCTCTATCCTGTCTCTGGTGTTGCATCTCTGTGCTATGGGCAATCTCTAGCAAGGTGCAGACTTACTCCACATATCATGCACAATCCAAGCTTCTTCCAACAATCTCTGATAACGTGTCCCTTCTTGCCATAATGGTGATAAGTCGAAAGCTTCTTGTGCTGGTATGGCACTATCCTCTGATGTGTCTGCGCTCCTGGACGATGGATTAGTCCTCCTGCTCTGGGCTGAGCTCTGGCTGGTTTGATCACACTGGAATACCTTAATCCTCTGCCAATGGCCTCATGGATTCTCGCCTCTGACAGGACCTCCTCATAAGATATCCTTGCCTGGGTGGTGGTGTACCTCTGCAGCTCGAAAGTAAGGCCATGATGGAATCTCCTGGCCTTCACCAGATTATTGGATATCAAGGTAATACCAAATCTGCTAAGTCGACTAAACTCCCTGTTGTATGCGTCTACGGTTATATTTCCTTACTCCAGGTGCAGGAACTGGAAGTATAGGGCATTTCTGACTGTAGCCGAGAAATACTTTACATTAAAGTACTCTAAGAATTGCTCCCACATCTGCATCTTACCTACATTTTTCTCTATAGAGTCCCACCAGTGATGGACATTATCTTTCAGTTGGGCACTCACTGCGGTCATCCACAGGTCTGGATGCAACTGAAAAGCCTCTAGTAGCATCTCCGTGTTGGCGACCTAATCGGAGATCTCCTCTGTAGTCTCGCTGCCCAAAAAAGTATTCTGGCCCATCTGGCAAAATCTTCGTACAATACCAGCTGGCTGTATAGGTATAGGTATTGGTGCGGGTACTAGGGCAGGTGTCCTCTCCAAAACTGCCAATAAGCTCTGTCTCAACGTCTCGGTCTGATGCCACTGCGCCTGCATCATAGACTAAAAGAACTGAAAAATCTACCACTGTCCCTCCGGATATGGCATTTGAGGTAGATAGGGTAGAGGTGGTAGCAATAGGACCTCCGGCTGCATTGTAGGTGTCTCCTCAGATATCGGCCTCTCGGGGTGCGGCATCGGCGTAGCCCCCGAAGTCTGGCCCTCAAAATACTGTGTTGAGATCGCCTGTAAAGTCTGGCCCTCGTGCTGCTGCATCAGGTCGTCAGGAGACGTCTGGTGCCAAGGTATCAGCAGGGCCTGTAGGATCACCGGGGCCCATGGTCCGGGTGGTCCCTGAGATGTCTCATCTCTCTGTATGGTGGCGGTTGGTACTACGACACTGTATGCCCGACGTCCACTACGCAAGTTCATCTCGCTGCAAGAGGTAGGACTTCATTAAAAGAGTACAGAACAAGCAAACAGGGTACAGTTTATTTAAAAATAATACGTAGGAGGTTCAAAGGCTTAATCAAAGTGGATAAGACTTAGTAATTTCTATCTTATTACAGGCTTGCTGGGCATGTTACCATACCATAAGCAATAAACATGACCTACATGGGCTACCACTAAAACTATGTCATGCCCCAGTCCCAAAAATATACGTGACCAGGCCACGTGGTAATGGCCAGCTAATACGTCTCCAAGGGATTATCCAATTTAATGGATCTGATGATGCATACTTCGCTGTCCTAAAATACTAACAAGTTCATTACTAACATCCAACAACTAATATCTAATCTCGTCCATAATATAAACAAGAAGTACTAAAATAAATACTTGAAAATAAGTGCAGAGTCAAAAATGTCATAGTACAATCCAGATATATCTGATGGGAACAAACCGACTACAATAATAAAATAAGAGTAATGAAAGACAAAATATAGAGTACGACTAGAGCATCAGCTAACTTGATAAGGAATCCTCCAGTCCTAGGCAGAAGGCCTACCAATTATCAAAGGAACTCTGATGGTAGCACCTCTAGCTCCTTCTCGGATGCGTTCCTCATCTTCTGCCCAGGTCCGTAAATAGTAGGATAATATGCCTCGTCCAAATCTGGAAGGAAATGAGGTCCTCAGAGGGACGTAACAAGATACAAAAATATATGCCATATATAAATACTGAATAAAATAAAGGGTGTGTTAACCATCAAAGTGAATGCAATATGAGGACAACCTTGGTACGTGTGGGTAGGTGTAGGCATAACGTCCATACTCTGAAGAGCGAGGTATCTGTACATGTAACGTCCATCATTCCGAAGAATAAGGTATCTGTAAATATATATACTTCCATATCACTCCGAAGAACGTGGTATCTGTATAAAGGAAGTCATTGGATCCGTGGCTCCTCCGGATACTACGGATTCCAATGTGTGTATCCCATACGCCGACTAGTTGTTCTCCCCGCCCAATGCAGATATACAAGTCGAATACACGACGTGCATACTACGTAAATATATGCCAAGTCTCAACTAATAGATAACCCTGATTACGTACTAAATTATGATGCATGTCACAAGCACCGATAGCTAGTCGGGTATGCGAACCCACATCCCAACATGAGTTTGTAACCGTGATGCATGTAAGAGTATCAGGGTCTAGGAATATATTAGAATATACTCACAATGGTGGGTGGGTCTGCTAGTGACTAAGTCAAATACCCTACTCATCGACGTACTTGTCGACTGCACCCGAGTCAATCTCGGACGCTTACAGTTATAGGAAATAATTACAACAATATATCATAAAATATTGTATAATTTAAATTAAATAGTAAATATGGCAAGGTATCTTCCCTGGGTCCTCAAGCTGTGAGTGCCAATAAATTGCTCCTGAAGTCTCGCTTGAATGGTCCAGCGACCCTATATATATAATATAATATAATAATATTATCATCAGTCACTATAATAGTACATACAGGAAATACTACGCTGCTCTTAGGAACTGACGCAAGGGGGTCTTAATTGGCAACTAACAGGGTCACGTGTGCATGCAGCTAAGACGTATACGTGTCATATCCTCAATTACCGTATAGATCAAGACAACGGAATACCAAAAATTTGTTACGAAACTAATCAACATATAGCACAGAAATACCCGTCCTAACTATCATGTTAGAGTGCACCAAGTCAATGTCTAGACTTTTAGGTCAACATGGTATTTACATTAATTAATCATTTTTATTTGAGTAATTACTAAACATTAATTACTAATTTTAACATACACACATACACACACGTATATTGTACCTAGGGATTCATGTTGCCTGTGTATGTTCAACAACACGTTGATACCAAGACTCGTGAAAAAAAGGGTAAAATAAATATGTACCTAGTCGTAGCTGAGCGGGGGGGATATGTGCTCGTCGGTGGCCATTTCTCCAATGAGGGGGCAAAGTTCCTGCGTTACACGGTGAAACAGCAACAGCAGTAGCCTCGGCAGTAGCTCGCAGCAACGGCAGGAGCTGCAGCGGCAGGCGGCGGCAACGGTGGCAGCGATGGCTGAAGGTGGGGGATGGTCGTAGGAGACGACGGCTAGGTGGCGGTGGTCTATGACACCGGTGGTCGGCTGTAGATGGGAGCGGGTGAGGGTGATGATAGAGTTGATGATGACGGAGATAGAGGAGGAGGAGGCTGGCGGGTTAACGTTGACGGGGGGGTGGTCAGGCGGTGTTGGGTGGCTGAGACGGTGGCAGGCGGCGGAGGTCGGTGGTCAGGCGAGTTGGAGGTGATCAGGGGGAAAGAGAAGGCGGGTTATGATGGTATAGAAATTAGGGTTTCAGCTAGGTTTTATTAGGGTTGGAGAGAGAGAGAATAATTTGTATATATATATATGAGAGAGAGAAAGGGGGTCCTCCTAGGGAATTGGGTTGGCTAGGGTTTCTTGGGGTGGGAAACATGTTTACATGAGGGAATCTAGGGTGTAGATGGGCTAGGTTGGATCTAGTTTTGGGTGTGATTGGGTTCTTAGACTAATTTAAATGAAAATTAGTGCAAGTGAGGTTTTTTAATTAATTAGAATTATATGGGATTAAAATTTGGTGGAACACAGTCATCATGGACATAGCAGACTCAGACTAAGATATTTTCATAATTTGGGTTGTATGAAACATGTTGAGGTTGTGTCTCCAATTTTAATTAGAACGAACAATATACAAAGGTGGGTTTATTGGTATTTAAAACTGGATGTTTATAATGAATATTGTGTGACTAAAATGAAGCACAAGAGAGATTAATTATAAGTTACACAAATATCAGAATGGAAGGCTGGCTTGTCTAGGAAAAGTATGTAAAATTTGTTTGAAAGTAAATGCTAGTGTAGTGCTCCAATTATCGAAGCAACGGTAATGTGTACTAAGTGATATAAATATTGCACAATCATTCTAAAATACAGTGTTCTAATTCTAAATGGATTTAAACCAACCCTAGTCTCTCTATCTAAGCTAAGTAGACCTAAATTTGGTCGAAGGGGTTTACAACGTGGGTACGTCTAGCCTACGCCGCAACATTGACGGTAAAATGATGTCCAGGTCAACGATACTATCTAACTTGTCATGACCCACACTCGGATGATCGGACATGAGTATATGAGTATGTCTAGCCTATGTCACAACATTGATGATAGAACATTATCTAGGTCAACAACACTATCTATCTCATACAATAATATATTATAGTCTTTCAATGTTCTCTCAACTCCAAAAGGAGGATAATATGATAATATTTAATGATAATCAATACTCAATCACAACAAAACTAGAGGAAGATATTGGCAAGATAACAAATAGGAAATAGAGCTCAAATACACAACTAGAATACTACAACGAACCATCAATACCCTCAAAAGTCTAAACAACAACATCGACAAGTATAGTATCAATAATACATCCCAAAGTCTAAGTAAAAGCCAAAAATAAATTCAGTTCCCAAATACTATATAGAGATACTAAGATAACTTGTGTCACCGACTAAACCTTCCAGTAATCACTCTATAACTATAGGACCTATGGCGGCTACTACGACCTACGGCGGTCCGTAATATGTTGGACAAAAATACTCCAAGTAATCGTCTGAAAAATATATCCAGACAGGATAGAACGAATTACAACCCAATAGCAGTTCCAATTAATTGACCAATACTATAAAATAGTAAATAGTAAATATATACCATATGCGAAAGTAATATACTGATGTACTGGTAAATAGTAAAAAAAGACAGACATAGTAAGCATTATAAAGTAACCAGTGTATATATGAAATAGAAGAGAAATAAATCCACAAGTATCAAGTTCAAGATAATATAATCTATAAACTGAATAAGAAGATCTGCAACTATACTAAGTATTTTAAAATACTAGTTTGATATGTGATCGAGGAATTTCAACGTTTAGGCGAGTAGCCGATGTATATAATATTTGCCAATGTCTACGATGTTTGTCAATGTCTACAATATTTGCCAATATCTACGATATTTTCCAATGTCTATAATATTGCCAATGTCTTGATCATATATCTAGCTAGCACTTCTCCCTCCCCGATTGGGACGATGGATCCAACCATGATACGTTACTAGCCAATATATCCAATGTTATCCAATGATAATACGATAAATATTATCCAATATCAATGAGATGAGTCAAGGTGACATCTCATGAATAAAGATCCAATGCATGTACCAATACGTATATTATCGTGTCAGGACTCAGATGTAATATTTTTAAAAACTTAAATTATAGTAATTATTAAATAATATAAACTATCAGATAATATACTCACCTAGTATCCAGTGTAAAAGTCAAACATTATATATATGTGCCTCAAAGACCTAAATATGAAATATCAAGTTAAAACAGTAATTTGGAATCATAAATATGCTATGCTAGCTTGCAAGTAGGTCTCTAAGTTATTTATAGGTCAAACTAGGTCAATACCTTGATTCTAGGTTCATACTAGTCTTTCCTGGCTAATATCTAAGGTATATTAGTGACACTAGTAATTACAAGCTAATACTAAGTATATTAGATAATACCTTATACTATATCTCATAAGATATATATACTCTATATAACCAATAACTTAAAGCATCTTAATTAAATTACCATAACTTACTAATATCTAACCCACTATCTCAAGCTAAACCCATTACCTTGACTAGACTCCAATACCTAGACACTTACCCTATTCCTTAATACTAATGACTTAACATACACTAAATTATACTTAAACACATACCCCTAGGTACTTAATAAACATGTGGGCACTTTACCTATTATTACTATTAAGTATCTGTCTCTCTATTAAGATACCACACCCAAACCAAAACTTAACAGACTCACTATCACTTCTCCCCTCACTGATACCTATATGCCCCACATATCGCAATACTTATCTAAACTTGCCTCCCACACCACTGCACTTGCTATAAAAAGAATGTCTCACTGGTACTCATCTCACTTAGCTAGCTGAAACTTTACCCCAACTCCTAAAAACCTCACAATGATACCTAGTATTATTGTACTATACTCTCCTATCATTACTATTTCTGACATATCAAGTCTGATACTTACCCTTAACTAGTAAGTATCATACTTAGCACCATTACCTACTGTTAATGCATTCATGGAAGACCAACCTCCTACTGTCAATAACCCACTGATATAGCTAACCACCTTCCCTCAAGTCTGTACATAAAGCTACCCAACCCGACCCTAAATTTGGAGCTGATACACCTGACATTAGCCTAAAGTATTAATCAACGCTTTGGTATTTCTTACATGATAAGAAGGTATCATAGTACTAACCCTCGCTTACAATCCAACTTGAACTCCCTTACTTAGATTCTGGCACATATACCTTGACTTGGTTCATCTCAATACAATACCACATCCTCAACAGATAACTGTGTCACACACACCTTCTAAAGATACCCACTGATACTCTCCCTCACTTAAGTATACAACACAAGGTTAACACAGTTAACATTCACCCCCCTCTAATGCACTATTAACCCCTCAGATATTTGGGACTTCCCTTGCACTATGGGCGAACCTGTCACGACCCGCACCCAAAATTTAGGCATGAGTCGTTGGTACGTCTAGCCTACGCCGCAGCATCGGCTGTAGAACGTTGTATAGGTCTCAATAATACTAAACATAACTCACAACCTGTCAATGATATCAACTCAAAAAGGAGGATAATAAAAATAAACATTGCTCAATAGTTCATAATGTATACTCAATCACAATAACTATAGGAAATAAATGACACGATGAGATAAGATAAAGAGTATTGACATAGTCAAGCACAACAACTCAAAACAGAGATAAAACTAAAGTCTAGCTGTCCAACATAAATAGTCTCAACATAAGTCTCAACATAACCTTAACATAAGTCTCAAAATATGTCCCAAAGATGCGTAAAATAACTGTCTAAATAGTTGCTGGTAGTGTCTCCTCTAAAGGAAGGGTCTCCTCTAGGATCTCTGGTATGTAGTCTCCTTCTATACTTGGTCCATAGTGTGTAGGACAGAAGTCCTCAAGATCCTCTGGAAAAATGTTATCTAGTCAGGATTGGAGCAAAGTACAAGCACTAACAGCAGTTTCATGTATATTGACAAAAACTATAATATAGTATAAAGAAATACAAGATGGAGATAAATACTGGAAATAAGAAATACTGGAGATAATGAAATACTGGAGAATATGCAGTCAGCAATAGTACAACTAGCAATAAACAGAAATATCAGTGGATGCTAGAACAATGAACTAGAAATATAGGGATAAAATATCTAGCTAAGTATATGAAATATCAGTCTATCATGTGATCGGCTTAGGAAAGATCAAGCTTGTTACATATGATTAGTTATGATTCATGTAAGGTCAGGCTAACCATCCGGTTAACTATGATGCGAGCAATAGTCAGGCTAATCATATATAACAGGCTATGAGACATATAATGGTTAGGCTACACCCGATGTGATGTGTGGGGTGAGCTATGATGCATATAGAGCGGGGTATGATCACATAATCTGCTAATATTTTCCCGTCCCCAGCTAGCACAATAGATTCCAATCATGACTCCTCATGACAGGTATCTATGATGCTAACCTGTATATCCATAGTGTCAGAATAAAGTACACTATACAACTATAATCATAAAGATGATCAACAAAATGAAAACTGTCAGAGAATGTACTCGCATGTGGTCCTTAGCTGGTATGAATCAGAGTCCAAGTCACAGTCCAAATAGCCTATGTATTACAATTTTACCATGTCAAAAGATAATTTATTCAATTTTGAAATAATTATTCTAAAATCCTATTTTAATCTTATTATTCTGATATTTTGGGTTAATTCCTAAATTTTGACCAAAAAACTAATTTTTACCAATTCAAGACTCATGGCACGCAAATCGAGGCAATCTGTTGACCAAAAAAAGTCAACGGATGCAAAGTCGACTTTCATTAATGGTTTTCGATAGATTTCAGTGTCAAAAATATGCTGGAATTTATGGCTCGTCCAAATTCAAATTTGTTTAAAAATTATTGCGCATACCTAAAATCGCATTGTGCAATGGTAGTTGATTATTAACCTAGAAGTTCTATAGAATTAACAGTATAGAAATATTTCATATTAAATCTTTGAAAAAACATATATAAATTACCTTGACATTAGCTTTCCAAAACATCAAACTGTTAGTGATTCTGATTCTTAGTTCCCTCGAAATTGCAAAAATACCGAGATGCATCTATTTTCGGACATGTTGTCCTCTACAAATTTTTCAGAATTTAATTCAGAATTTTGTGAAAAAATTTATATATTCGGAAAACTAACCTCAATATGGTTCTAACGCAAGAAACTAGGCCACGGTTGGAGTCCGGAGCTATGAGTAATGGCTTTTGGAATATGAAGAAAACCTTAGATGACATCCCCTCAAATCTCTCTCTCTCTAAAATAATTGGATAATTAAGGTTATTATATTATATTATATTATATTATATTATATTATATTATATATATATATATATGTGTGTGTGTGTGTGTGTGTGTGTGTGTGTGTGTGTGTGTGTGTGTGTGTGTGTGTGTGACATGCGGCTGAATAAAAAGTTAAAGGCTGGCACGTGCTAGAATCTGATTGGGCGATTTTGTTTATTTTTATTTTTTTGATTTGCCTTTATCAAAACATTATTTAAGTCATTTTAAATCTAAATAACTCAAAATAAACAATAAAAATAATCATAAAATTTTGGAAAAATTAAGAAAATATATTTTGAACCTAAAAACCCTAGAAAAGTACTTAGGATAATTTTTTGTTCATAGGTTTCCTACTATAATTAGGAGAAGCTCTAAAAATTAGTTTTACCTAGTTAAATAAAAATAAATATTCCAAAAATTCCAAAAATTCTGAAATAATTTCAATATATATATAATAATATTATAAACACAAAAATATTACGTGGGTCTATTCTACATTTCTAGGCTTGCACAATAAATTCTAGAAGTCCTAAAAAATTAGTTATTAGTCTAAATAACACCCAATAAATACTAAAATACTCAAAAATTCTCAAAAATTTTTAGAAAATATATTTGATTATTTAGAACCCAAAATAAAAGTTTAAAATATTTTTAATTATGTTTGTTACTAAAATAAATTCTTAAAAGTCCTAAAAAGATTACTGTTACTAGTTTTTAATCAACCAAAAATTTTGAAAATTTTCCAATAGCCCCAAATTAACCTAATAACAACATTTAAGCAAGAATTTCAGGATACAGAAGTTACAAGTCTGCCCACCTTAAAAAAAAATTGTCTTCAAAATTTAAAATTCTCAATAGTTATAATTATTTTTTTATTTTTATTTTTTACCATCAAAATTTAAATTCATCAAACCATATAACTATGAAGTAAATCCATATTGTTATTTCATAAATTTTTCAAAATTCTATAAATATCATATACCTGAAAATCTTCAAATTTAAAATTAAATTCCATTCTTATCATAATCTCCTCCAAAATTTTTAGGTTAATAACTAAATACTTAAAAAATTTAATATACAATCCTCTAATTTAAATTCAATCATTGCATATTTGTAAAATTTAAAATCTCAACCCAAAAATTTCAATTCAACAGCTAATCCATTAGTGATCTTATTCCTCGATTCTTTTTCCACACATTACTCAAACAATGTAATACTTACGAAATCTTCAAATACAACATTCAAAATATAAATTTTTAATTTATATCTTGCAGCCAAATAAATATAATGATAATCTTCTTTTATTTCTCAAAATTTAATGACAAATTCAATGATATCATAATCTTTATAAAAATTAATGATTTAACAAAATCGTCAATTCTGCCGTATTAAATTTTTAACTCTTTATTTAAATTAATGTTTATCCTCAAAATTTAAAATTCTTAATAAAAAAAAAAAATTCTGCCACTATCAAAATTTAAACAATATAATCATGAAGTCAAACCAGTATTGTTATTTAACAAAGTCCTTAAAAATTAACTTCATCCTCATAACTTAAAAATTTAACGTAAATATTCAAAATTTAAAATTCAATAGAATTTTTCTCGTAAATCAGATTCACAAGTCATAACTCTTAAATACAATCTAACATTATTTTCTTAAAATTTAAATCTCATTTATAAATATCTTCAAAAATTTAATAATTATATCCTTCAAATTTAATCTCATATCCAAACTTAAAAATCAAATCCAATCTTCTAGTTTTAAAAAAAAATTCCCTTCTTAAAATTTGGAATCTCATATTGTAGTCATTTCTCACAATCATTTGATTTGTTTCCATAGCCATAATTTACTTTATCCTCACTTCTATTACGTATACGAATTCTCTATATTTAATTTAATGATCATCCTTAGAATATCGATTAATGATTCAATCCTAAAAATTTAAAGGTTAAATCCAATCTTCAAAGTAAATCCTAATAATATATATTTCATGAATAAATTTAAAAAAATTCAAAGTCTCATCCTCAATATTTGAATTCAAAATCTACTCAAACAATCATATCTCTCAAAAATATATAATTTTGACTTCAAATTAAGTCCTTAAAAGTCGAATTCAACAAGTTATGAAATTAAATCTTTATATTGTTATTCCTTTGGTCTAACCAAACCCATAATCCAAGTTTCAATATTATATCGAACTCCTAATACTCAAAATTCTCAACATTATCCTAGAGTTCCTTGAATTACATCTCAAAAATTTTGAGATTATCCTAAATTTTAAAGACTATCAATATTATCCTCAATTTTAAATAAAATTCAACATTATCCTCAATTTATTATTTTCGTCAGTAACCAAATATGACAACTTCTACCCACCATAAAATTTTATCCTCAAAATAAATCCTCAAAATTTAACTTCTCGAACAATTAAAATAAAATGTATATACTTTCCTCAAAAGTCAAATATTCAAATATTGAAATAAAATTTTAATCACTTCCAAAAGTCTGTATAGCTTTGACTATGTTTATTTAGTTGAATTTGAATCCTCGAAAATTTTAATAACATAAAATCTTAACTCCTAAAAAAAAAAAATTGAAATTTATTTCCAATCTTCAAATTATAAATTTAAATCCACATCTTGTAGTCCAATAGCTCTAATGTTAATCTTTTTTTAATTCGACAAAATCACAAAGTAATAAACCTATACTCAAAATTTTAAATCAAATACTCAAAATTTAAATTCTTCAAACTTAAACTTAAATCCACTATAATAATTTGCAAAAATCTAAAATTCCATAAATCTTCAACTTATTGTCTTTATCATCATTTAATTTAAAACTATTTCTCTTTTTTTAAATAATTTGAACCATATTTTAGCAAAAAAATTATAATCATTAAGCTACAAAGAAATTTAAACCTCAAAGCATAATTTTTTAATAATTATTATTTTCAATAATTGTGTAACCTTAAAGAAATAATTTACCAATCGAACAGTTGATCACACCCACTTATAAAAATATCCTAATATATAATCACTTAATTTTCTCAAGTTTATTTACTAGAGTTGACCTAAAAGTCCAACATGTATATCTATTTTAATCACGTAGCCTATGTAACACATTAACTACCCAAGCAATAAAATTAAAATAAGGCCTTCCAAATGTATACCTAGTCCTAGCTATTCTCCTAAATTCAAATTAATCATAATTGTGAATGAGCATCTCCTAGTCGCAGGCTCACAGCTAGTACTACTAAGTTGAAGTACTAACCATGATATCACACTTGATGCAAAGACGGACCTGCATGGGCCACCACTAAAAATGTGTCACGATTCGCACCCAAAATTTGGGCATGAGTCGTGGGTACGTCCAGCCTATGCTGCAGCATCGGCGGTAAAACGATGTCTAGGTCTCAATAATACTAAACATAACTCACAACCTGTCAATGATATCAACTCCATAAGGAGGATAATGAAAATAAATATTGCTCAACAGTTCATAATGTATACTCAATCACAATAACTATAGAAAATAAATGGCATGATGAGATAAAAAGATTTTGAGTACTGGCATAGTCAAGCACAATAACTCAAAACAGAGATAAAACTAAAGTCCAGTTGTCCAACATAAATAGTCTCAACAAAGTCTTTACATAAGTCTCAACATAACCTCAACATAAGTCTCAAAATAAGTCTCAAAGATGCATAAAATAACTGTCTAAATAGCTGCAGGTAGTATCTCCTCTAAAGGAAGGGTCTCCTCTAGGATCTCTGGTATATAGTCTCCTTCTACACCTAGTCCATAGTGTGTTGGACATAAGTCCTCAAGATTCTCTGGAAAAATGTTATCCAGTCAGGATTGGAGCAAAGTACATGCACTAATAGCAGTTTCATGTATATTGACAAAAATTATAATACAGTATAAAGAAATACAAGATAAAAATAAATACTGGAAATAAAAAATACCGGAGATAATGAAATACTGCAGAATATATAGTCAGTAATAGTACAACTAGCAATGAACAAAAATATCAGTGGATGCTAAAATAATAAACTAAAAATACAAGAATAAAATATCTAGCTAAGTGTGTGAAATATCAGTCTATCTTGTCATCAGCTTGGGACAGATCAGGCTTGTTACATATAATTAGCTATGATTCATCTAAGGTCAGGCTAACCATCCGGTTAGCAATAATGCAAGCAATATTCAAGCTAATCATATATAACAGACTATGAGGCATGTAATATTCAGGCTGCACCTGACGTGATGTGTGAAGTGAGCTATAATACATGTAGAGTGGGGTATGATCACATAATCTGCTAATATTTCTCTGTCCCTAGCTAGCATGATGGATTCCAATCATGACTCCTTATGACAGGTATGTATGATGCTAACCCGTGTATCCATATTGTCAGAATCAAGTATATTATATAACTATAATCATAGAGATGATCAATATAATAAAAACTTTCAGAAAATATACTCGCCTGTGGTCCTTAGCTGGTATGAATCAGAGTCCAAGTCATAGTCCAAATAGCCTATGTATTAAATTTTATCATGTCAAAAGATAATTTATTTTAATTTATTTAATTCTGAAATAATTACTCTAAAATCTAATTTTAATCTTATTCTGAATTTTAGGTTAATTCCTAAATTTTGAATTTTACCAATTTGAGACTCATGGTACGCAAATCGAGGCGATCTATTGACCAAAAAAGTCAACCGATGCAAACTCAACTTCCATGCATGGTATCCTGTAGATTTCAGCATCAAAAACATGCTAGAATTTATGGCTCATCCAAATTCAAATTTGTTTAGAAATTATTGCACATACCTAAAATCGTATTGTGCAACGATGGTTGATTGTTAATCTAGAAGTTCTACAGAATTAACAACATAGAAATATATTATATTAAATCCTGGAAAAAATATATGTCAATTATCTTGACATTAGCTTTCTGAAACATCAAACAATTAGTAATTTTGCTTCATGGTTCTCCCGAAATCGTAAAAATATCGAGATGCATCGATTTTTGGACATGCTATGCTCTACGAATTTTCTAGAATTTAATAATCAGAATTTCGTTAACCAATTTACATATTCAGAAAAATAACCTCAATATGGTTCTAACGCAAGAAACTGGGCCACGTTTGGAGTCCAGAGCTATGAGTAATGGCTTTTGGAAGATGAAGGAAACCCTTGATGACATCCCCTCAAATCTCCCTCTCTTTCTCTCTCTCTCTCTAAAATAATGGGACATTAAGGTTATTATATATATATATATATATATAGATAGATAGAAAGATGTTGGCTAACATGCGACTGAATAAAAAGTTAAAGGCTGACACGTATCAGAATCTGATTGGATGATTTTGTTTATATTATTTTTTTTTATTTGCCTTTTTCAAAATATTATTTAAGTCATTTTAATACTAAATAATTCAAAATAAACAATAAAAATAATCATAAATATCTGGAAAAATTACAAAAAATATATTTTGAACCTAAAAATCCTAGAAAAATAATTGGGATAATTTTATGTTTATAGGTTTTCTACTATAATTAGGAGAAACTCTAAAAATTAGTTTTACCTATTTAAATAAAAATAAACAATAAAATTATTTCAAAAATTTTGAAATAATTTTAGAAAATATATAATAATAATATAAACCAAAAAATTATATGGGTCCATTATATATTCCTGGGCATGCACAATAAATTCTAGAAGTCCTAAAAAATTAGTTATTAGTCAAAATAACTCCAATAAATACCAAAATACTCAGAAAATTCTAGAAAATATATTTGATTATTTAGAACCCAAAATAAAATTTTGAAACATTTTTAAATATATTTGACACTAAAATAAATTCTTGAAAGCCCTAAAAAATTTACTGCTACTAGTTTTTAATCAACCAAAAATTGTGAAAAAATTCCAATAGCCCCAAATTAACCTAATAACAATATTTAAGTAAGAATTTTAGGATACGGAGGTTACAAGTGCTAACCCGTGACCCCACACTTACAGTCTTAGCACGCACACTGAATATCGCTCCATAACTGCACCATGAACTCGAGCTCCCCATAATGAATGAACACATGCACTATTTGTAACAAACAATACCAACTAACCTCTTATACTAACCGGGCCTGAGCTTCCCCATTTGCTGCTACTGCAGATGCTATCACTTAACCTCCCTTCACTCCACATTCATACCCAGGCACTAACCATGCATAATTATATTAACATTAAGATACAAATTTTTATACTTAACACTACCCTCTCATCTAACACTGATGTGCACCTTCAAAAACCTATCTCACCAATCAAAATACACCCTTAACTCACACTAAACTAACTCCAACAGTCACACCAACACATGCAGTAATCACTAAAACTAATATTTCTCTCACATTGTTGATTCATACAGAAATTACCCTCTCTAATCCAATCTCATAGGAAAACTCTTCTAATATAGGAAAATAATCCTCACATATACGGTACACAACTATTAGTAAGGTATTAACTCCTCACACTACAAAAAAACTTGAGTACATAATATACACTATTCTGAACTATATTGATCACAGCCTATATAATCACATGGTGCAGTCCCCAAATACTTCACACTGCACAGAACAGAGCTCCCTTCCCCCCGACTCTTCTCTGTAGTGCACAAGTGCATTGCACCAAGCCTAAAGTCCTATCCCCATAAATATTTTAGTTATGCATACCGGGTTGCAAGCAACTACAATATACTATGCAGGTTCTCTCTCAACCCACTGCACTTTGGTGCACTAAACCATACAATGATAAACCACTACAAGCACCACTAATACACCCTTGCACTCCAATATCAAATACCCTCAAGATACAATAATACATACACTAAAATCAACACCAAATCAAGCTCACATACACCATAAAAACCCAAGTATCAATACCACATTAAACACACTAACACACACACACTAGTGTGGCAATCTAATAAACACTTATGGTACACAATTGAGATACTCATGATACCAATACCATCATGCTACCAAAAATCTCAAATATCCATAAAATACATATATAACATAAATTATTATATATATATTATCTAAATAACCAATTATAATACAAAATAATGGAGAATGATACTCTAGGCATTCCATCAAACACTTGGTATGCCAAATTCGAAGTTTTCTCCAAATGGACACAAAACTCAATGTAACTTCTAAAAGAAAGCCTATTATGACCTAATTCTTCCTCCTATGGGTAGTTCTTAGCCATGGAATGGTTCCTAAGGATCTATTATGATAAATTACATCAAATTAATTAGGAAATATAGATGAAACCTATTGGAAGATGGATTTCCAATAAAATTTTCAAGTGGACATAAATGGACACAAGTCTTAAGCCAATGCTTCCCTCCTCAAGTTCTCATTGCAATCCAAGCTCCTAGCCTCCTTTTGGAATCAAAATAAGAGAGATGAGATTTGGGAATGGGTTAACTAGGGTTTGCTTCTAATTTGGGGATGAATTAATTAAGAAAGCAAATGGGACTATAATAAATAATAAAGGCTTATATAGGCCTTCTCTCAGGGTTATATTTAAGGTTAGGGTTAGAAATAGTTTGATATGACTCAAAAGCTCCTTTCCATTCTCTCATAAATAGGATCCACTAAACTATAGGGAGGAATATTCTATTATCCTTAGCCTAATTAACCAATTCATGACTAATCTAATTAGTCAAACCAAGGGGTCATGTCAAGTCTAGTTAGGTCCACTAGTATCAAGTCTAATTAAATAGTCTAATCCACTAACCAATAATAATACTAGTTATAATATATATCATACACATTATATATTAAATAAAATATACACATAATATTTATAATAATGTAAAAAGATAAAAAATACCCCTATTCTTGAAAAGTGGTAGTAAACAAAACCCCTAAGTATACGCGCACAAATAAGCAAACACAGTGTATCTTGCTCATTATAATGATTTTCAAGGTTGAGCTACTATAAATAGTGGGTCAGTATATCCTATCACAGGAACGGACAGAGAAAGAGAAGGACAGAAGCTCAATGTGCTAGTATTGTCGAGGCTTTCTTGTTACCAAGTTCTCTGAGTGTTCGCGTATTCTTGTATTTCTTCATTGTCAAGTGGTCCAAGGAGTAAATTGATCGACCGCATATCAGATCTCCATAGTTATATTACCCCAGAATTATTGTACTTTAGATTCTCGTATAGGATTTATTGTATCCCATTTTCTTTTCTCTCAAATTTATAAAACAAGGTTCGTATAACTTTTTATTTATGGCAAACATCAGTGGGTTAGTTAAAAATAGTACGAGAGTTCCTCGGTTTTGATCGGTGGTACAATCTTGCTTAATCAGATCAAATCAGATGATTAAGAAACACAACGTGCTCATATGGTTATACCAGTTAAGAAGATTGTGTATCGTATTAGATCACACAGTTAAGGAATTAGATTGTATCGGCTCAGCGGAGCGATAGGCGAATATGTAGAGATGGATGGGCTATAACCCTCTTTTCTACTCCTTCATGCCCAAATAAAAATAAATTTCTTGCAAGATTGAACACTGAGTATAGAATATTGAATAATTGTATCGATCAAAGCATGCATCAGTGCACGAGTATCAAGTAGTAGCTCTTCCACAGCAAAGTAAGTAGTTGTGGAATAATGCCACATAATTATTGTTATGTAGATGGTAGGCTTTTTCAGTAAAGCAAGAAATTATTGTTCGAAACCACAAATTTTTTGAAGGGTTATGGTAACCACGGAATTGTTGGATGTGTCATGGTGACTCGGTATATTGAGGCCGTCATATCGCTAATTGAAACACTGATCGGATATGTAGTGATAGTTTGAGAATGACATAATGCATTGAGTACATACATTTTAGTACCATGTATATATTATATAGTCAACAAAGCACGCATTTGTATAGTCATGAACATGGACAACATGTGCACAAGGTTTGGCTTTCCTCAAAACGGTATCGGGGCTTTGGAACCAAATTGACCTAGGAAGAAATTAAGACAACATGCTTCAGATGAACGGGTATTACGAGACCTGCATTTGGACTTGCTACCGTGATTGGAAGGACGCGTCATAATACTTGGTATTCGGGACCTTCAGTGGGGCTTGCAACCCGAACGCGAAGTGATAGTTGTCTCAACAGAGATATAGTCCAAGATGGCTCAGAATGCCAGTGACCTTCATATAGGTAAGTCGGTAAGCTAACGTGTGTCTTATGCAGGGCAGTAAGTGTTTACCTTGCATTGTACAAGAGTGGGTGCATAGGTTGTGGTAATAAGTCACTATTAAGTGATGCAGTTTAGTATATTTTATGTTTTACTTATGCTATCAAATATAATATACTTACGTGCATACATGCTCACATGATCTTCTACTTTCAGTATATGGCATAGATTATGAACTGGAATCAATCTAGTTCTAAATAGAAAGATCACCATATAAATTGTATGCATCACATGATTACTTATATCAGTTTGAGCGAGTGGGACCTCACTCATAGGATCGCGATATGTATTGATATTCAACTCCCAGGTACGAAGATCTGATAGATCATACTAAGGTATTGGAAGCTTAGATTAGCAAAATAAAAATATTTGGCTGAGGATGCTTCCTTGGATATAGAAGACATGATATATGGAACGACAAGATCATTTATGAGTAAGAGAGATCATGAGTGTTGTAATCCAATATGGCATATTCGGTGGACTATTGATAGCCTTGTAATCCGTTGAAATTATTAATAAAAGAGGTTTGTTTCGTTTTGTCACGACCCGCACCCAGAATTTGGGCATGAGTCGTGGGTACGTCCAGCCTACGCCGCAGCATCGGCGGTAGAACACTGTCTAGGTCTCAATATATAATATATCCTGTCAATAGTCTCAACTCCGCACGGAGGACAATGATAAATAATCCACAGTTCTATGATATACTCAATCACAAGCTAATAGAAAATAATGGCACGATGAGAATAGAAAAGAGTTCTAATATAAACCAACCACAATAAGTCTAACTCAAATCTTGGGTCTAGATGACCTCAAAAAATCACAGAATAATAAATACAACTCAGTCTCAGTCTAGAACAATAAATGCAGAAAAATAATCTAAGAATTGGCAGGTAAGGTCTCCTCAAGGATAGGCAACTCCTCTGGGGTTTCTGGAGTGAAATCTCCCTCTAATCCTGGGCCGTAATGAGTGGGGCAAAGATCCTCCAGGTCCTCTGAAAAATGTTATCCAGTCAGGATTGGAGCAAAGCACAAGCACTAACAGCAGTTTTATTAAATTGACAAAGACTATAAACAGTGTAAGAAATACAAGATGGAAATAAATGCTAAAAATATAAAGTACTAGAGAAAATGGAAATAGGCAATAGAGCATCTAGCAATGAACAATGGACAGTGAATGCTAGAACAAGTGAATCTGAATAAAGATATCTAACTAAGTGTTTGAATTATCAGTTTATTATGTGATCGGCTTGGGACTTGATCAGGCTAATTATATATGATTAACTATGATTCTTGTAGGTCAGGCTAACCATATGGTTAGCTATGATGCATGTAGTGGTCAGGTTAATCATATATAACAGCTATGATGCATGTAAATGGTCAGGCCGCACCCGACGTGAGAAGTGGGGTGAGCTATGATGCATGTAAAGGATTTGGATATGATCACATAATCTACTAATAGTTCTCCATCCCCCAGCTAGCACGATGGATTCCAATCACGACTCCTCATGATGGGGATCTAGGGTGCTAACCCGTGTATCCATAGTGTCGGAATCAAGTATGTAATACAACTGCATTATAGAAATAATCAACAATAAAAACTGTCAGAGAATGTACTCGCCTGTGGTCCTGAGCAAAATATGAGGATCGATGTCCAAGGTGGGATCACAATGACCTATATATAAGATATCAATGTCAAAATAATGTCCTCGAATGATAATTAGGTCAAAATATAAATAAGTGTTTTCTAGGTCCAACTAGGTCTGAATAGTAAATTCTTGGTAGTATCAGTCTACACCTAGGTTTCTAGGTTGATTTCCAGGCTAAGCTAGTTAATATATCTAGATTAAATATATAGTTATCTTATTTCCATGTCTACTAGGGTTATCTAGTATCTAACATACAAGAGACCTACTTGCTATTTCTGACATTACCTTAATTCCAACTCTGAACTCAGACCTACACCTTTACCCACCTACACACTGAACTAAACTTCACTGCTCACCCACAGACACACAGACATATACTGAATTACTACCCCACAATATTACTGACACTCTAACACAGGTAACTCACACTGACAGGAACACTCACTGCACATTATACCTCTCACTGTGACACATACACAGCTACACAGAACTGAACTACACCTCCACACATGATACACACTGCTAACACACACACACACTGATACAATACATAAGTTCACTCAGTCACTTCACACACCCTCACTCCTAGACACATTGCTGTTACACTAATTTTGCACACACAAAATTACTCACAGGCACATGTGCCTCACACTGTACTCAGACACTGGTACACAAGATACTTCTACATAACATATGGCTCACTCCAAAATTCTCAACTCAGTCCTTACACAGACAGATACTGAGAGACACACACACAGGCAATCACTAAGTTCTTATACTGGTCTTCACTCACACAGGGACACACAGCCATACACCTAGTGAAACTGGAATTTAATGAGACACACACACTAGTACACACTGACACTCACATCTGATACTCACTGGCCTCATACAACACTCTCACATAGACATTGGTTCTATGGCACACACACTCACAGAATTGAATCCTGCACACACTGAATTACACTACCTACACTGCACAGAATACACATTCAAACACACACAGAATTCTACACATGCATATGAGTGAACTGGAGCTCATTGGTACTCTAGAAACTGATACTGCACATCACAAGATACATACAAATTAACACAACACAATGGGAACTGATACCTTAGGTCACTTACTGCACAACACACACATATACTGATATCAAGCTCACACACTGAGCATCCACACACAGGAACCTGGGAATTTCTGAGGCATACACACAAACACTTAGACACCTAGGTATCTCACACACATCCTCAAACACTCTAAGACTTACACTGGTAGTTCACAGAACACAAAACCACACTGCACAAGCCCTAACACACTCTGATTACACTCACAGAACTCCCTGCATACTATATTCTAGCTGATACACTCGATACTATACACTGGTTTCACCTACACTGATCACACAATTTCTGGGCACTTGGATACTAGTATACACATTGTGGTTCACTCTCACCACTGAACTCACAAACAGTCACACACTCTCTTCTCCATACCTGATACACAGTATCAGTTAACTCACACACACACAGTGATGTTACCCTGAAATCCACACACAGGAAATACACTGGTAATTCACTTAGATACTCACTCACTAGTATACACGTATCACACTAACACCTAGACACACTGAGACACAGGTAGACACAGATTTCTGATGCACATGCCTCTCACACACAAAACCCGACTGTGCACAGGAATTCTTCCCACAGTGTCTGATACACCGAGACAGGGGCACTAAAACCCACATGCACAAAACACAGATTTCATATACTGGCACACAGGGATTCATCCTCAATAACAGGGACACAGCATACTGGAATTTAAATACCTACAACACAGGCATAACCCCAAACCCGACTACACACTGGTAAAATTTCTAACACACAGAACTCTCCCCTAATGTACAGGAAAACCACGATTAGTTAAACATAGGCAATTCATTATGTATATAGGTCTATAAATCAAAACATGTATAAATTCGAATACCTTAGATGGATAAATCCTAAATAAATATTTTATCGAGCACTTAGTGTGCTGAAATTGAACCCATACACAAAACTCCTAAAAAAACCTAATGAAACCCCTAAAACGAGATCTGAATCTTCATGTTGGAGGATAAAATCAGTCTACAAGCAAACCCTAAAGGTTAAGGTTCATGAAATTGGGGGAAACCAACGTTGGGGACACTTAAACCCTAATTCCTCCTAGATCTCCAAGTAGAAACCCTAAAATCGAAATCTAAACCTCAGGGTGGGTTCCTAATGGGCATTAACAACAGAAATCAGAGATTAAATGAATAAAAATAGGGTTTTACCTAGGGAGATGGCTTCTTCAATGGAGGTTCTTCTTTTCCAAGGCTTCTTGACCCAACCCCTTGCTTCTCTTTGCTTTGGAGGAGGAAAAGGAATCCCTAGGGCTTGAGATACTGAAAATTGTGGGAGGGAATAGTTTTTCTTTAATGGAGGCTAGGTTTTGGATTTACTTCATGAAGGAATGGGTTCCTTTTTATATTAAAACCAAGCTAGGGTTTCTAATGCATAGTTTTAGGTTAAACCCCCTATGTTAGGTCATGAAGAACCTAATTAACTAGGGTTTAGTCAATTTAGGGTTTGAGGTCCAATCCAAAATTTGAATTCTAGGGTTTCTCTAGAATTGGTCTTCAAATTAGGGTTTAGCAATACTGACTTCTAGGGTTTGACCTAACCCAACACAACCAACATCAAATAAATAGTTTAAAAACTCAGCAGATTAATTAAACACATAATTATTACAAATAGTGAAATTACCCAAATGCCCTTGTCTGGAAATATGGTAGTGACAAGTCTACCCTCCTAAAAGAAATTTCGTCCTCGAAATTTGGACTGAACAGAACAAGAATAAATCAAAAAAGGAAATACCTCAAGTCTAGAAGAGGTACGGGTATTGCTCGCGCATTTCGTCCTCTCTCTCCCAGGTCGACTCCCCTGGAGAGTGATGTCTCCATGCAACACGAACCAAAGGAATAGTTTGGTTCCGCAACACCTTCTCTCTGCGGTCCAAGATCTCTACGGGCTGCTCGGGGTAGCTGAGCGTCGGACCAACCTCAATCTCTGAGTGGTCAAGTACGTGAATAGGGTCTGCCACGTACCGCCTCAGCTGTGATACGTGGAACACATCATGTACTCCCTCCAATGCAGGCGGCAAGTCCAGTCTATACGCCACTGTACCTACCCTCGCAAGAATGCCGAAGGGTCCGATGTAGCGTGGGCTAAGCTTCCCTCCTCGACCAAAACAAATTGTGCCACGCGTCGGAGAAATCCGTAGGAATAGTAGATCGCCAACCTAAAACAAAACAGTCTCAACACGCAGTCTAAACAAACAACACAAACTAGAAAAAATAACAATCTATACCTGAAACTCAAGGGGTCTACGGTGGCTGTTGGCCCAATGTCGTTGTCTGTCCTGCACCACTCGCAGTCTGTCTTTGATGAGTTTTACCTTTTCTGCCGCATCCACGACCATTTCTGGTCCTAGCAAGGCTCTCTCTCCAACGTCGTCCCAAGATAACGGTGTACGACACCTTCTTCCATAAAGAGCCTCAAATGGTGACATCTCGATGCTGGCCTAATAGCTGTTGTTGTAAGCGAACTCTACCAGGTGCAGATGATCCTTCCAAGAACCTTCGAGATCTAGAACGCAAGTGTGTAGCATATCCTCGAGAGTCTGAATAGTCCTTTCAGACTGCCCGTCTATCTAGGGGTGATATGCGGTACTGAACTTGAGCTGAGTGCCCAAGCTAGCCTGCAGACTCCTCCAGAAGTGGGAAGTGAAACGGCTATCCCGATCCGAGATGATGCTTACAGGAACTCCATGAAGTCTAACGATCTGTCGTACATACATCTCTGCTAGCCTCTCTGTCGACGTGCCCACATTGAAAGGTAAGAAATGGGCTGATTTGGTCAACCTGTCCACGATGACTCAAATTGCGTCCTTCCCTCCTGGTGAACGTGGAAGCCCTGAAATGAAATCCATGGTCACGTGCTCCCATTTCTATTCTAGAATCGGTAAAGGTTGAAGCAATCCACCTGGCCTCTGTCGGTCTGCCTTTACCTGCTGGCACACTAAACACCGGGATACGAAGCGTGCTACCTCGCGCTTCATTCCATACCACCATACGTGCTCCCTCAAGTCTCGATACATCTTGTTGGCACCGGGATGCATCGAGTACTGAGAGCGGTGTGCCTCCTGTAAAACCTCCTCGCGCAGCTCCCCGCTCGGCACACATATCCTGGTGCCGTGTCGTAAGGAACCATCATCTGCGATAGTAAAGTCGTCCGATAATCCTGTCTGAACCTGTGCTCTGATACTCCTCAGAGCCTCATTATCATACTGCGCCGCTCTGATCCTGTCCATCAGCTCGGACTGTATCTGCAATCCCCATATCTGAATCTCAGTACCGGGAACTAACACCTCAATCTCCAAGCTCTCCAAATCCGCCAACAAATGTCTATCTGTCGTCAAGTACATAGCCATCGGATACCTGCTCAAGGCATCGACGACTATGTTGGCCTTCCCTGGGTGGTACTGCAATGAGATGTCGAAGTCCTTCATCAACTCTAACCACCTCCTCTGCCTCATGTTCAGCTCCTTCTGTGTGAATACGTACTTCAAGCTCTTGTGATCTGTAAAGATCTCCACACGCTCTCCGTACAGGTAATGTTTCTACAGCTTTAGAGCGAAGATAACAGCTGCCAACTCCAAATCGTCGGTGGGGTAGTTCTCTTCATGAGGGCGTAACTACCTGGAAGCATAGGCAATTACCTTTCCATGCTGCTGAAGAACACATCCCAGACCCTTACCTGAAGCATCACTGTAGATGGTGAAACCACCTGTCCCTGCTGGCAACGTCAAAACTGGAGCTGTCGTCAACCTCTTCTTCAGCTCATCAAATACAGCCTGGCACTCCTCCGTCCAGACAAAATCTACATCCTTCCTAGTCAATCTGGTCATTGGCGCTAAAATCCTGGAGAAGTCTTGTACAAACCTCCTGTAGTATCCTGCCAGCCCGAGAAAACTCCTGATCTCAGCTACCGAACTGGGGGTAGCCCACGACTTCACTACCACGATCTTCTGTGGGTTAACCGAGATTCCGTCACCCGATACCACATGCCCAAGAAATTCAACCTTGTCAAGGAAGAATTCACACTTAGAGAGTTTCCCGTACAGTTTCTCCCTCCTGAGAGTCTCTAAGACCAACCTCAGGTGCTCTTCGTGCTCCTCCGGGGTCTTGGAATACACAAAAATGTCGTCGATGAACACCACTACGAACTTGTCAAGGTACTGGTGGAACACCTTGTTCATCAAGTTCATGAATACTGTCGGTGCATTGGTTAAACCAAATGGCATCACCATGAATTCAAACTGGCCGTATCTGGTCCAAAAAGCTATCTTCGACGTGTCCTCCCTCTTCACCTTCACCTGGTGATAGCCTGACCTCAAATCTATCTTTGAAAATACTCTCGCCCCGCTCAACTGATCGAAAAGATCATCTATCCTCGGCAGCGGGTACTTGTTCTTGATAGTGATATTGTTCAAAGCTCTATAATCAATGCACATGCGCACCGTGCCGTCCTTCTTCGGTACGAACAATACCGGAGCTCCCCATGGTGATGAACTGGATTTGATGAAGCCTTTGTCCTGCAGCTCCTCGACTTGCTTCTTCAGTTCTGCCAGCTCGCTGTTGTTGACTCTATAGACATGTTGTGAAATGGGCTCCGCTCCTGGAACCAAGTCTATAGAGAATTCAACATCTCTGTCTGGCGGCAAGCCTGGCAACTCCTCCGGAAATATATCCAGGAACTCCGCTATCAGAGGATGTGGCAACTCCTCTTCTTCCGCCCTGGCTCCACAAAATGTGCTCCTCCTCTGTTCCGCTGCTCCTCTGACGACCTCAAACTTCGGCTCTCCTGGTAGTCTAAACAATACTCTACCTCTATAATAATCTATAGTATCATGATGCCTACTCAACCAGTCCATTTCGAGTATAATATCATACCCCAGAAGTGGCATGACGAGTAAGCTCACGCTCAACTCTCGGCCTCCTACTGACACTCTCCGGTCCTTGCAGTGATCACGGACTAGGATAATACCTCCACCAGTCATGATCTTGTAAGTCCTAGCTAATGGTTCTGTGTCTAAATGATGTCGAAGTGCATAAGATACAGACACAAAACTATGGGAAGCGCCAGAGTCGAATAAGGTAAATGCGGGAATACAATCGAGAAGAATCGAACCTGTGATCAAGTCTTCTGCTGGCTCGATCTCCTCGACTGCCATGGCGTACGCTCGCCCCTGGGGTACACCTCTCTGCTGCTGGTGCTGGGCAAACTTCTGATGTTGTGGTGGAAGTGGTGCCCTCTGTTGTTGGCCTCCTGGTACGGCAGGTACCCTGTCTGGTCCTTTCTGGGCGGCTGCTCCACCTTGACCTGGACGAATGGTAGGGCAATCCCTCAGCTGGTGTATCGTCGATCCGCAGGACAGACATGAGCCCAATTTCTTCCTGCAGATATCTCTAGTATGTCCCATCTTCCCGCAGTACGCACACGGGATGGCGGGCTGAGTCTGTCTCTGTTGCTGCTGCTGGACCTGCCCTCGGGCTGGTGCCTGATGCTGCTGCTGAAAGGGTCTCTGCTGTTGCTGCTGAAAGTGTGGACGCTTGTCCGGTCCCGTACTACTGTTTGCTCCTCCGGAACCATCGCGTTCCCTCTTGGGCCTGAGGCCCAAGTCGTCCTCGGCTATCTGGGCATCCATCAATATGCCCTCGTAGGTAGCTGTGCGACGTCCCGACGTGCGAGACTTGATCTCCCTTGCCAGCCCCTTTCTGAACTTCCGGGCCCTGTCCCCCAGATCTCTAATCATCGATGGCGCGAAGCAGCTCAGGCGGGAAAACTCTGCGGCATACTCGTCAACAGACGAGCTCCCCTGGACTAAGTCATGGAACTGACTCTCCAAAGCTTCCAGGGCAACATCAGGGAAGAACTTCTCCTTGAAGAGCTCCTTGAAAGCTTCCCAAGTGAGTTCCCTTTCAAGGAGTCTCGGCTCTGTACGAAACCACGTCAAGGCGATGTCGAACATCTGGCTGCCGGCGGCCTCGATCTGAAGAGCCTCCGGAAGCTGCGCCAAGCGCAAGTTCCTCTCGATGTCCTCTAGCCAATCATCGGCGTAAAGTATCCCTTCTGTCCCCTTGAACTCCCGAGGCATCATCCTCTTGAAATCCACAATGGTGCCCGGCCTCTGGTGGTGCTGATCAGGACGCTGCTGCTGCTGAGTGACTCTCTCCATAGCCTAGAGATCCACTTGATGAGCATTCTCCATGTTCACCCTCATCATCTTTGTCTGGGCCTGATGTGCCTCAGCCTGCACCCTCTGGGCTTCTGCTGACTTCCTCTGGGCATCGACCATGCCCTGAATCAAAGCGAACATCTGTGCTCCATCGACGGGCACACCTCCTGGATGCTGAACTGGTGGTGGGGGTGGGGGTTGTGGTGGTGGAGGCACCGTCGTAGCTATGGGGACCCTCTGAACAGGTGGTGGAGGACCCCCGAATGCTGCAGACACTCCCACATGTACTGGAGATGTAGAAGGTGCTGCCGATGTCTGTCCGGCAAGGCGAGAGGTGGCAGACCTCCCTGACTCTGCTGCTCCGGTCCTCCGGGATCTGGTTCTCGGCGGCATCCTGAAGACAGATCGAAGAATTTAATCAAGGCAATAGACACGGTATCATCAAAGAAGGACAGTAAATTCCTAAAGAAAAAATCATTAAGAGTAGTATTATAAGAATCAGAAACTCCTAATTGTGATTGAGCATATCCTCGGCCAAATTCCTATTTCCTAAAACAGGCTCGTAGTAATACTCTAAGCGAGCACCACTACGATATTGCTCTAATGCGAATCTAGGACTGACCTGCATGGGCCACCACTAAAACGTGTCATGACCCGCACCCGGAATTTGGGCATGAGTCGTGGTACGTCCAGCCTACGCCGCAGCATCGGCGGTAGAACGATGTCTAGGTCTCAACATATAATATATCCTGTCAATAGTCTCAACTCTGCACGGAGGATAATGATAAATAATCCACAGTTCTATGATATACTCAATCACAAGCTAATAGAAAATAATGGCACGATAAGAATAAAAAAGAGTTCTAATATAAACCAACCACAATAAGTCCAACTCAAATCTTGGGTCTAGATGACCTCACAAAATCACAGAATAATAAATACAACTCAGTCTCAGTCTAGAACAATAAATACAAAAAAATAATCTAAGAATTGGCAGGTAAGGTCTCCTCTAGGATAGGCAACTCCTCTGGGGTTTCTGGAGTGAAATCTCCCTCTAATCCTGGGCCGTAATGAGTGGGGCAAAGATCCTCCAGGTCCTCTGAAAAATGTTATCCAGTCAGGATTGGAGCGAAGCACAAGCACTAACAGCAGTTTCATTAAATTAACAAAGACTATAAACAGTGTAAGAAATACAAGATAGAAATAAATACTGGAAATGTAAAGTACAGGAGAAAATAGAAATAGGCAATAGAGCATCTAGCAATGAACAATGGACAGTAAATGCTAGAACAAGTGAATCTGAATAAAGACATCTAACTAAGTGTTTGAATTATCAGTTTATTATGTGATTGGCTTGGGACTTGATCAGGCTGATTATATATGATTAACTATAATTCTTGTAGGTCAGGCTAACCATATGGTTAGCTATGATGCATGTAGTGGTCAGGTTAATCATATATAACAGCTATGATGCATGTAAATGGTCAGGCCGCACCCGACGTTAGAAGTGGGGTAAGCTATGATGCATGTAAAGGATTTGGATATGATCACATAATCTACTAATAGTTCCCCATCCCCCAGCTAGTACGATGGATTACAATCACGACTCCTCATGATGGGGATCTAGGGTGCTAACCCGTGTATCCATAGTGTCGGAATCAAGTATGTAATACAACTGCATTATAGAAATAATCAACAATGAAAACTGTCAGAGAATGTACTCGCCTGTGGTCCTGAGCAAAATGTGAGGATCGATGTCCAATGTGGGATCACAATGACCTATATATAAGATATCAATGTCAAAATAATGTCCTCGAATGATAATTAGGTCAAAATGTAAATAAGTGTTTTCTAGGTCCAACTAGGTCTGAATAGTAAATTCTTGGTAGTATCAGTCTACACCTAGGTTTCTAGGTTGATTTCCAGGCTATGCTAGTTAATATATCTAGATTAAATATATAGTTATCTTATTTCCAAGTCTACTAGGGTTATCTAGTATCTAACATACAAGAGACCTACTTTCTATTTCTGACATTACCTTAATACCAACTCTGAACTCAGACCTACACCTCTACCCACCTACACACTGAACTGAACTTCACTGCTCACCCACAGACACACAGATACATACTGAATCACTACCCCACAATATTACTGACACTCTAACACAGGTAACTCACACTGATAGGAACACTCACTGCACAATACCCCTCTCACTGTGACACATACACAGCTACACAGAACTGAACTACACCTCCACACATGATACACACTGCTAACACACACACACACTGATACAATACATAAGTTCACTCATCCACTTCACACACCCTCACTCCTAGACACATTGCTGTTACACTAATTCTGCACACACAGAATTACTTACAGGCACATCTGCCTCACACTGTACTCAGACACTGGTACACAAGATACTTCTACATAACATATGGCTCACTCCAAAATTCTTAACTCAGTCCTCACACAGACAGATACTGAGAGACACACACACAGGCAATCACTGAGTTCTTACACTGGTCTTCACTCACACAGGGACACACAGCCATACACCTAGTGAAACTAGAATTTAATGAGACACACACACTAGTACACACTAACACTCACATCTGATACTCACTGGCCTCACACAACACTCTCACATAGACACTGGTTCTATGGCACACACACTCACAGAATTGAATCCTGCACACACTGAATTATACTACCTACACTGCACAGAATACACATTCAAACACACACAGAATTCTACACATGCATATGAGTGAACTAGAGCTCACTGGTACTCTAGAAACTGACACTGCACATCACAAGATACACACAAATTAACACAACACAATGGGAACTGATACCTTAGGTCACTTACTGCACAACACACACACATGCTGATATCAAGCTCACATACTCAGCATCCACACACAGGAACCTGGGAATTTCTGAGGCATACACACAAACACTTAGACACCTAGGTATCTCACACACATCCTCGAACACTCTAAGACTTACACTGGTAGTTCACAGAACACAAAACCACACTGTACAAGCCCTAACACACTCTGATTACACTCACAGAACTCCCTGCATACTATATTCTAGCTGATACACTCGATACTATACACTGGTTTCACCTACACTGATCACACAATTTCTGGGCACTTGGATACTGGTATACACATTGTGGTTCACTCTCACCACTGAACTCACAAATAGTCACACACTCTCTTCTCCATACCTGATACACAGTATCAGTTAACTCACACACACACAGTGATGTTACCCTGAAATCCACACACAGGAAATACACTGGTAATTCACTTAGATACTCACTCACTAGTATACACGTATCACACTAACACCTAGACACACTGAGACACAGGTAGACACAGATTTCTGATGCACATGCCTCTCACACACAAAACCCGACTGTGCACAGGAATTCTTCCTACAGTATCTGATACACTGAGACAGGGGCACTTAAACCCACATGCACAAAACACAGATTTCATATACTGGCACACAGGGATTCATCCTCAATAACAGGGACACAGCATACTGGAATTTAAATACCTACAACACAGGTATAACCCCAAACCCGACTACACACTGGTAAAATTTCCAACACACAGAACTCTCCCCTAATGCATAGGAAAACCACGATTAGTTAAACACAGGCAATTCATTATGTATATAGGTCTATAAATCAAAACATGTAAAAATTCGAATACCTTAGATGGATAAATCCTAAATGAACATTTCATCGAGCACTTAGTGTGCTAAAATCGAACCCATACACAAAACTCCTGAAAAAACCCAATGAAACCCCTAAAACGAGATCTGAATCTTCACGTTGGAGGATAAAATCAGTCTACAAGCAAACCCTAAGGGTTAAGGTTCATAAAATTGGGGGAAACCAACGTTGGGGACACTTAAACCCTAATTCCTCCTAGATCTCCATGTAGAAACCCTAAAATCGAAATCTAAACCTCAGGGTGGGTTCCTAATGGGCATTAACAACAGAAATCAGAGATTAAATGAATAGAAATAGGGTTTTACCTAGGGAGATGGCTTCTTCAATGGAGGTTCTTCTTTCCCAAGGCTTCTTGACCCAACCCCTTGCTTCTCTTTGCTTTGGAGGAGGAAAAGGAATCCCTAGGGCTTGAGATTCTAAAAATTATGGGAGGGAATGGTTTTTCTTTAATGGAGGCTAGGTTTTGGGTTTACTTCATGAAGGAATGGGTTCCCTTTTATATTAAAACCAAGCTAGGGTTTCTAATGCATAGTTTTAGGTTAAACCCCCTATGTTAGGTCATGAAGGACCTAATTAACTAGGGTTTAGTCAATTTAGGGTTTGAGGTCCAACCCAAAATTTGAATTCTAGGGTTTCTCTAGAATTGGTCTTCAAATTAGGGTTTAGCCATACTGACTTCTAGGGTTTGACCTAACCCAACACAACCAACATCAAATAAATAGTTTAAAAACTCAACAGATTAATTAAATACATAATTATTACAAATAGTAAAATTACCCAAATGCCCTTGTCTGGAAATGTGGTAGTGACATGTTTATTCTATGTGGCGTACTTTTGTCTATGTTTCTTCTGCTACAATAATATCATTTCAAGATACACCATTTTCTACTTTATCTTCTTGCCTTATACAAGTGTAATATAGACTTGTACGATATCAAGCTCGATGGCTACCTTTTCGTTCTGAGGAACCGGGGATGACAAAGGATATTAGAGCCTGGTTTTACTTCCTTGGACCCTTATTTTGAATCGTTTCAATTTTTAAGTTGCTTCCACAATCCAATGACTCTTGAATCTACTTGAAGCTACAGTGGATGTTTCATATAACAAGTCTATATAATATTGTGTATTTTTTGCTGTATGTGGTTTTATCGCTTGTGATGGTTAGGAGTAACAACGTGAGATATTTATTGTAGTGCAGCAAGTTGATCTATAGTAGTATTGTATGTGGGAATATTAGAAGGATAATAAATGTGTTAAACGATTTTAAGTAATAGGATGGAATATTTGGAAGAGAACGTTGCACGAGTTACAACGGATGGGATCAATAAAAATTGTAAGTTGATTGTGTGTGTTAGAGGGGTTATGTGTCAGACTTTGAGTAAGTGAATTTTATATTTTTGGTCTACAGGACCACCGCGGGATGAATAGTTTAGGATATATTTTGGATCAATGCAAAGAGAGGTATGGTGCTAAGAATAACTTGAATACTGTATGGTATATGCCATACCTCGTAGAGAGGATATGTACAACAGAACATTTTGAATGGATAGAGGTAAGTCTTTTCATGAAGGATGCGTTATGTCGAGACTTGAATAGAAATTTGTATGACAGTATTTGATTCAAGTATTCCTCGAATTCATTAGGTTCGTATGATCAGAAGAAAACTAGTATGAATGGATGTTATGTCGAAGTCAGAAAGTATAAGATGGACAATTTATCTAAAAAAAATTTATGTCCAAGCAATAATTAAATCAATTGATGAGCTATTTAAAACCCAGAATGTATGGTTGGGTATTACTATTCAAAACTTATCGAAAGAATAATGGGGATCAAGCATGGAATGATGATTGGACTAGTTGGATAGAAAATTTTGAATATCATAATCTGGTCGTACTATTTGGAAAGTTTGATGGAACATTTTTTGATACAAAGAAATGGGCGTAAGTAATTGAATAGTTTGTATGTGTGCATATGTGTGTGAATGATTAAAGTGTATCAAAAAGTAATAAACATAGACCATAGATTTTGTAGCTGCATGGTAAACTTTTGGATGAGCAGAGAAACTCATTTGAGTATGAAAGAGTTGTATGATTGAGTCATATAAAACCTATAGGGTATGATCGTTACTGCTCAAGATTTTGATGTTGGATAATCACTAACTCAGTTACAAGATCAGGATATAATGGACATATATATTTGTGAGACGGTGTAATGAATATGGAAAAGTTCTCTATAAAACTTGGATGGACATGATGCGAGTCAAATTGATGGTTAATACAAAATTTTTTTATTGACCCTTACAGTATCATAACTGATATAGCATATCGAAATAGATAAGGCAGAAGTGAGACTCAATGGAATACAATATGGGAATAACTTTACCTTTGGTGAGAGAGTCGACGGGATTGTGCGAACACATTGGAACACAAAGGAATTGACATAGTATTTGGGAAACAAAGTGAGAGCAAAGATCGTAAATGGAGGGACAACTGAAGGTAAGCGAATGGGATTATGATATCAAAATAATTTACTGTGTTGCTTGAAATATATTTGATGTGCAGAAAACTCAGGTGTGGTATAAGGATACAAATTGGAGCAAGCCTATAATTTTAGAATCTTTATGAGTAGCATTATGAAAGTCAAATTTGTCGATCAAAAATTTACATAATTGATTTAGGATAGGACGATAAAGTTATTGGGATGAGCTTCATCGATGATAATTTAATTGAGGATGGTTCTTGGTATATATAGTGTCTCGGGTATTGATCATGGATACATAGACTTGGACCCTAGATGGTTAGATGTTTTCTTGGTTAGCATATTTGGCATTAGTGCATGAGTTATTCAGATTGGAAGAAATTCTTAGAATTTGGGTAGAGTCCCTAAATTGGTCGGGTATTATCATGCCCCAGTCTCATAATACTTAGGACTACGAACACGTAAGCATGCCAGCCGCATGTATATGGCAACTCCAATATATGGAAACTATAACACATGTGTACGCTGTATTATGAACAATAATTCACAATTGGTATATAATTATCATAAGTCATAGGCATAACTAAATCTCATCCACAGAAAATTTTAAATAGATAAATAACTGTCACTACCACGTTCCGAAAATAGGGGTATTTTTGACTTTTTACAATATTTAATATTAAGGTAGTTATAATTAATTAATTGCCTGATAGTATATTTGATTTAAATAATTATGTGTGATGTGTAATTAAATATAATATACAGTGTTCATTTATTTTGAGCTAGTAGACTTGACCTAGAAGCCCAGTAGATGAACACCTGTCCGAATTATGGAATTCTGTAATTAATTGTTTTAATTATAATTTATTTATTGGAGATTGTAATTAATTACCGTATTTATTTAATTATTGCGCATTGCCTTTGCTTCGATATTTGGAGCAGTATCCTGACTTCTGTCTTCCAACAAATTTCACAATCTTGCCCTAGACATGCCCGCCTTCCATTCTGCTATTTTTGCAACTCATAATTATGCTCTCTGTGTATTATTTTTAGCCGCACAAAAATCATCGCGGACGTTATTTAATAAATTCCTATTTTTGTATCGTTGTGCGTTCCAATTGAAATTGGAGGCAATCTTGACCTATTTTTCGTGCGACCCAAATTAGGATAATATTCCGTTCTGAGTCTTCTTCATTATTGGTATTGATGACCTGACCTGATTTTGGCCCCATGTACTCCTAATTAATTTTAGAACACAACTTGCATTTTATTCTAATTAAATTAAGGATACTATTTTAACCGATTCTGAAATTCCAATTTTAATTCTAGTGCCCTGCTATTTTAGCCCACGCCAAACTTACAGCGCCCCCTGACCCTACAAAACACCGGACACCGAATCGCCCGCAAAATTTTTGTCATTTTATGTGTTTGTACAAATACCCAAATTTAAGGGGGCTAATTTACAAATTTGCTTTTTGTGGCAACACCTCATTTGATTAAACCAATGAGGGAGTCCTATTAATTTTAATTAAATCTCTCACCCTCATTCCCCCATGAATTATTTTCTCTCCATGTCAAATCTGAGCCACTCATTCTAAGGGTTCAATCACCACCCTCCATCACACCCTCTCACCCTTTTACTATTTAATGTCTACATCAAACCCTAATCCCTAGACAACCTAGGTTTTCCCCCACCTCACAAGCCTCCAACGTAGGATTTTTTTTCTTCTCCTTCTTCCTTTCTTCTTCTCCTTTCTTTCATCTTCTCCTCCTCCTTCTTCTTTTTTTTAAATTTTAAAGGGAGAGAGGGAAAATAAACTCCCTACTGTTAATCAAGACCGGCCATCCCACTCTACTCCGGCTGTGCACAGTATCCTCCGTCCGGCGGCTGACCTCGACTCCGCCGCTCGAGCCCACGTTCTCCCCCGCCTTCGACTCCGGCGTACAGTGGTCCGCTGCAGTCGCCAACAGCCGCACTCCAACACCCCGGTCCGCTGCATCTCGCTGCTCCCCGCGCCGGCTTACTGCCACCAACTCCCTCCGGCGGATGCAACCTCCACTGCGCCAACCGTCAGCCGGCGGCCGAGCCCGACCTTCCCACCAACACTCCGGTCGGCTGAATCCACCTGACGAGCCCTCCCCGTGAGCATCTCCGGCGCTCCGACTGACCCCGACCCGGCCGTCACTCCACCGGAAAATTCTTCAAGGAAAGGAGGCACTTGCTGAAGTAGTTCCCGGAACTGGCTCCCTCCGATGAGGATTCTGTTGCCAAGGTTCAGGAAGTAGGATGTGGGAATGGGAGCACTGTTCTTCCCATCTTGCGTACAAAGCAGAGCGTTGCTGTCTATGCTTGCGATTGTAGTGCAGAAGTTCTTGAAACAGCAAAGGAGATGATAGCTACTGCAAAATATTGGTCCATTGAAACGTCGATTTCATCCATTTTTACTGGACTTCTCAGAAAATCTGTTCCCAAATTGGTTGTTCTGTGCTAATTGTCAGAAGATGCCTTTGGCAAACCTGACTGGCTTCTTTTCCGGTGCTAATCCAGATAACATGAGTGGGTCAACCTCCTTAAAAGGATCCCAGTGTTGTATTGGTGGAGTTGATTTTATTACCTTAGATATGATGTGCTTCCATTGTCCACAAACATCCGAACTTCTAGAGGCTATCAATAGTTTGAAGATTGTTGAATCCACTGCTCCTCCCTGGATCATCTCTCCGGCAGCAACAGCCCGCATTCCGACCACCTCTGTAAGCTTCCCTGTCTCTCCTCTTCTCCTTTCCCTCCTTCCTTTGAATTTAAATTCTATGTAAGTTATGGTATTAGTATATGTATTCTTATAGATACATATATGTATGTATTATTTTTACGTATATGTATGTACTTTTTAATTGTATTTATATATATATGTATGTATATTGGTATTGTCTTATAATGTGTATCTAATAGTGTATATATATATGGTTAATAAATTAATATATATGTATTTAATATATATTTAGTAAATTGGTATATGTATATATATTTATTTGTATATATACCTAGTATATTTTTAAATTGGTATATACGTATACAAACATTTTTAATATATGTATGTAATTAATAATTGGTGAATACATAAGAATGAATATACCTATTTATTTTGCTTTATGTTTAATAAAAACATAATTTTAGTATATATGCTAGTTAAAGATATGTATATTTATATCTACTAGATGATCCTAGTTGACCAAGTTCCATGCCTAGCGTAGCCCTGAGGCCAGTGTATTTTGATTCTGTGTTAGTGTAGCATCTGATGCAAATATGGTATTTGATATATTTTTAGGACTGTTGGTTCCTCCAGACAATACTATGGGATAGGACATTGGTTTTACCAGCTAAGGAACCAAGGCGAGTACATTCTCTGATTAGTTTCTAATTTATGATATCTTCTATGTTCACTGTATCTAGTGTAAATATCCATGTTCTTGACACATTGGTTACACGGATTGGTATACACGGATCTCGTCATGAGATGTTATTCCTTACTCATGGTGTAGCTTGTACAAGACTTGTTTCCTTGATATCTTGTGCATGTACAGACACTGATTCCCGGGGAGATTTGCTACCTTCCTAGGGAATCCCGTGCCATAGCGTACCATGATTGGATCTACTATACCAATCGGGGGTGGGGAGTATTTTAGTGTAGATATGTGATCATACCCAACTTTTCATGCATCATAGCTCACCCCACATCTCACGTCGGGTGCAGCCTGACCATCTCCGTGCCTCATAGCTGTTACGTGTGATTAGCCTGACCCGTACATGCATCATAGCTAACCAACGGTTAGCCTGACCTTCGTGAATCATAGCTAATCACATGTAACCAGCCTGATCAAGTTCCCAAGCCGATCACATGTTAAAGCTAGTACTCACACACTTAGTCATAGAACTCTTGCTCATTGACATATTTCTTCTTTTCCTGCATTTACTTATAGTAGTTCCAGTATATCCTTTTTCTGTATATCTCTCATACCTATACATGCATCTGGTATATTTCCATCTAGAACTGCTACATAGTTTATGTCATTTATATAGAACTGCTATTTAGAGATGTACTTTGCTCCTTCCTGACTGGAAAATATTTTTCCAGACTGTGACCTTAGTAGACTGGTTTCTGATACACTTGGGGATTGGATGTTACAGATTGCAGGTATGATTATTTTGTCATTAGACTTGTGTTGTATTCTTTATTCTTCAAATTCCTATCGTGCTGTAGTTGTGATTGAGTATGTTGTTAATATTTTTATAGTGTTATCCGAGTCTCCTTATGGAGTTGGATACTAGCGTGAGATTGTTTAGATAGTACTTGACCTAGACAGCGTTCTACCGTCGATGTTGCAGCGTAGGCTGGACGTACCCACGCACTCGTGCCCCTAAACCGGGTGCGGGTCGTGACACGTTTTTATTGGTGGCCCATGCAGGTCAGACTTCGCAAGTTGTGCGATGTCGTAGTAGTGCGACGTCATAGTTGCACTACTGCGTACCTGCTATTGAATATAGGACATAGGATGCTAGGATGAGAGAGGATACTCAATCACAAACTCTTGAGAGATTCCTGGGACGACCCCTTGAGAATCTTATTATAATTTCCAATTTAAATCTTTTTCCTTGTTTTCGTCCGCTTTCGCTTGTTGTTACTGAACTTGATTCTTGTTGAGCAGTTATTAAATTAAATTCTTGGTATCATTGTTGAGTTTGATTCTTGTTGACCAGTTGTTAACTTTAATTCCTGGTATCATTGTTGAGTTGATTTCAAATTGAGATGAATTTTATGGGCTAAAATTTACGGTATCATCTGATGACATATATTGATGAGGACAGTGAGAGAGGTAAAACGTCTACTTTGGTTATGGAACCTAGAGTTTATCGCAGCCATATTAGCTGTCGTGACGAGAACGTAGGAACCTAACTTGGATGTACATACTTTAGTTATGAGATCTAGAGTTTCTCGCAGCCATACCGGTTGGCGTGGCGAGGATTCTAGATGACATAATTATAGGGTTGCATACCTTAGTTACGGAACCTGTCGTTTATCGCATCTATGCTTACTGGCGTGGCGAGGATTTTGTGTGTCATGATTTCTGGCAGACGTGTATGATTATCAGGTTGTATCTTAAATTGGTTCTTAAAATATCATCTCAAGACTTATCTATTTCTGTTATTCCAGGACTTTGTTCCATCGCTTCTTTTCTTTACTAGCAGTAAAGATACCTTCTGTCCTCAATCCAATTCCTTTTGAGCTTATTTTCTTTGAGGATTCCTTGTTAGTATGATAATTAGTGAATTGTAATTATGTCTGTGTCTTGAGTATTAGTATTGACTGAGTGTTGCTTGTGAGTTTGTAAGTGTTTCCTAGTTGGACATGTAAGCAGTAGGCCTTAACCTAGAGTTAACCCATAGCGTAGTACCTTGTAACAATGATTCTAGGATTTGTGTCATTATAGTACAGTAAGTAGGAGGAGAGTATAGAGTATCAGTGATAGTTCCAAGAGTTAGTATCAGAGCCAACATACCCGTCCTGGATAATCATGATTATGTAATTGGATGAGCTACGTGAACAATTAAGCATCAAGAAATTGTGTTAAGGATTAATGGAGCATGACGTTCAATTTGATGATCGATATCGGGTGTGTTAAAGGTAAATAAATATATATGCATGAGGAGTAATAATGAGGTGTCATGAGTAGAGAAATATCGGAATTGGAAAGGAAAAATGGTAAAGCGTATCACAGATTAGTTTAACAAGCTATAAAAGGTTAAAGGAAAATACCTATACATCAATCGAGATGAAGAACCATACACATGCCCATGAGAGTAAAGAAACATGAGTATTATAGAAGGTACAGGTAAACCTGAGTTCTAATGAGCTTGATGAGATGATCCATTAATGAAACTAGTGATATAATACCAAGAGTGCTAATGATTCTATATCGAGGATTAGTCGAGGATGACGTTAATAATAGTAAGCACTCTGTATGATGATAATTAGATGATATACCAGTTGACATAAATTGAAATCATGAAAGAAAATACAGGTGATGATAACTTTGATCATTGGAGGTAATAGTATAAGTGATTCAGGCAGTACAATTTTAGTACACAGTTGTAGACAATAGAGGTATTGAATGCACCTCGAGTATTAGAGACCGTGAGCACTTATATGTATATTTGTGGATTATAAATTAAAGAGTGGAAATGAATTTTTACTTTGAGAATTATTGAAGAGTTGAGATTGTATCATTAAAATTTTGAGGATTTCAAATAGTGATTCAATAAACATGGTCAAGGCTTCAAAGATTTTAGAAGTGATTAAAATTTCTATTCCGATGTTGAGTTCTGACTTTGAGGAGGTATATGCAATTTATTTTTAAGTTGATCGAGAAGTTAAACCTTGACGATTATTTGAGGATTAATGTTAGGGTAGATAAGAGATAAATATTAATATATGAGTAAATGATATACATGTGTAAGGATCTGATGACTTGAGCATGATTGAGATGGCACCGCAGACTGACTAGGGTGTCCATCTAAAGTTGTATCGGAAAGAGCAGTACTTAGTATGGTGTGTTATACTTGGTGTGCATTTGAGTGATAAGAATAGTATGAACAATTGTAGTAGGAACGGGAACTGACAGAGAGTATGGTACTAAAGAGATAGAGGTATCAAACTTGGATGCATTATTGAACCATGGTTATATTGGAGAATCTTGGTATCAGATTTAGGTATTAATAAGCAGATATATGCAATGAGGATGTAATCATGGATGTTGTGGACTAATGATTAATTGATATGAGTACCGGTGTACAGGAATATGAATTAGTTAGTGAATTTGCTAGAGCTAAGTGTATGTTAGAGATAGGAGATACTGCAGGTAATGTGTTCGCAGGTTCCTTCTTTTTCTTATGTTGTTTTTGTCTTCTGATTGATTGATTCCCTAGTACCGTGGGTTGTATTCATGATTTTTCTTGTTAGGATATAGTTAGTAGTACACCCTGACAGAGAATGCAATACCATGATAAGACAGACCATAACCATGCATGTTTTCCTCTAAGTTGTTTGTTGTAAGACTGTGGGCAAAATTTTTCTTAGACCATGATCATTGGGGTTTTGACCATAGCAAGGATCTATGACAAGGTTATGACTTGACAAAATGGGACAAGATGATTAGAAATTCAATGATAAGCATTCATGAGTTGATATAACAGAATTGCTGGATCATTGGTTTTACAAGGATAGAGGTATGATTGAAATTGAGGATAAACGCTAATTTAAATAAAGGATTAAAAATTTAACATGGCAGAATTGATGATTGTTAATTTCAGGAAGGTTGATTGTGATATAAGTTATCATTAAAATTTAAGGAAAATTGGAAAATTATCATTATGTATATTTGATTGCAATATAGCAATTTAAATTTTTATTGCGGACGTTGCATTTGAAGGATCCATAGGTGTCGCATTGTTAAGTATTTTGAGGAAAGAGGAGATCGAGGAATAAAATTATTGATGGACTAATGTTTGAATTCAAAACTTGTGGGACGAGATTACAATTATATATGTGCATAGATTAAAATCAAATTTGAGGAGTGGATATTAAATTCTGAGTATTGAATTATTAACTAAAACTTTCGGGAAATTTTTGATAAAAATAGACCTTGATTTTATTTCGAGGATTTTTTCGGAATGCAAAAAAAAAATTTCAGAATTTTTGAAAAGTCGTGAAAAGACATTGTGGATTATAACCTGATTTCATGGATGATGAATTTAAATTTTGAGAGAAATAATAATGTGTATGATAAACACTACTATGAGGATTTTAAATTTCGAGGACGAAATTCTTTTAAGGTGGGTAGACTTGTCACTACCACGTTCCGAAAATAGGGGTATTTTTGACTTTTTACAATATTTAATATTAAGGTAGTTATAATTAATTAATTGCCTGATAGTATATTTGATTTAAATAATTATGTGTGATGTGTAATTAAATATAATATATAGTGTTCATTTATTTTGAGCTAGTAGACTTGACCTAGAAGCCCAGTAGATGAACACCTGTCCAAATTATGGAATTCTGTAATTAATTGTTTTAATTATAATTTATTTATTGGAGATTGTAATTAATTACCGTATTTATTTAATTATTGCGTATTGCCTTTTTTTTGATATTTGGAGCAGTATCCTGACTTCTGTCTTCCAACAAATTTCACAATCTTGCCCTAGACATGCTCGCCTTCCATTCTGCTATTTTTGCAACTCATAATTATGCTCTCTGTGCATTATTTTTAGCCGCACAAAAATCGTCGCGGACGTTATTTAATAAATTCCTATTTTTGTATCGTTGTGCGTTCCAATTGAAATTGGAGGCAATCTTGACCTATTTTTCGTGTGACCCAAATTAGGGTAATATTCCGTTCTGAGTCTTCTTCATTATTGGTATTGATGACCTGACCTGATTTTGGCCCCATGTACTCCTAATTAATTTTAGAACACAACTTGCATTTTATTCTAATTAAATTGAGGATACTATTTTAACCGATTCTGAAATTCCAATTTTAATTCCAGTGCCCTGCTATTTTAGCCCACGCCAAACTTACAGCGCCCCCTGACCCTACAAAACACCGAACACCGAATCGCCCGCAAAATTTTTGTCATTTTATGTGTCTGTGCAAATACCCAAATTTAAGGGGGCTAATTTGCAAATTTGCTTTTTGTGGCAACACCTCATTTGATTAAACCAATGAGGGAGTCCTATTAATTTTAATTAAATCTCTCACCCTCATTCCCCCATAAATTATTTTCTCTCCATGTCAAATCTGAGCCACTCATTCTAAGGGTTCAATCACCACCCTCCATCACACCCTCTCACCCTTTTACTATTTAATGTCTACATCAAACCCTAATCCCTAAACAACCTAGGTTTTTCCCCACCTCACAAGCCTCCAACGTAGGATTCTTTTTCTTCTCCTTCTTCCTTTCTTCTTCTCCTTCCTTTCATCTTCTCCTCCTCCTTCTTCTTTTTTTTAAATTTTAAAGGGAGAGAGGGAAAATAAACTCCCTACTGTTCATCAAGACCGGCCATCCCACTCTACTCCGGCTGTGCACAGTATCCTCCGTCCGGCGGCTGACCTCGACTGCGCCGCTCGAGCCCACGTTCTCTCCCGCCCTCGACTCCGGCGTACAGTGGTCCGCTGTAGTCGCCAACAGCCGCACTCTAACACCCCGGTCCGCTGCATCCCGCTGCTCCCCGCGCCGGCTTACTGTCACCAACTCACTCCGGCGGATGCAACCTCCACTGCGCCAACCGTCAGCCGACGGCCGAGCCCGACCTTCCCACCAACACTCCGGTCAGCTGAATCCCCCTCACGAGCCCTCCCCGTGAGCATCTCCGGCGCTCCGACTGACCCCGACCCGGCCGTCACTCCACCGGAAAATTCTTCAAGGAAAGGAGGCACTTGCTGAAGTAGTTCCCGGAACTGGCTCCCTCCGATGAGGATTCTGTTGCCAAGGTTCTGGAAGTAGGATGTGGGAATGGGAGCATTGTTCTTCCCATCTTGCGTACAAAGCAGAGCGTTGCTGTCTATGCTTGCGATTGTAGTACAGAAGTTCTTGAAACAGCAAAGGAGATGATAGCTACTGCAAAATATTGGTCCATTGAAACGTCGATTTCATCCATTTTTACTGGACTTCTCAGAAAATCTGTTCCCAAATTGGTTGTTCTGTGCTAATTGTCAGAAGATGCCTTTGGCAAACCTGACTGGCTTCTTTTTCGGTGCTAATCCAGATAACATGAGTGGGTCAACCTCCTTAAAAGGATCCCAGTGTTGTATTGGTGGAGTTGATTTTATTACCTTAGATATGCTGTGCTTCCATTGTCCACAATCATCCGAACTTCTAGAGGCTATCAATAGTTTGAAGAATGTTGAATCCACTGCTCCTCCCTGGATCATCTCTCCGGCAGCAACAGCCCGCATTCCGACCACCTCTGTAAGCTTCCCTGTCTCTCCTCTTCTCCTTTCCCTCCTTCCTTTGAATTTAAATTCTATGTAAGTTATGGTATTAGTATATGTATTCTTATAGATACATATATGTATGTATTATTTTTACGTATATGTATGTACTTTTTAATTGTATTTATATATATATGTATGTATATTGGTATTGTCTTATAATGTGTATCTAATAGTGTATATATATATGGTTAATAAATTGATATATACGTATTTAATACGTATTTAGTAAATTGGTATATGTATATATTTTTATTTGTATATATACCTAGTATATTTTTAAATTGGTATATACGTATACAAACATTTTTAATATATGTACGTAATTAATAATTGGTGAATACATAAGAATGAATATACCTATTTATTTTGCTTTATGTTTAATAAAAACATAATTTTAGTATATATGCTAGTTAAAGATATGTATATTTATATCTACTAGATGATCCTAGTTGACCAAGTTCCATGCCTAGCGTAGCCCTGAGGCCAGTGTATTTTGATTCTGTGTTAGTGTAGCATCTGATGCAAATGTGGTATTTGATATATTTTTAGGACTGTTGGTTCCTCCAGACAATACTATGGGACAGGACATTGGTTTTACCAGCTAAGGACCCAAGGCGAGTACATTCTCTGATTAGTTTCTAATTTATGATATCTCCTATGTTCACTGTATCTAGTGTAAATATCCATGTTCTTGACACATTGGTTACACGGATTGGTATACACGGATCTCGTCATGAGATGTTATTCCTTACTCATGGTGTAGCTTGTACAAGACTTGTTTCCTTGATATCTTGTGCATGTACAGATACTGATTCCCGGGAAGATTTGCTACCTTCCTAGGGAATCCCGTGCCATAGCGTACCATGATTGGATCTACTATACCAGTCGGGGTGGGGAGTATTTTAGTGTAGATATGTGATCATACCCAACTTTTCATGCATCATAGCTCACCCCACATCTCACGTCGGGTGCAGCCTGACCATCTTCGTGCCTCATAGCTGTTACGTGTGATTAGCCTGACCCCTACATGCATCATAGCTAACCAACGGTTAGCCTGACCTTCGTGAATCATAGCTAATCACATGTAACCAGCCTGATCAAGTTCCCAAGCCGATCACATGTTAAAGCTAGTACTCACACACTTAGTCATAGAACTCTTGCTCATTGACATATTGCTTCTTTTCCTGCATTTACTTACAGTAGTTCCAGTATATCCTTTTCCTGTATATCTCTCGTACCTATACATGCATCTGGTATATTTCCATCTAGAACTGCTACATAGTTTATGTCATTTATATAGAACTGCTATTTAGAGATGTACTTTGCTCCTTCCTGACTGGAAAATATTTCCAGACTGTGACCTTAGTAGACTGGTTTCTGATACACTTGGGGATTGGATGTTACAGATTGCAGGTATGATTATTTTGTCATTAGACTTGTGTTGTATTCTTTATTCTTCAAATTCCTATCGTGCTGTAGTTGTGATTGAGTATGTTGTTAATATTTTTATAGTGTTATCCGAGTCTCCTTATGGAGTTGGATACTAGCGTGAGATTGTTTAGATAGTACTTGACCTAGACAGCGTTCTACCGCCGATGCTGCGGCGTAGGCTGGACGTACCCACGCACTCGTGCCCCTAAACCGGGTGCGGGTTGTGACAATAACCAACAACTATATAACTAAATCTCAATATAAAGTATCAAAGGATGATAGTCGGGTGGAAACAAATCCACTGCCAAACTAGAATATAAGATAAACAAAATAATATAAGTACATCAACTAACAATAAATCAGACTCGAAGAGAAGACCTCCTCAAAATATAAGTAGCAAGTCCAGATCTGCGCTCCTGCTAAGTCATGAACATCTACACCTGGAAAGGGACCAGGTCCTCAAAGGGACATAACAAGATACATAGAAGAATGCCAATAAAGTACTAAAAATAAATATCCAATGGGTCGCCTAACCGTCTATATGAATGCTGTTTGAGAACAACTTTCCAACACGTGGGCTATCTATCCAAAATAGGATTGACATGATTCTCTTGGAGATTTAGGGGCCTAAAAAGTATGTCATCTTTTAAATGGCAGAGGCCTCCAGGTAATATAGGGGTCATCACAACCACGCATCTTCGACGGAGCATGCAGGTTACATAAAAAAGAAAGTGCAAAGAAGCCCAAACGCCTTACTTATTATTCTCTCCACCCCATGCTCTAAGCATGTCATATCCATGACATGATAATACCTATAATAACTACCAGGTCTTCTAGTATGCAATTTCTAACAGTAGTTATCCCTAACGTACATCCCATACGTACAGGAGACCAACCCAGTACGCAGTCCGTGTCTTACATGAGACACACTCGTGTAACAGCTGTGTCACGGCCAATGAGACCTAAGAATGCCTCATGATAATGGGGTGGTCTCATAAACTAGGTCAATGCATACACAAAATAAAAATAGATCATGACGCTACCGTCGTTGCATCCAAGTTTTCTTGGACGCGCAATTTATATAGCAGTTAAAATATATGAACTAAATGACAGAAATAAAGATGCATGCATCATATAAAATATAAATAATAGTACAATAGCAAGTATACTTGCCTGGCAAGAAAGCTGCGTAGTACCAATAACCTGCTCCTGAAGTCGCGTAGATCAATCCAATGGGTCCTATATACATATAATATAATACAATACAACATCAGCTAATATACTAGCACATACACAACCATAAATACACTGGGCTCAAAGGGTATGCTAGGGGTGACACTGGTCAACTAACAAGGTCGATTGTGCGTCTAATTATACGGGTGTTACATCTTCAACGTTGTACACAATCAGACAGTCAACTCACTAACACATCAGGGCCAGTACGTTAATGTACACAAGGCAGTCAACTCACAAGTTCTTAGGGTCATACCGCAAATAAACACATATATAGTCATAATTATTATCATTATTTAATTACATATATATATCCATATAATTACATATAACAATAAGATTATTTTACTCATACGTGTACGTATACGCATATAAGTTTCGGTTTTTTGACATGGTCTGGACTCATAATAACTAAATTAAACCAATATGCTACCTATATGTTATTCACACAAGCACACATAAAATAAAAGGAGAGGGACAGGTTCAAACCTCGGGGTTAGCGTACATAGGCACGGGAATTGAGAATCGAGGGTGACTGCTGTAGGTTGTCTTCGGCGAGGGTGACGAGTCCACGATGACGACGATGATGTCAAGGATGATGATGATAACGAGGGTAATGATGATGTTGATGATTATAATGATTAGGTGATGGTGATGGTGATAATAAGATTAGGTTATGATGATGGGATGATGATTATGATGATGATTATGGAAATGATGATGAGGATTATGATAAGGGTGATTAGATGATAATGGTGATAATGATTAGGTGATAATGGTAATTAGGGTGATGATAGGGATGATGGTGATGATGAGGATAAAGATTGGGATGATGGTGGTGGTTATGTTGATGATGGAGAGTATAATGGTGATGATAATTATAATAAAGATGATGATGATTATAATAGTGATTATGTGGTGATTGCTGCTCCGGCCAAGGGAAGGTCTGACGAGAATGAGGAGGAGGAGGAGGACAGGAAGCACGGAGAAGGTGGTGGTCATATTAATAGGAGGTGTAGAGTGGTGGTTGTAAACCCCCTAATTTTTTCAAAATTTTAAAACCTGGATTTTTCACAATTTTATGGAATTTTTTGAGATTTTTCTGTAATTTAAAAATAGGGTTTTAATTATTCAATAATTTTTAAATGATAATAAACAATATTAAAATATTATGGAAATAAAATTTTTGGATGTAAAATAAAAAAGTGGACTTAAGATAATTTTTCTGGAATTTATCGGGCCCCGGACCTATTTTTAAACACCTAAAACTATTTATTTAATTAATTAATTATTTATTTATTTATTTACTGATGTTATTATTATTATTATTATTATTATTATTATTATTTTATAATAAACCCAATAGCCCCGGCCCATTGGGCTCAACCCAGCCCACCCGCCTATCGGGTCGGGTCGGGTCTGCCCGAACCCGACCCGCCGCCCGTACCCGGCCACCCTCTCCCCGACCCAGCCCCCAGCCCGCGTTTCCCGCCGACTCCGCCGCGTCCTCCGCCCGCTCCGGCCGCCCACGCCTCCACGTCCACCCCACGCCCCGCCCGACCCGGCCACCCCTCCGCCCCTCTCGGCCTCCCCAACCGCCGCCACCGCCTATAAAAACCCCCGCGTTCCCCCTCTCGGCCTCACTCCACCACCGCCATAACCACCACTCGCCGCCACCATCTTCTCCTCCCGCCCCGCAGCACCGTCCCCAGCCACCCTAGCCACCACGCCCCTTCCGCCGCACGCCGCCGCAGCAGCAGCGAGGAACAACAGCAGCCGCGGCAGTCGCCCACGCCTCCGGTCGCCCTCGACCGCCTCCGCCTCGTCGCCGCGTGCCTCGCCGCCCTAGCCCCGGCCCCTCCGCCTCACCCCAAGCCGTCGGAGCCACCAGCCACCGCCTGAGAGTCCAGAACCCTAACCCTAATTCATTGTATCCGACATGTGTCGGACACGGTGAACCCGGTTTCCGAGGACCCTGTTGAGGTACTCATAACTTCTTGCTCGTAGCTCGGTTTTCGATTCCGTAAATTACGTTGCGAAGCCTGTATGACCCTCTCGGTGCCCGGATAAACCATTCGGGGCATCGCGTCCTGTGGTGATCGCACACCGCGATCAAAAAACTGGAAAAAACCAGACCATGTTTTACCCCCGAACCAAGTACGCCCCGCCAAACGGGACGACTTGGTCGTGCGCGGTCTTCACGGATACGTGCGCGTCATCGATACGGACGTGTGGGATTTCGCAGAAGTCGATTCGGGTGTGTGTGCACACCGGGATCAACGCGTATCCGCGGACATCGCCCCGTATCTGTACTTTCTGGAACGCGCCCTAACTTTGTGTACACACGTCAGATCGAGACGAAACTTGTGCCATCGGACTCGTAGTAATACGCTGGTCCTGTGGGTCAAGTTTGGTTCGATTCTGAGAACGTTGACGAAATCGCGTGTCGTGGGCCCCATAGGCCCCGCTCGACGGGCGATTTTATGATCGGCTCATCGGAATCCAATTCTGGAAGTTCCGTTGGGTTTGTATCATCGTTCCTGACCTGTTGACACTAAGTTTGGTAAATTTGGAGACCGTTGACCTGGACGTATTTTTCGGTGCAAAGCGGGCCCACCGGTGGACCCCATTTTGGCCCGAAACTGCCGTTTTGCCCTTGTCTCCAAATTGGACCCAAGGACAGGCGTTTCTAGCTGATTGATATTTTCTGGATCTGATGGTGATATTTGTTTCAGCAACCGGAGTACCGCCTGCAATTCCCGCAGAAGTCAGAACTGCAAACATAGCCGGAACCACAGGCAAGTGTACCTTGCCGAAACTTGCAGCTTTGCTACCTATTTCCTGGACTTAGTTATACATCAGTGGGCAAGTGTACCTTGCCAAACCCTGTAGCTGGTTATATATTTCTTGGTTTCATTTTGCATCAGTGGGCAAGTAAAGCTTGCCAATTCGCAGTAATTTCTGGTTATAGTATTTTTCTTGATTTCTGTAGCTTCATATGTAATCTTGTTTAACTGCTCAACCCAGGACACCTGACACTCTTCATGTGACAGAATTGCCTGAGATATACCTGGTGATTCCATATAGGATACATTTTCATGTCATTTACAGTTTACATGCTTAGATCCTATCCTGACTCATTGCATTAGTTCAAACTTGCGTGACTTGTACCTGATATTTTTTGGAACTGTGACGTGAGATTACATGGGGTGGGGAGAGTATTATCATATCAAGGCTGAATATAATGTAAATAATGTTATCTGGATGTGTCTTAGTCTCTGACACAGAGCTATGGCACCAGTTCTGGCCCTTCGAGAAAATACTGCTATGGTTTCTTCGACACTGATCCTGTAGTAGTCTCAGCCCGAGTATGACTAAAACTCTCACTTGCATATCACTAGCTGGTTTACATATTTACCCTGCTGTTTCATTATTGCTGCACTGCATATATTTTGGCTGGTATTTTCTGTACCTTGTTATGTCACCTGAGGACCTGGAATGGACTATGTCCCCAGGTATAGCTGAGGAGAACTACCCCAAGGTGTACGGTACAGGAGCACTCCTTGGAGCAGAACCCGGAACAGAGAACGAGATATTGGCCGAAGATTTCTCCTGAGCACCGGCTTCATCTACACAGTATTTCCATTTTTAGCATTTATTTCCTGTCTATTTTTCTCTGAATGTAACAGACTAATTCTCGAATTGTTTCCCGAGATTACCTTATTTGATATTGCATATTTATTTCTATTGCATTATTCCTGGCAATTAATCTGAGTTTATTCTGTGGATAAAATTAGAAATACCTGAGACTTGTACATATTACTGCTAGACTACAGCTTAAGCATGCCCTGATGGATCCATTAAATTGGGTTGTCCATCGGTGCGTGCTGCTGGCCAGTGCCACGCATCTCCAGTCCCTAGGCATTTTGGGACTGGGGCGTGACATAGTTTTTGTGGTGGCCCATGCAGGTCTACGACTAAATTGTTCGGTTTCAACTTAGGGACCGAACAGGCCTGCAATAAGATAGGATAAGTTTTTAGGATCTCATCCACTTGCTTGAATCATTTTTGATATCTGTATCGTATTCGAACTAATTTGAACTTGCATCTTGCCTTGATTCCTGTGCGCCTCTTATTGGTTATTTTTGATACAGGGAAATGGACCCACAAGAATGCAACGAGACTCCCGCCGGAATACCACAAGCTACAGGTGTCACCTACGACGACGAAGTGACACCAGACGGAGGAGTTCCATCAACTCAACAGAGCCAGCAGGCAGGTCAACCTACCTTCAGATTTCGGTGCAACGACATCCCACCTCCGCCGCAGTTTGTCCCACCAATGCCCGTGTTCCCACCAGAACAGTCCATCGACGGGCAGCAGATATTTCAAATGATCTACACGATGATGCAAGCACAGCAACAAGTCCAACACGAGGCTCAGCATCGCGAAGCTAATTTTTTGAGGGACAGTATCGTAATTGCACTGGAGCAGGCCAACCTACCAGCTCGACGGCCATCTACAGGCTCAATCACTGACTTCCGCCAACTGAAGCCCCGCACTTTTTTTGGAAAAGAGGAGCCCACCGAAGTTCACGAGTGGCTCACCAACATATGGCATCAACTTGAAGCAGCCGAGCTTCCACGAGAACGCTGGATGATTGCCGTCCAAATGCAATTGACGGACAATGCCCATCACTGGTGACTATCCGAGGAGATACGGCTCGGACCAGACCGAGTCACTTGGGAGGAGTTCTCCAGACTCTTCCAGGAGATGTACATTCCAGCCGTCGCTCGATCAGAACTGCGGGACAAGTTTAATCGCCTCACTCAGGACTCTATGACGGTGGAAGAGTACAACGCAGAATTTATTCGTCTGAGCCGCTTCGCCCCCACCCTGATCCCGACAAAGGAAGAGAAGGCCGAGAAATTCTTCGACGGACTGAACATTGAGCTGCAGAAACTAATTGGGTCCGTCGCACCAACATCATACTCGGACGTTCTTGCTGCAGCTCGACGCATAGAGCACGTCACCAAGAGAGAGACCAGTCTGAAGAGGTCTTCCCCATCAGCAACATCCAGAATACCACAAGAAGAATCTGCAAAGAGACCACACCAGCAGCAGAAAGCATCTACACCACAAACGGTAGTCCTTCTTACTTGTCACTACTGTGGCAAAGCAGGCCATATCGCCAGGGAATGCCGACGCAGGTTAGGACTATGCTTAGGTTGCGGATCCAGACAGCATGCAGTGAGAGACTGCCCTGAGCGTAGAGAAGGAACACCAAGGGCAAACCAGCAAACTCCACCAGCGCCTCGAGCAGCACCCTACCAGCAAGCTCAGCAACAGGAGAGGAATCTACCTCAAGGATGAGGACAAGCTTATGCGCTGACTGTGCAGGACGCTGATGCGAGTAAGTGATTCGTAGTTTTCCGTTCCTAGTCTTGTGTAGCTCGTGCCTCTTGGTTCGTGACCTCAGCCCCAACCTAGTAATTTGCAACTTGTTAATAACAACCTGGTTTCCATAAAAGTTGTAAATCTTTTTCTTTAACTAGACTTTCCTGGAAAGTGTATAACTTTCAATTTTTAGGGAAACGGTACTTCCCTAAGTATCTTGTGATGGTTTTTAAACGATGCTGGTGACCGCGTCATCTCTGTTGACCGGTTACTCTTTGATTGCGAGGACGCAATCCTCTTAAGGGGGTAGATTGTAAACCCCCTGATTTTTTTAAAATTTTAAAACCTGGATTTTTCACAATTTTCTAGAATTTTCTGAGAATTTTCTGTAATTTAAAAACAGGGTTTTAATTATTTAATGACTTTTAAATGATAATAAATAATATTAAAATATTATGAAAATAATATTTTTGGATATAAAATAAAAAACTGGACTTAGGACATTTTTTTGGAATTTATCGGGCCCCGGACCTATTTTTAAACACCTAAAACTATTAATTTAATTATTTATTTATTTATTTATTTATTTATTTATTTATTTATTTATTTATTTATTTACTGATGTTATTATTATTATTTTTATAATAAACCCAATAGCCCCGGCCCATTGGGCTCAACCCAGCCCACCCGCCTATCGGGTCGGGTTGGGTCTGCCCGAACCCGACCCGCCGCCCGTACCCGGCCACCCTCTCCCCGACCCAGCCCTCAGCCCGCGTTTCCCGCCGCCTCCGCCGCGTCCTCCACCCGCTCCGGCCGCCCACGCCTCCACGTCCACCCCACGCCCTGCCCGACCCGGCCACCCCTCCGCCCCTCTCGGCCTCCCCAACCGCCGCCACCGCCTATAAAAACCCCCTCGTTCCCCCTCTCGGCCTCGCTCCACCACCGCCATAACCACCACTCGCCGCCGCCATCTCCTCCCCCCGCCGCAGCACCGTCCCCAGCCACCCTAGCCACCACGCCCCCTCCGCCGCACGCACGCCGCCGCAGCAGCAGCCGCGGCAGTCGCCCACGCCTCCGGCCGTCCTCGACCGCCTACGCCTCGCCGCCGCGTGCCTCGCCGCCACGTGCCTCACCGCCCTAGCCCCGGCCCCTCCGCCTCAGCCCAAGCCGCCGGAGCCACCAGCCACTGCCTGAGAGTCCAGAACCCTAACCCTAATTCATTGTATCCGACACGTGTCGGATACGTGTCGGACATGGTGAACCCGGTTTCCGAGGACCCTGTTCAGGTACTTATAACTTCTTGCTCGTAGCTCAGTTTTCGATTCCGTAAATTGCGTTACGAAGCCTGTATGACCCTCTCGGTGCCCGGACAAACCGTTCGGGGCATCGCGTCCTATGGTGATCGCACACCGCGATCCAAAAACAGGAAAAAACTAGACCCTGTTTCACCCCGGAACCGAGTACACCCCGCCAAACGGGACGACTTGGTCGCACGCGGTCTTCACAGATACATGCGCATCGTCGATACGGACGTGTGAGATTTCGCAGAAGTCAATTCGGGTGTGCGTGCACACCGGGATCAACACGTATCCGCGGACATCGCCCCGTATCCGTACTTTCTGGAACGTGCCCTAACTTTGTGTACACACGTCGGATCGAGACGAAACTTGCACCATCGGACTCGTAGCAATACGTTGGTCCTGTGGGTCAAGTTTGGTTCGATTCTGAGAATGTTGAGGATATTGCATGTCGTGGGCCCCATAGGCCCCGCTCGACGGGCGATTTTATGACCGGCTCATCGAAATCCAATTCTGGAAGTTCCGTTGGGTTCGTATCATCGTTCCTGACCTGTTGACACTAAGTTTGGTGAATTTGGAGACCATTGACCTGGACGCGTTTTTCGGTGTAAAGCGGGCCCACCGGTGGACCCCGTTTGGCCCGAAACTGCCGTTTTGCCCTTGTCTTCAAATTGGACCCAAGGACAGGCGTTTCTAGCTGATTGATATTTTTTGGATCTGATGGTGATGTTTGTTTCAGCAACCGGAGTACCACCTGCAATTCCCGCCGAAGTCAGAACTGCAAACATAGTCGGAACCACAGGCAAGTGTACCTTGCCGAAACTTGCAGCTTTGCTACCTATTTCCTGGACTTAGTTATACATCATTGGGCAAGTGTACCTTACCAAACCCTGTAGCTGGTTATATATTTCTTGGTTTTATTTTGCATCAGTGGGCAAGTAAAGCTTGCCAATTCGTAGTAATTTCTGGTTATAGTATTTTACTTGATTTCTGTAGCTTCATATGTAATCTTATTTAACTGCTCAACCCAGGACACCTGACACTCTTCATGTGACGGAATTGCCTGAGATATACCTGGTGATTCCATATATGATACATTTTTATGTCATTTACAGTTTACATGCTTAGATCATATCCTGACTCATTGCATTAGTTCAAACTTGCGTGACTTGTACCTGATATTTTCTGGAACTGTGACGTGAGATTACATGGGGTGGGGAGAGTATTATCATATCAAGGCTGAATATAATGTAAATAATATTATCTGGATGTGTCTTAGTCTCTGACACAGAGCTATGGCACCAGTTCTGGCCCTTCGAGAAAATACTGCTATGGTTTCTTCGACACTGATCCTGCAGTAGTCTCGGCCCGAGTATGACTAAAACTCTAACTTACATATCACTAGCTGGTTTACATATTTACCCTGCTGTTTCATTATTGTTGCACTGCATATATTTTGGCTGATATTTTTTGTACCTTGTTATGTCCCCTGAGGACCTGGAATGGACTATGTCCCCAGGTATAGCTGAGGAGAACTACCCCGAGGTGTACGGTATAGGAGCACTCCTTGGAGCAGAACCCGGAACAGAGAACGAGATATTGGCCGAATATTTCTCCTGAGCACCGGCTTCATCTACACAGTATTTCCATTTTCAACATTTATTTCCTGTCTATTTTCCTCTGAATGTAATAGACTAATTCTCGGATTATTTCCCGAGATAACCTTATTTGATATTGCATATTTATTTCTATTACATTGTTCTTGGCAATTAATCTGAGTTTATTCTGTGGATGAGATTAGAAATACCTGAGACTTGTACATATTACTGCTAGACTACAGCTTAAGCATGCCCTGATGGATCCATTAAATTGGGTTGTCCATCAGTGCGTGCTGCTGGCCAGTGCCACGCATCTCCAGTCCCTAGGCATTTTGGGACTGGGGCGTGACAGTGGTAGTCATGGTGAACAGGGAATGGTGGAGGTGATGGTAGTAATGGTGGTGTGGTGCAGGATAATTGCGGTGGCTGCCGTGGTTCAGCTGGAGGAGTGGAGGATGGTCACAGAGGAGGTCCGATGGTAGAGAGAGGAGATTGGGGCTACTGTTGAGGAGGTCGGGAAGAGATGGTCGGGCTTCGTGGGGTGGAGTTCGTCCGTGGCGAGGAAGTTCACGCGATGGCAGGGGTTGTGGTGGTTGTCAATGGCGGTAAGGGAGATGAAGTAGGGAGGAAGGAGGAGATTAGTGGAGGCGAGGCGTGTACAGGATACTCCGGTCAACGGAGGTGATGCTGCTGGGTCTGCTCCGGCGGCCTCATCGACAGGGAAGGGAAGGAGATGGGATTGATGGCGGTGGAGTCGGTCATGGTCGTGGCTGAGGCGGGTGGTCCGGCGAGGTCGAGGTGGCCGGACTCGGCTGCGGGAAAAGAAGGAAGAAGATGAACAGGAAGGGGAGGAGGATTCGTTTAACATGGATGTTGGTATTGGGTTTTGCTATTTGGATAAAAATAGAAAAAGTTTATATTTATACATATGGGGAATAGGGTTGGGGGTTGACCTAAAGGGATTGGGCTTAGTCAATATCTCCATGGAATGGGCCTTGGCTTGACATGAGGATATTTGAAGGGCTATAATTTGCATTGTTTAAAATACAAGGCTAGGGTTAAATGAGGGGACGATGTTGTGCGTTGCACATTCCAAAAATTATAGGAAAATTCATATAAACAAAAAATAGGTTTTTTTTCATGTGTCATGTCCAATGGTGGGGACACCTTAATACATTTTTGTATAAAAATATCCAACAATTGGAAAATTGCACAAAGATGGAAATTAGATTAATTTAATTAAAATTAATGCACAAGGTGTTCTTGAATTAATTAGGAGTACATGGGATTAAAATTAGGTGGGACACAAGTGTCATGGACATAGAGAACTTAGACTAGAATATCATCATAATTTGGGTTGCACAAAATGGGTCAATATTGTGTCCCCAATTTTGATTGGAACGCACAAGGATACAAAGTTAGAATTATTTAGAATTAAATAATAATGTCTGCGACAAATATTGTACGACTAAAATATAGCACAAGAGAGCATAATTGTAAGTTACACAAAGATCAGAATAGATGACTAGCATGTCTAGGACAAGGGTGTAAAATTTGTAGGAAGGCAATAGCTAGTATAGTGCTCCAATTATCGAAGCAACGGTAAGGTATGCTAAGTGATATAAATATTGTAAAATTATCTAAAATATCATGTTCTATTTCTAATTGGATTCAAACTAGCCCTAGTCTCACATTCTAAGCCAAGTAGGCCTAATTTTGGGTGAGGGAGTTTACATGTATGGTTTGGTCTGATGGTATGGTATATAGCATAGTTTTTAGTATTTGCTCATCGTTGATGAGTCCATAATAATTGAGCATACCTTCTGGACAGCTGATCCTAGAGAATTGCCTAAAGAATCGAAGTGACTATGGAAGACCCATAGGATGACCCTAATAATGTCGCATAAGGAATTGTGTCAAGGATAAATATTAAGTGGTGCATGTTGCGAGATAAGTTTAGGTGATTGAATATTGGTTTCAAAATTTGATGAAATAGCCTTCGGCTGAAAATAACATAGTCGAATTTTAATGGTTGGTTGAATGAATATCAAATAATTTTAGTTGGTTGATAATCTGATTAGAATTTGACGGATGACTCATTGTGATAAGGATGTACGATTACAGAATTATTCTATGTGCAAGAGCGATAGATGAAGGAATAACCCTCAAATTTTAATATTATTAGATTTTGATTCATGTAACAGTCACACATATATTTGTTGTAATTATGATCAAAATTATTTAAAACGAACAAGTTCGGATTTGATCAGAAATTTGGCTAGTGGTTTCAAACTCGATAAAGGATTATATATAAGTGGTATCGGACGAAACTTTTGTGTTGGATAGATTGTTGCCATAGAGCATCACGATTTCATAGTATGGACCAGATATAAGTTGGAAGAAAACTTGGTGGAAATTAATTCATTGGAAATTTATTAATAATTCAAAGTGTGGGAAAGGAAATATTTTAAGGAATTGTTGGATAAGTTGTGGTTTTAAATTTGAGTAGAAGATCAAAGAGATGTTGGTTTTATTCTCGATTTGATTCAGTGGTAGCAAGATATATGGAAATGATGCGATAACATATCAGAGTACTATTGAGAGTTGGAATAGACGATAATTACTATTAACTAATGGAATTGCATTTTATATTTTGTGAACACTAATATTGTTGGTTTAAGTTAGCCCCTTATGTCAGAAGAATTTAAAGGTGGTATCGAGGTAAATCACCTAGCAACGATAGTCCCAGATGTAGATGTGTGGGAAGTTCAGGGAATAATGATGGCAATAAAATAGTTTTGTATGAGGCATAGTATGATTGATGGAAAAAGAACTTTGGATATGTTGGACTCAATCTATATCAACGAGGCTTAAAAAAATGGTTGGTCAAAGACTTACAATGCAAAAGGTGGATAACGGTTGGATGAGAGGGTGTTGCCGAAACTCGTTCCATTCAGAAGCATAAGGGCATAATGAACCGCATACGTGAGATTATTGAGGTAAAAGATTTGATGATGAGAAGGCGTTGTGGAAACTCGTTGCGCTCGGATACGCAAGGATGATGCATCCCGTGTGTCAGATTTTTAGTGTGAAACATATGGGGAATGGAAATATAGTTATGAATCATGTTATATGCAGAGATTATTGGTCGTGAATTATATATTCTAAAATAGTACATATGCGAATAAGTTATAAGAATGGATGCTAAGAATCAGTTGGTCGATAGTATTGAATGGTAGGTATTCTGAAGCGAAGCAGCACCAGTAGCTTGTTTAATTTACCTATCACTGGATTTCGTTGAAAAGCATTATATTTTTGAGACACCAAAGGAGTGTGTACACTCTAAGCTAAGTGGTAAGGTGAATTCAAACATCACTACAGGAAGGATTGTGGTACGTTAAAGAATAAATGAGTATTGCAAACGGAATAGAGAAGGTAAATTGGAATCAGTGATTGAAATTTTTTAGATTATGATCAAGTAAGATTGGATTGAGAGATTTAAGTCATTTTAATTTTAAAAAATTTTAGAAGAATGATTAAGATGATGAGGATTTAATAAATTTTGAAATCTTGATATTACGGACGAAATATTTATACTTTGAGCACATAATTTAAATTTTGAATATTGAAGATTGAATCAACGATTTAAATCTTGAGAACAATAAATAAAACTCTAAACATGAACAATGGTGGATTGAGTTCAAAATTTTATAATTTGATGATTTGAATTAAAAGTTGAATGCTGATTGTTGGATCATCTATTTGAAATATTGAGAATAAAAATTGAGTTTAAAATTTGAAGAGTACGAAATTCTTAAGTTGAGAATAGGAATAAGATTTGATTAGAATTGTTTATTGTTCAAAGTCTAGAGGAGATTAGGATAGTTAAAAATTATGATATAAATTTTGATATGGGATGTCATATAGATTTGAATTAGATTTGGATGTTGATTATTTAAAAAATCGAGAATAGATTACGAATGGTTGAATTTTGATTGAACAATGATTATTTTAAATTTAAAGTAATTGTGATGGATTTGAAAAAAATTTGTTATTTAAATTTTTGGAAGAGATTGCGATAGACTTGCCATATATACGAATGTGAAGGATTTAACAAATCATACATTATTTTTAATTTCGAGGACAAAATTTTTTTAAGTTGGGTAGATTGTAAATCTCTTCACCCAAAAATAGGTATCTTGTGTGTATTTTGTATTTCTTGTATTTGTTTTAGATTATTTTTCTTAATCAAATAAAATTTAATAATTTTTATTAGGATACTTTACCGTGGTTTGGACATTAATAATATAGGATGACCCCAAAATCTATATCGCCCTTCATAGAAAGTAGCCTACACAGGAGACACTACCAGTAGGATCTTTTCATGGCACAAAAATTTGATTCCTTCGTGTTAGTATGACATTCGTGTAACGACCCTAGATTATATGTTAAGTATTTAGATAATTTATATATATATATATATTTGTGAATATTTTTCTATCCCAACTTCCTACAATTAGCATCCCATAATTCTCCGTGTCAAATTAGGTGAACTCCCTTTTTGTAAGATTGTATATTAATTACTATTACCTATTTGGTGGATAATAATTTAATAAATTACTTAGATAATTAGATAATACAATTATTTAATTTATTATAACTAAATAAATATCTAATTATTAATTATAAAATATTTTTATAAAATATTTTGGGTGTAATATTCTATTAAAGCTTTACAAAGTAATTTTCTAGAATTTATTTTGTGTGCAAATATTATTTTTAGGATTTTTAACATCTTTTATAAACATAAATATATATGTTAATATATATAGTTATTAATAATAATAATGATAATGATAATGATAATGATATTAATAATAATAAAAATAAAAACAATAATAATAAAAAAGGAAAAAAAAACTTATATATACATCCTAATATAAAACCTAATACAAAACCTATAATTAAAACCTAAACAAACAACCTAACTACCCCCCCCCATAAAAAATCCTACAGCAACTCACCCGATCCCATCCCAGACCTCTTTCTCTCTCCCCCTATCTCTCTATATATAAGTATATATAAGAACCGAACTATAACCCTAACCCCAACCCAAACAAAACCCTAAACCTAGCCACCCAACGTCGACCCCGACGACCGTCTCCCACCGACCGGCGTCGCCGCACAGCGCCGCCGCAGCCGCCCGGACCGCCGCCGCCGTCCGTGCACTGCGCGCGTGTATAACACAATTTTTGTCCCCTCTTCAAGATGATGTATCTCTCTCAATTTTGATTATTTTTGTGAGTTGTTTGTTTGTGTACATTCATAACCTAACCCTCTAGGATTTTCATTCAAGCGGGACGAGTTTTCGCGCCCTAGATTGGTTAAAAATTCGACCAGAAAATGGCCAAAAAACTGACAAAAATCAGTCCAGGAACTTCAACCCGAACCCCCATGTTCACACCCAATTTACCGCCAACCTGTTTAATATTTTTAAAAACTAATTAAAGGATTTTTCTTCTCCATATAACCAAGAATTTTCTGTTCTTTTAGTTTTTGTTAATTTGTTCTATGTGTAAAATTATTCGATCTCTAAAACGACCAAAAACTTATTATTTCAAAATTAAAAATTTTGCGATACGGAGCACGTTCTGCCAAACGGGACCGTCCCGTCGTATACCAATTGTACCAAAGGACACGTATGGTATATCCTGACGTATGAGCTTTTGTGAAAACTGATTTGGACGTGTGTGCACGTCGGAATCAACCTGTATCCGTAAAAAGTCCCCATATCACGACTTTTGCAAAATATTGTACCATTTTGTGTACGCTCATCAAAATACGATGAAACTTGTACCATTGGATTCGTGGTATCACGTTGGTCCTGTGATCCAAGTTTTATGCGATTCCGAGACAGTTGACCAAGCTGCCTAATTGCGGGCCCTATGGTTAACTTTAAGGGCAAATTTGTGTTCGGCTCACCGAAATCCAAAATTGGACTTACCGTTGAGTTCGTATTAATATTTAGAATTTGTTTGACCTATAATTTGTCCCATTTAGAGACCTTTACCTCTGGCACGCTTTTTGGTACGAAGTGGCCCACATGTGAACCCGCTTTGATCTGAAATTACCATTTTCCCCCTGTGTCCAAATTGGACGAAAGGGTAGTATTTTCTAGCTATATCGTTGATTCTAGGAATGTTGGTGATATTTATTTCAGTAACCGGAGACGTTTATTCGAAGGCCATAGTTTCTGATCCCTTGTGCTTGACAACTGGATGTTTACACTACGCAGCTTTCTTGCCAGGCAAGTATACCTTACCATTGTACTGTGATTTACTTTCCATATGATGTATGTATTTCTGTCATTTAGTTCATATATTTTAACTGCTATATAAATTGTGCGTCCAAGAATAACTTGGGTGCAATGACGGTGGTATCATATTTTGTCTTTATTATATATTATGCATGTCGATCTAGTTTTACGAGACCACCACATGATTGGAGGCATCATTATGTTTCATTGGCCATGACATATCTGTTACACGAGTGTGAGTCTCATGTACGATACGGACTTGCGTGATGGATTGGCCACCGGTACATATAGGACATACAATAGGGAATTACTTTTGATAGAATTTGCATATTAGAAGACTTTACAGTATTAGAGGTCTCATCGTGTCATGGATATGATATTCTTAGTGCATGGAGTGGGGAGGACAACAAGTAAGGCATTTGGGATCCTTTGCACTTTTCTTGTGTAACCCGTACGCTCCGTCGGAGATGCGCGATCATGATGACCACTATATATTATTATTATCAGGCGGCCTCTGGAGTTCAAAAGATGACATGCTTTATAGGCCCCTAATTCTCTGAGAGAATCATGCCAATCCCATTTTAGCCAGATAGCCCACGTGTTGGAAAGTTATTCTCAAAGTGCATTCACATTGACGGTTAGGCAACCCATTAGATATTTATTTTCAGTACTTTATTGGCATGCTTCTATGTATCTTATTACGTCCCTCTGAGGATCTGGTTCCTTTCCAGGTGTAAACGATCATGACTATTTACAGGAGCACGGACCAGAACTTGCTACTTTGTTCTCTTTCGAGGAGGCATTCTCTTCGAGCCTCATTGTTCATTAGATGTACTTATTTTATTTCTCTTATATTCTAGTTTGGTAGTGGATTTGTCTCCACCCAACTACTTATTCTTATAAAGCACCTTATACTTGATTTAGTTATATAGTTGATTGATTATTCATTTATATTTGATTCTGCGAATGAGATTTAGTTATGCCATGTGACTTGTGATAATTATATACCACTTGTGAATTATTGTTCATAATACAGCGTACGTATGTGTTTTGGTTTCCATATATTGGAGTTGCTATATACATACAGCTGGCATGCTTATATATTTCTATTCCTACGTATTTTAGGACTGGGGCATGACATATTTTTAGTGGTGGCCCATGCAGGTCGAGAGTATATTGTCTCGGTTATGTTATTGTACCAAAAAGCCTGCACCTAGTATTAGAGTTTAGGTCTCATCCACATTTGACTATGACTCACCTTCCTTCCAATCTGTTCTATTTAGATAATTGCATCATGCTTGATTCATGTACTTCCCTAATAGTTCCTTGAGTGTAGTCTTCTGCTAGAATATAGGAATCCTTGTTGTTAGGATGATAATTATGGTAACTTTTCTACTAAGAATACAACTAGAATATTGACAAATCACTAAGTTTAGAATACCTAATGAACTCTAGCATCCAATACCTATAAATTGATTAACCATTATCCCTGGATATATTTATGAAGGACTTAAGAGTAGTATAGACACTACTAGGGTTAGTTAAAAATTTACCATATTGTTTGACCCTAATATTGAGAAACCAATAGAAATTAAAGGTTGAATATTAGGACTAAGCATAACTATCATAGTAAGATAGTATTAGAGAACTATAAATTTAGATTCTTGTCTTAATATTAGCAGAACAGTACCTTAGAAAACGAAGAGGAATAAATATAACATTTTTCTTGATCATACCGCGAACACAGAGATCAGCATACCATATTTCCTTAGCAAACCATGATATTATCTAGAGTCTCTCTATTTAATTTCATATCTTGTTCCTCCGAAACCTTAACGCTCGCTATTTGTGCGACGACTAAAATTTTCCTCTACCTTTCAATTCGTGCCACCTAACCATTATAATTCTAGGTCAAGTAATTTTTTTTTATGTTAAGATATATAGTTTGCTAGGATTATAGTTATAACCTTGAATTTTGAAATTATGTGCTTAGGATTATAGTCAAGTAATTTTTTAGAACTTGATAGTTTGCGTTCCTCATTTAGATTATAATTTTATGATTATCCTTTAGTTTTAAATCACATAATTTGTACCCACACCTCAATACAAGTTATATCCTCTTTCACTTGAGAGCCAATAACTTCTCCATCCTTAATATTAACACTTTTTTCTATAAGCACTATGATTAAGACTTAAGATGACAATTACCTATGGAGTTTTATAATGCAATATGATACCGTAATAAGTACCAAGATCTTTTCTCGTATACCTCAACAAGAGTTTCTACTTTATTTACCAGGACAAGGTTATCTTATAGAATCCCCTTAAGACAATTACAGTATTAGTTTATTCTTTTAAGTTGGGTAGTATGCCTCATAACCTAATATTATAAAGTTTTTTTGACCCATTAATGAAGTATAATTGAATGACACCAACTATAGACTTGCATAAGAAGATAGTGTTTATCCAGACTGTAGAACTCATAGGCCCATACCCCCATTTGGTCGATTAGAGACTTAGACAAGAAGTTAGTATGGCAACTGTAGAGGCACAACACCGGACGAGTCTTATCTTCTTTGTGAACTTGAATTATTTTGTACTTTCTTCTATCATAATCCAGCGAACTTATATTTGTGGACTACCTCGACTTATGCTGCTATTATAGCCTAGTTTGCAAGCTTATTCTTTTATCGAGCTTGTTCATGACATATGTATTATTGGATCGATACACTAATACAATTGTCTATTTAGAATCAGTGTATTATGGTCTAGCTAACCTTAGTGCGCTTGGTTAGCTCTTCATATGACTACTTTATGTGGATTGAGATATATAGTTGACTAGTAGATGAATATACTTGCTCCTTTTGATATGTTCGAGCATGTCTTAACGGTTACATAACTGTTTTGATATAAACATAAGAATAGAATTTACCAAAATAGGATTTCAATCCACAACTGCCTTGACAACTCCCTTTTGAATTCTTTAATCGCTTTGAACTCCGTACTTGTATTCTATCACCTCCTCTTTGAATTCTTTATTATTGTTTTCCGTATTTTCCTATTTTGGAAAGACGAATGCTCGTGCTTGATATAAGTTTGATACACGAAGAGTAATAGATATACATCATAGGCCAATCACATTACTTGGTGACTATTTCTCGTAATTAAGGGCACATCACAGGTGATATATTTGGCGTTAAAATTTTTAAAGATTGAATAACACGATTAAATAATTTGAGGAATATCTTTCTTAAAAGTATAGTCTTGTGTGATAAATCGTTAAGTTCTAAGTTGGGTAGAAATTACATTGTCAACTTGAGGTAAAAAAAATTTAGATTGTGATCAAGTAAGATTAGATTGAGAGATTTAAGTCATTTTAATTTTGAAAATTTTTAGAAGAATGATTAAGATGATGAGGATTTAATGAATTTTGAAATCTTGATATTGCGGACCAAATATTTATACATTGAGCATATGATTTAAATTTTAAATATTGAAGATTGAATCAACGATTTAAATCTTGAGGATAATAAATAGAACTCGAAACATGAACAATGTGGATTGAGTTCAAAATTTTATAATTTAATAATTTGAATTAAAAGTTGAATGTTGATTGTTGGATCATCTATTTAAAATATTGAGAATAAAAATTGAGTTTAAAATTTGAAGAGTACGAAATTCTTAAGTTGAGAATAGGAATAAGATTTTATTACAATTGTTTATTGTTCAAAGTCTACAGGAGATTACGATAGTTAGAAATTGCGATATAAATTTTGATGTGAGATGTCATATAGATTTGAATTTGCTTTGGATGTTGATTATTTAAAAAATCGAGAATATATTACGAATGGATGAATTTTGATTAAACAATGGTTATTTTAAATTTGAAGTTATTGCGATAGATTTGAAAAGTTTTTGTTATTTAAATTTTTGGAAGAGATTGTGATAGACTTGTCGCATATACGAATGTGAAAGATTTAACAAATCATACCTTATTTTTAATTTTGAGGGCAAAATTCTTTTAAGTTGGATAGATTGTAAACCTCCTTACCCAAAAATAGGTATCTTGTGTGTATTTTATATTTCTTGTATTTATTTTAGATTATTTTTCTTAATCAAATAAAATCCAATAATTTTTGTTAGGACACTTATCGTAGTTTGGACATTAATAATATAGGATGACCCCAAAATCTATATCGCCCTTCATAGGAAGTAGCCTACACAGGACACACTACCAGTAGGATCTTTTCATGGCACAGAAATTTGATCCCTTGGTGTTAGTATGACATTACTATAACGATCCTAGATTATGTGTTAAGTATTTAGATAATTTATATATATATTTATTTGTGGATATTTTTCTATCCCAACTTTCTACAATTAGCATCCCATAATTCTCCGTGTCAAATTAGGTGAACACCCTTTTTGTAAGATTATTTATTAATTATTATTACCTATTTGGTGGATAACCATTTAATTAATTACTTAGTTAATTAAATAATATAATTATTTAATTTATTATAACTAAATAAATATCTAATTATTAATTATAAAATATTTTCATAAAATATTTTGGTATTCTATTAAAGCTTTACAAAGTAATTTTTTAGAATTTATTTTGTGTACAAATATTATTTTTAGGATTTTAACATTATATATATATATATATATATATATATATATATATATATTTGTTAATATATATATATAGTTATTAATAATAATAATAATGATAATGATAATGATAATGATAATAATAATAATAATAATAATAATAATAATAATAATAATAATAATAATAATAAATAAAAAGAAAAAACACTTATATATAAATCCTAATATAGAACCTAATACAAAACCTATAACTAACAACCTAACTACCCCCACCAAAATCCTACAGCAACTCACCTGATCCCATCCCAGACTTATCTCTCTCTCCCCCCTCTTTATATATATAAGTATATATAAGAACCGAACTCTAACCCTAACCCCAAACCCAAAAAACCCTAACCCTAGCCACCCAACGTCGACCCCGACGACCGTCTCCCGTTGACCGACGCCTCCGTGCAGCGCTGCCGCAGCCGCCCGGACTGCCGCCGTCATCGCCGTCCGCGCACCGTGTGCGCGTACATCACAGTTTTTGTCCCACTTCAAGGTGATGTATCTCCCTCAATTTTGATTATTTTTGTGAGCGGTTTGTTCGTGTACGTTCAAACCTAACCTTCTAGGATTTTTATTCAAGCGGGATGAGTTTTCATGCCCTAGATTGGTCAAAAATTCGACCAAAAAATGGCCAAAAAATTGACCAAAATTAGTTCAAAAACTTCTACCCGATCCCCCATGTTCAAACCCAAATTATCGCCAACCTGTTTAATATCTTCAAAAACTAATTAAAGGGTTTTTCTTCTTCATATAACCGAGAATTTTTCTATTCTTTTAGTTTTTGTTAATTTGTTCTGTGAAAAATTATTCGACCTCCAAAACGACCAAAAACTTGTTATTTTAAAATTAAAAATTTTGTGATACGGAGCGCACACCACCAAATAGGACCGCCCTGTCATGTACCAATTGTACCGAAAGACGCGTATGGTATGTCCTGACGTGTGGGCTTTCGTGGAAACAGATTTGGACGTGTGTGCGCGTCGGAATCTATCTGTATCCGTAAAAAGTCCCCGTATCGTGACTTTTGTAAAATATCGTACCATTTTGTGTACGCTCGTCAGAATATGGCGAAACTTATGCCATTGGATTCGTGGTATCACGCTAGTCCTGTGACCCATGTTTCACGCGATTCTAAGACAGTTGACCAAGCCGCCAAATTGCGGCCCCCACAGTTGACTTTAAGGGCGAATTTGTGTTTGGCTCACCGACATTCAAAACTGGATATACCGTTGAGTTCGTATTGATGTTTAGAATTTTTTTTGACCTATAATTTATCCCATTTAGATGCCTTTACCTCTGGAATGCTTTTCGGTGCGAAGTGGCCCACATATGGACCCGCTTTGACCCAAAATTATCGTTTTGCCTCTGTGTCCAAATTGGACGAAAGGGTAGTATTTTCTATCTATCTTGTTGATTTTGGAAACATTGGTAATATTTATTTCAGCATCCGAAGATGTTTATTCGGAGGCCATAGTTTCTTATCCCTAGTGCCTGACATCTGGATGTTTACACTACGCTACTTTCTTGCCTGGCAAGTATACCTTGCCATTGTACTATGATTTACATTCCATATGATGTGTGTATTTTATTTCTATCATTTAGTTCATATATTTTAACTGCTATATAAACTGCGCGTCCAAGAATAACTTGGGTGCAATGGCGGTGGCGTCGTATTTTGTCTTTATTATATATTATGCATTTCGACCTAGTTTTATGAGACCACCACATGATTGGAGGCATCATTATATTTCATTGGCCATGACATATCTGTTACACGAGTATGAGTCTCATGTAGGACACGGACTTGCGTGATGGATTGGCCACCGGTAGGTATGGAAAGTGCGATAGGGAATTGCTACTGATAGAATTTGCATGTTAGAAGACTTTATAGTTATTAGAGGTCTCATCGTGTCATGGATATGACATGCTTAGAACCTGGGTGGGAAGAACAACAAGTAAGGCGTTTGGGCTCCTTTGCATTTTTTGTGTGTAACCCGTACCCTCTGTCGGAGATGCGCGGTCATGATGACCACTATATATTATTATTATTAGGTGGCCTCTGTCGTTCAAAAGACGACATGCTTTGTAAGCCCCTGATTCTCCGAGAGAATAATATCAATCCCATTTTAGCCAGATAGCCCACATATTGGAAAGTTGTTCTCAAAGTGCATTCACATAGACGGTTAGGCAACCCATTTGATGTTTATTTTTAATACTTTATTGGCATGCTTCTATGTATCTTGTTATGTTCCTCTGAGGACCTGGTCCCTTTTCAGGTGTAGATGATCATGACTAATTGCGGGAGCACGGATCAAGACTTGCTACTTCATTCTCTTTCGAGGAGGCCTTCTCTTCGAGCCTCATTGTTCATTAGATGTACTTATTTTATTTCTCTCATATTCTAGTTTGGTAGTAAATTTGTCTCTACCCAACTACTTGTTCTTATCAAGCACCTTATACTTGATTTAGTTATATAGTTGATTGATTATTCATTTATATTTGATTATGTGGATGATATTTAGTTATGCCCTGTGACTTATGATAATTATATACCACTTGTGAATTATTGTTCATAATACATCGTACGTATGTGTTATAGTTTCTATATATTGGAGTTGTCATATACATACGGCTGGCATGCTTACGTATTCCTAGTCCTACGTATTTTGGGACTGGGGCATAACAATTACGAAGGTACGTTGAGTCAAAGAAGGACTGATTAGGTTTAATTTCACATGCAGGTAGTATGCATAGTTCCCTGTCATCAGAGTATCATCTTTCAATGGACAGAGGGATGGTGTGGGCATCAAAGTTTGGATCAGTGGGTTAGTTCAAAATAGTGCGAGAGTTCATGGGTGTTGATCAATGGTATAGTCTTGTTTAATCTGGTCAAGTCAGATGATTGGGGAGAACTGTATGCTCATATAGTTATACTAGTTAAGAATATTATACATCATATTAGATCTTACAGTTAAGGAATTAGGTTATATTGGCGGAGTGAGCGATAGGCGAATATGTAGAGGTGGGTGGGCTCTTGCCCTTCTTTTCTACTCCTTCATGCCCCAATAAAAATGAATACCTTGCATGCTTGAACATTGAGTATAGAATATTGAATAACTGTATAGGAGCGTGCATCAGTGCAAGAGTATCGAGTAGTGATGCTTCGTTACCGAAGCGAGCAGTTATGGCACAATACCAAGAAACTATCTTTATAGAGATGGTAGTTTCATCAGTGAAGCAAGCAGTTGTGGTTCAAAATTATGAAACTTTTGGAAAGGGTATGGTAATAACAGTACTATTAAATATTGCATGGTGCCTCATTATGTTGGGGCCATCATTTTACTATTAGGAATACTTATCGAATATGTAGTGATAGCACGAGAATGACATAATATTGCGAGTATATACGTTTCATTAATATTTATGTATCATGCATGTGTTTTATAGTCAACTATTCACGTATTTGCATGGTCATGGACATAGATAACCAGTGCACAAGCTCTACCAAAATATGATAAAATAGCGATATTTTTAGAGACGTCATTATAAAACGTCGCTAATATTAAAGACTTGAGCGACTCCAAAAATAAACGTCGCTATACATCGTTGTTGGCGATGCATAGCGACGTTTAGCAACTGTACTTCAGTTTTTTAAAAGAATAGTCGTTATAAGCTTCTCCAAGGTCGCTAAACGTCGGTGAGTTTTTTGATTTAGCGACGTATTTACCAACGTTGCTTTTTTTGATTTTTAGCAACATTTTTAGCGATATCGCTAACATCGCAAAAATTTTAATTAGCAACATTTATTTATGATGTCGTATATTTTTTTTAATTGGCGACGTTTAGCGACGTCTATTGATAACATCGCTGAAATTTTTAATATAGGGTTCATGATTTTATTTTCTCCCATTATGTCAAACTCCTCCCCAAATTTTCGAAAATACTCTTCCCCTCCCCTCCGACGAAGTACCCCCCTCCGGCGTCCTCCTCCTTCCCCCATCCCTACCCCCCTCCAACGACTCCCCCACAGCCCCCCTACTCCGGTTCCCCACCCCCGAGCGCCCCCCTCCCACATAGCTCCTCCCTTTCGGCGTGGCTCCTCCCCTCCGACGACCTCGGGCTTATCCTCCTCCTCCTCCTCTAGGTAAACCCTAACCATATCTCTCTCTCATAGATACAGATATGATATGACACTGACACTAACATGATATGCATACACTGACAAAGGACACTGACACAGGACACGATACAGGATATGACACAGACACATAAACTAACATGATATATCACTGACACGATTTAAAACATGACACAGACCCTAACCTTAACCCTAACCCTATCTTTCTTCACTGACATGACACAGGATATGACACAGACCCTAACCCAAAGCCGAGACACGACGCAGACCCTAACCCTATCTGAGTTAATTAGACGTAGTCTTGGGTATTAAGTGAGGTGTTGTACAGTGTACACTTGTGCACAGTGCAGTGAGGTTGTGTGTGTATAGATATCTCAGTGATACGGACACTAACCCTATCCTAATCCTAACTCGTAGACACACACACATGCAGACACTAATACTAATACAAACTCAAAATGTGGATACACTAACATGCATATACTAACCGTAATACTAACCCTAACACAGACACGAACACACACACACATGTCTGTAAAATTGTAGGACACATGGTTATGAAAGGTTAGGACACGATATCGAGGATAAGGTTGTAAGCATTTTATCGGACACGGACACAACGCATACATGTCAAGTGTGGATATCTAGGATTGTATCTGTGAGTGTCAACTATATATCCTAGACCAAAAATTGATACTGGATATCTATGACTTAACTTTTTCAATTAGAAAGTCATGGCCTAAACAAAGATCAAGTGTGGATATCCAGGATACAGAGTTGACACTCACTGATACACTGTAAATATGAGTATCTAGGATACAGAGTTGAACAAAGAAGTATCAGTGCTAGAACTAGGTGTATCAGTGCATGTACTGTATTTTCAATATTCTTATGTCTGTGTAGACGAGTAGGTACATAACATAATTGGGTATTCATGAGTATTCTTATGTATCTGTAGACGAGTAGGTGTATACACTACCAAATATTCATATGAGTATATATGTTACAACCCAGTCCTAAAATACGTGGGACCAGACACGTGGCATTGGCCAGCTGGTACGTCTCCGTAGGGCTTTCCAATTTAATGGACCCGACAAAGTGCACTTACGCTGTCCACGGTTAAGTGATCCAATTAAGAATCTAATTGTAACATTCAACAACTAAACTAAATCTCAATCTATGGTAAATAATCTCAAGAAAGAATGATACGTATCATCAGTCTGCAGCCGAATAATAGATCCGTTTGAATAGACCAAAAGAACAACATAGGCCTATAAATACTAGGCTATAAAAGCAGAATCAAAAATAGAAAGTTTTACATTACTGTAATAGCTAAAAATATAAAGATACCTACAACGATGTCCACGCTCCACTAGATCAAGCATCATGCAAACTGCACAAATAATCTGGAAGGGAACCAGGTCCTCAGAGGGATGTAACAAAATACAAAAATACATGCCATAAAGTAAATACTGAGTAAAGTAAATCAGGGTAAACTATCCTCCAAAGTGAATATAATTTGAGGACAACTTAGTGCGTATGGAAAGTGTAGGCTAGACATATGCTGACGTAATTTACCGATCACCGTGACTGGCTAGTATATGCCATATATGTCCCCCATCTTAGGGCACTCTACATATATAATAACATCCAGCTCCGAGGAGCGTGGTATCTGTATATGTAATAACGTCCAACGTTCTCTAGAGTATGGTATCTGCACAATGTCCAACACCCCAAAGAGTGTAGTATCTGCACAAGTAACATCTAACACTCTAAAGAATACGATATCTGCAAAAATATATACGTCTGTATCGCTTCGAAGAATGTGGTATCTGTATAAAGGAGGTGGGTATCCCAAACGCCTACTAGTCGTCCTCCCCGCCAAATGCCAATGTACAAATCTCAAGTGAGACATGGATAGCTCGTACTATAATGCTAGTAACTAAAGAAATATACAACTAAGCTAAATACCGTCACACGTGCTGCTCACACCGATGGCCAGTCAAGCATGAAGTACGTGTCCCTACATGAATTCACTATATGACTTGTAATGATACGTGTCAAGGCCTGGGGAGTCATATTGATAACTCCACAACTTTAGGTGCGTCCACTAGACACTAGGTCAGACACAAGCCCTAACGTCAACGTCTTCGTTGACTGCACCCGAGTCTTTCTCGGACGTGCACAGTTATATAATATTAAAACAATAAATTATGCAACTAAATAATATCTGAAATTAAATAGTACAACAAAGCAAGGTATACTTACCTTGGTTCTCAAGTTGCGAGTACCAATATCCTGCTCCCAAAGTCTCGCCCGAAAGGTCCAGCGACTCTATAATGTAATATAATATAACATAATCATCAGTCATTACACTAGTACATACAGAAATTATAACTACACTGCACTTAGGAACTGACATAGGGTGGTTCACAACTGGTCAACTAGCAGGGTCGCGTGTGCACGCAGCTAAAACGTACAAGTGTCATATCCTCAAATATCGTGCACAGCAAGAAATTAACTACCAAAATATGCTACAATATCAAATAACATATCTCACAAAAAACCAGTCCTAATTAAAAGAGTAATGTGCACAAGTTAGTTGTCTAAACACCTAGGTCAACACAAGTGTAACACATTAAATAACCATATTTTTCTATGAGGTAATCACTAACACTAACACATGTCTAAAACTCTAAATCTCGTGTAGTACTAACACATGGTTTAGCTAGTAGGTTAGATACACAAGGTAGCGAGTTACCAAAATATGTTAATATATATATATATATATATATATATATATATATATATATATATATATATATATATATATATATATATATATATATATATATATATATATATATATATATATATAGCACCTTAATACATTACCTAGTATTACCTACTACTTATTTATACTAATACACCCAGGTCTACACAATATATAGAAATATTTGATACCCACAACTAACAACCTAAATTTCCCGTAAAGTAAATAATAACCCTACTTACTATTCAAGTAGTTACTAAACCTAATTATTATTGAACCTGATTACTATTAATACTAATTACTATTAAACATGCACACATGTACACTAGGCACTAGGCACTAGGGCTCACGACTACACAGTATCATGCAACATACAACATGAAAGAAGGAGGTAAGTTCGAACCTTGGTGCACGTGACCGATGAGGGGGTGACGCCGGGAAGATGGTGTTGTCGCTGTCGCAGTTGTTGCTCGTCGGGAAAGAGATCGACGGTGATGGTGTTGACAAAGCCGGGGTGGTCAATGTTGAGAATAGAGGCTGTCGTGGATGGCCCCTGCTCGGGGTGATCGAAGATGGTGATGACGACGATACGACGATGATGATGGTGAAGTAGTGGTGTTCTCGTTGTGGAGATCGACGGTAATGGTTTTGACAAAGTCAGGGTGGTCGATGTCGAGAACGGAGGCTGTCGTGGGTGGCCGCTGCTCGGGGTGATCGAAGATGGTGATGATGACGATGATGATGGTAAAGTGGTGGTGTGCTCATCGTGGAGATCGACGGTGGGCGGCCGGGTCATGATCGAGGTTACTACTGAGGAGGTCGATGCTGACCGGAGATGATGGTGGTGCTATTGGCTCTAGCGAAGAAGATGAGTCGAGGAAGAGGAGAAGAAGTCATGGGTGCTCGGTGAAGGAGGTAGAGATGATTGGTGGTGATGTAGTTAATGGTGGCGGTGGTGATGAAGGTTGCTCGGGGAGGAGGATGGTGGAAGAGGAATCGGGGAGAAGGAGAACGGGGAAGAGACGGTGGTGTTGTCGACTGCTGTTCAAGCAGGGTGGACGTGAAGTCGGGATGGAGGTCCGGTGATCTGTTTGGTGGTTGCATGAGGTCCAACGGAGAGTCGGCTGTAAAGTCTCTGCTTGGACGGGGTGGAGGTGATGATGAGGATGGCGGAGATGCAGTCGGGGAGAAGTCAGGGTCGACTGCTCGGTGGGAGGTCATGGAAAAGAAGAAGGCGGTGCAAGGCGGCTGTTCCAGCGGGATGGTGGCCGGAGGGGAGGAAGGTGAAGTCGGTTAGGGTTGGTTTAGGGTTGGGTTTCGATTTTAGAAGAAGAGGTAATGATGATGATGTAAAAATAATGGGGAGGTGATAGTTTTTGTATGAGGGAGAAGAGCATGATAAAAACCTAGGAATTAGGGCCGGCCATGTAATCCTTGGGATGGGGTTGGTTGCTACATGAAGGAATTTGGGTGGCTAGGATTGAGTGCATTTGAATGGAGGGCTAAGATGGTGAGATTGAAAGTTTTGAGTGTTGCACACTCCAAAAAAATAGGGAAAAATAACATACAACCGATCAATTAAGGAGGGAGGGGTTTCTACATGGCTTGGGTCCAATAGAAGGTGGACACCTTATTGTATTTTTGCATAAAAGCCCCCAATAATTGGAAAATTATACAGATAGTGAGAATTGGGATTGGATGAGAAAAAAATACCATGTTTGGTGTGATATAGTAGATAAAAAGGGTGTGTGGTGTTTAGTATGAACCTTGAGGGTGTGAGTGGGGGTTTGGGTTAGTATTGGATCTAGTTTTAGGTTAGGTTGGGTCCTTACACTAATTTAATTAAAATTAGTATAAATGGTTTTCTTTAAATAATTGAAAGTATATGGGATTAAAATTGGGTGGAACACAAGTGTCATGGATGTAGTAGACTCAGAATAGAATATTATCATAAATTAGGTTTCACAAAATGGGTTGAGGTTGTGTCTCAAATTTTGATTGGAATAGACAAAGATGCAAAGTTGAATTTATTTGAATTTAAGAATGGACGTTGGTAACGAATATTATACGACTAAACTGAAGCACAAAAGAGAGTATTTATGAGTTACACAAGGGTCAGAATAGAAGGCTGGCATGTCTAGGAAAAGTGTGTAAAATTTGTTTGAAAGCAAATGCTAGTATAGCGCTCCAAATATCGAAGCAACGGTAAGGTACACAAGATGATACGAATATTGCACAATAATCTAAAAATACTATGTTCTAATTCTAATTGGCTCCCAACTAACCCTTGTCTCTCTATCTAAGCCAGGTAGACCTAAATTTTGGTCGAGAGGGTTTACAATCTACCCAACTTATAAGAATTTTGTCCTCAAAATTAAAATAAACACATAATAAGCTATAAATTATCAAGCAATGCTACGGACATACCTAGGACCGGTGGAGTTAGCCTTTGCACTATCTGTTGGGCTCTATTGGCACATTAGGAACACTCCTGAACCTGATATTGGTTCGATCCGCACATCAAACACTGTCCTAACCTTCTTCTGCAACTAGTATGGTTAATATCTCAATATTCTTTCCCAGGTATAACGTTATCATCCTATAGTATCCATAATGGAATCATGCAACCTAAGTTCTTATAATTAGTCCTAGCAGTAACAAGTCTAATCAGTCAGTCATACCTAGTCTAGAAGCTCAACTCAAACAATTCCTAGGAGAAGTATATGTAATAAAATACAACATAAGTTCTACTCAATACATAGTACTAAGAATATATAGAAATTATGTAATAATTATCTATTCAATCATTCTAAATACCCTAGAATAAAATGCAACCAATAATAATAAGAATACCAATCCTAAAATCTAAAAATCCATCGGCTAGGATAAATTGAAAACATGTTCCCATATATCCACCTACTATTAAAGATTTGGTCAAACAAGCTTACACCCTAATAGTCAAAAATCTAATCCCTGGCCCAAAGCAGTTAATGTGTAATCCATAATATTCAGCTTATCATTTCTATAGGACTTCTATATTCCATTTATACCCCATACTCACGTGTCAATATATAATATAAGAGTCTAGTGGTAATCCTCTACCAATTGACTAATGAGTCAGCGTGTGATCTAAACCTGTATTTCGTTCCTTGGAATAAGACCTCCGTAGACTGTCCAACTCTGAAAGGTAAAAATTGAACGGACTTGGTGAGTCGATCCATGATCATCCATATCGTATTAAGACCACTGGGACTCCTCGGAAAGCCCGTAACAAAATTCATAGTGATGTGCTCCCATTTTTACTCAGGTATCAAAAGTAGATTTAAGTAAACCTGTAGACCTCTGATGTTCAGCCTTGACCTTCTGACACACCAGGAACTTTGCCCAAAAGCGGCTATCTCCCTCTTTATTCTATGCCACCAATAGTACTTCCTCAAGTCTCTGTACATCTTCGTGCCTCCTGGATGAATAGAGTATATTGAACTGTGTGCCACCGACATCAGCTCCGGATGAAATTCTATGTTCGGAACATAGAGACGATCTCCATATCTCAAAGTCCCATCCTAGTATATATACAATCTTGTCTGCATTTCGGCATCTGTCCTCTGTCGAATTCTCTGGAATCTGGCATCTGTTGGCAAGGCAGCCTTGATCCTCTCAACCAATGTCGATTGCACCTGAAAACTCGATAACTGACCGTCTACTCCAGGCGTAATGACCTATATATCCAACTGCTCTAGACCTCTCAACATGTGTTACTGGGTAGTCAAAAAGAATGCCTTGGGCCTCCTGCTTAATGCGTCAGCTACCATATTGGCCTTTCTCGGATGGTACTGTAACTCAGTCTCAAAGTCTGTCATCACCTCGAGCCAACGTCTTTGTCTCTGGTTCAGGTCCTCTCTAAATTTTAAAAGAAACTCGAGGTCAGGTACTTGTCGTAAATCTTATCTTATTGCCACTCTATTTTTTTATCTCGGACCTGAGGTCTCTCCTAATTACTCTATGCGTACCCTTCATCCAAACTATGTGGGTACTATCTTGTTTATAACTGGCAATCCATTATAGGTAGTTCATGATATCCAACTCAAGAATATAATATCTGTCGATACTCTCATCCTTCAATCTAATTGCTCTATTTCAAATACTAGCTCAACTAATCGAGTTATCAATGGTAAGAACACGAGCCTAATAGACACTGGCAATCTAAATAAATCAAGTATATCTAATCTAATTTGAAAGCTATACTGTAGTACCTAAGTTGTCAAGTCAATCAAAAACTAATCTAGCAATCCATGCATCTATTTTAGCCTAGTCATATAATCATCTTTATTTAAAGGATAAAAAATTTCTAGGTCTGGTACTATAAGTCACAAGGTAACTAAGGGTTAACCACTATGGTTTGCTACCTAAAGTGCTATTTCTACCCTATTTTTATTAGTATCTGATAATCTTCTTCTAGATGTGAGTCTAAAATTATGTCTTGTCATTCCTTGTATCACTACCATAAGACTACAAATAATTCCTTGAATCATTATCATGGGGCTACAACTAACCCTAGTATCTAGCTATGTCTTCTCCAAATTATTCTAGAGACTTAGAATCAAACAACATTTCTAGCTTCTAATACTTACAAATCATGGCTACCTTAAGTAAGGGTAGGGTTTAGTTTTAAGTCTCTACTTCTATGTCTAATTCTTACGCCAACAGTCTATACTAACTCTAGCAACAAGAAAGAACTTATCAACCTTTTCTATCATAGTTAACCATCTACTCAAACATCCTATCAAATATGCCTTCTTCGTTTTAACGAGGATCTGCTCCTAGAGAAAATTACCGTACGTGAGCATCCATCTTTCCAAAATAAAAAAGATGAGAAACAATAATAACGATGTCGACGGTAAATGAGTGAATATAATATTGGAGTCCAAGGGCAAAAATTGAAATACAAGAAGAGTTTTAAAATTAGTTATAGATTGAGATCGTATTCAACCTTAATCCTAAGTTGCAGGCTCATTCGGTACAGTAATATAACAGAAACAATATGCTATGACCTGTATGGGCCACCAATAAAACTATGTCATGACCCAGTCTAAAGCACATAAAACCAGACACGTGGAATTGGCCAGCTGGTACGTCTCCGTAGGGCTTTCCAATTTAATGGACCCAACGAAGTACACTTATATTATCCACAGTTAAGTGATCCAGTTAAGAATCTAATTCTAATATGCAATAACTAAACTAAATCTTAATCTATGGTAAATAATCTCAAGAAAGAACGCTACGCATCATCAGTCTGCAGCCCAATAATACATCAGTTCAAATAGACCAAAAGAACAACATAGGCCTATAAATACCAAGCTATAAAAGCATAATAAAAAATAGAAAGTTTTACATGACTGTAATAGCTGAAAATGTAAAGATACCTGCAACGATGTCCACACTCTACTAGATCAAGCATCATGCAAACTGCACAAATAACCTGGAAGGGAACCAGGTCTTCAGAGGGATGTAACAAGATACAAAAATATATGCCATAAATTAAATACTGAGTGAAGTAAATCAGGGTGAACTATCCTCCTAAGTGAATGCAATTTGAGGACAACTTAGTGTGTATGGAAAGTGTAGGCTAGATATATGCTGACGTAATTCACCAATCACCATGACTGGCTAGTATATGCCATATATGCCCCCCATCTTAGGGCACTCTGCATATATAATAACGTCCAGATCCGAGAAGCATGGTATCTGTATAAGTAATAACGTCCAACGTTCTCTAGAGTGTGGTATCTGCACAATGTCCAACACCCGAAGAGCGTGGTATCTGCACAAGTAACATCCAACACTCTAAAGAATGCGGTATCTGCATAAATATATACATCTGTATCGCTCCGAAAAATACGGTATCTGTATAAAGATGGTGGGTGTCCCATACGCCTATTAGTCATCCTCTCCGCCCAATGCCAATGTACAAATATCAAGTAAGACGTGGACAGCTCATACTATAATGTAAGTCACTAAAGAAATATACAACTAAGCTAAATATCATCACACGTGCTTCTCAAACCGATGGCCAGTCAAGCATGAAGTACGTGTCCCTATATGAATTTAATCTGTGAAGTATAATAATATGTGTCAAGGCCTGGGGAGTCATATTGATAACTCCACAAATTTATGTACGTCCACTAGACACTAGGTCAGACACAAGCCCTAACGTCAACGCCTTTGTTGATTGCACCCGAGTCTTTCTCAGACGCGCATAGTTATATAATATTAAAATAATAAAATATGCACCTAAATAATATATGAATTTAAATAGTATAATAAGGCAAGGTATACTTGCCTAGGTTCTCAAGTTGCGAGTACCAATATCCTGCTCCCGAAGTCTCGCCCAAAAGGTCCAGCGACTCTATAATATAATATAATATAATATAATCATCAGTCATTACACTAGTACGCATAAAAATTATAACTATACTGCACTTAGGAACTGATGTAGGGGGGTCACAACTAGTCAACTAGCAGGGTCGCTTGTTCACGCAGCTAAAACGTACAAGTGTCATGTCCTCAAATACCGTGTACAGCAAGAAATTAACTACCAAAATATGCTACAATATCAAATAATATATCACACAAAATACCAGTCCTAATTAACAGGGTAATGTGCACAAGTCAGTTGTCTAAACACCTAGGTCAACACAAGTATAACACATTAAATAACCACATTTTTCTATGAGGTAATCACTAACACTAACACTTGTCTAAAACTCTAAATCTTGTGTAGCACTAACACATGGTCTAGCTAGTAGGTTAGATACACAAGGCAGTGAGTTACCAAAATACGTTAATATATATATAGCACCTTAATACATTACCTAGTATTACCCACTACTTATTTATACTTATACACCCAGGTCTACACAATATATACAAATATTTAATACCCACAACTAACAACCTAAATTTCCTGTGAAGTAAATAATAACCCTACTTACTATTCAAGTAATTACTAAACCTAATTATTATTAAACCTAATTACTATTAATACTAATTACAATTAAATATGCACACATGTACACTAGGCACTAGGACTCACGACTATACAGTGTCATGCAACACACAACATGAAAGAGGGAGCCAAGTTTGAACCTTGGTGTACGGGACCGAGGAGAGGGTGATACCGAAAAGATGGTGCTGTCGCTGTGGCTGTTGTTGCCCGCCGGGGAGGAGATCGATGGTGATGGTGTTGAAGAAGTTAGGGTAGTCGATGTCGAGAACGGAGTCTATCGTGGGTGGCCGCTGCTAGGGGTAACCGAAGATGGTGATGACGATGATGATGATGATGATGGTGAAGTGGTGGTGTGCTCGTCGTAGAGATCGACGGTGATGGTGTTGACGAAGTTGATGGTCGATGTTGAGAACGGAGGCTATCGTGGGTGGCCGCTGCTCAGGGTGACCGAAGATTATGATGACGACAATGATGATGGTGAATTGATGGTGTGCTCATCGTGGAGATCGATAGTGGGCGGCCGGGTCATGGTCGAGGTTGCTACTGAGGAGGTCGATGCTGACCGGAGATGATGGTGGTGCTGTTGGCTCCGACGAAGAAGATGAGTCAAGGATAAGGAGAAGAAGTCGAGGGTGCTCGGTGTAGGAGGTGGAGATGAGTGGTGGTGGGGATGTAGTTAATGGTGGCGATGATAATATAAGCTGCTGGGGGAGAAGGACAGTAGAAGAGGAGTCGAGAAGGAGGAGAACAAGGAAGAGATAGCGGTGCACTCGATTGCTGTTCAGGCGGGGTGGACGTGAAGTCGGGATGGAGGTCCGGTGATCTGTTCGGTGGTTGCGGGAGGTCCGACGGAGAGTCAGTTGTGAAGTCGCTGCTCGGACAGGGTGGAGGTGATAATGATGGCAGAGATGCAGTCGAGGAGAAGTCGGGTCGACTGCTCGGTGGGAGGTCATAGATTAGAATAAGGCGGTGTAGGGCGGTTATTCCGACGGGATGGTGGCTTGAGGGGAGGAAGGTGAAGTCGGTTAGGGTTGGTTTAGGGTTTAGTTTCGGTTTGGAAGAAGGGGTGATGATGATGATGTAAAAATAATGGGGAGGTGATAGTTTTTGTATGAGAGAGAAGAGGGTAAGAAAAACCTAAGGATTATGGCCGGCCATGCACTCCTTGTGATGGGGTTAGTTGCTACATGAAGGAAATTGGGTGGCTAGATTGAGTACATTTGAATGGAGGGCTAAGATGGTGAGATAGAAAGTTTTGAGTATTATACATTCCAAAAAATAGGGAAAAATAATATATAACCGGTCAAATAAGGAGGGAGGGGGTTTCTACATGGCTTGGGTCTAATGGGTGGCGGACACCTTATTGTACTTTTGCATAAAATCCTCCAATAATTGAAAAATTACATAAATAGTAGGATTTGGGATTGGATGAGGAAAAATATCATATTTTGTATAATGTAGTGGATATAAAGGGTGTGTGGTGTTTAGTATGAACCTTGAGGGTGTGAGTGGGGGTTTGGGTTGGTATTGGGTCTAGTTTTGGATTAGGTTGGATCCTTATACCAATTTAATTAAAATTAGTGTAAATGGTGTTCGTTAATTAATTAGAAGTACATGAGATTAAAATTGGGTAGGACACAAGTATCATGGATGTAGTAGACTTAGAATAGAGTATTATCATAAATTGGGTTTCACAAAATGGATCGAGATTGTGTCTCAAATTTTGATTGGAACGAACAAAGATGCAAAGTTGGATTTATTTGAATTTAAGAATAGACGTTTGTAAGAAATATTGTGCGACTAAACTGAAGCACAAAAGGGAGTATTTATGAATTACACAAGAATCAGAATGGAAGGCTGGCATATCTAGAAAAAGTGTGTGAAATTTGTTTGAAAGCAAATGCTAGTGTAGCGCTCCAAATATCTAGGCAACAGTAAGGTATACAAGGTGATACGAATATTGCACAATAATCTAAAAATACTATGTTCTAATTCTAATTGGCTCCCAACTAACCCTAGTCTCTCTATCTAAGCCAGGTAGACCAAAATTTTGGTCGGGGGGGTACAATATACTTGAATGATGTCTATTCATCTTTGTAGAAGTATGTAGAAATGGATATGAATTACTATCTGCGTTATTATTCGTAGATGTACAACCGTCATCCTGATGACATGTACGGTGTGCGAGATAAATTCATAGAGGGTATATAGCAGTTTCTGTAGTTTACTAAGGCATTCCCTTAGTACATGGATGGTACCAAAATAAAGTATCCGTGTGTGAGATATCGTAACTTAAAATATCATCCAGAAGTGGAAGTTACATATCATTTATACTCAAAGGGTTTCATGTCGAATTACTATCAGTGGACCACGCACGGAGAACTTGTGTCTTTAGCATCGGAGTCGGAGCCTTATGTGGAGTCGTATATGGTTGTCCATGACCATGCTGCTTACGATGATGGGTAGATAAACATGGTTTTTAATGTGGTGGATCCTACTTTTTATCCGGACAATCATGATACATCTGAGGAGGCACTGAATGTCAATGTAACAAAGTTCATAGAGTTATTGCAGAATGCAAGGACTCCATTATATCCTGGTTGTAAAGATCATTCACTGTTGGAGGTGGTTACAAGATTGTTGAGTATCAATTCTGATTTTAACATGTCACAAGAATGCTATAACCGACTGATGGATTTGATTATAGAGATCTTGCCAGAGGGTGCAAAGTTGCCTAAACACTTTTACCGATCTAAGAGGATGGTGAGATCGCTTTGGATGGGATACAAGAAAATTGATACATGTCACAACGGGTGCATATTGTACTATAAAGATAACAAGAATAAAGATGCATACAGATTTTGTGGTGCTGATCGCTACAAGGCCACTGGTAGAGGAAAGTATGTTGGTACAAGAAAGTCTACCGATTCGATGTACTACTTGCCTTTGACGCCACGGTTGTAGAGATTATTTATGGTGAAGGAGACTGTAGAAAACATGAGTTGGCATAGGTGGAAACAGATCGAAGGAGTATTGGATCATCTATCCGATGGAGAAGCATGGAAGCACTTTGATCGAGAGTATCCAGATTTTACTTCAGATTCATGTAATATCAGATTGGGGCTCTCCTCCGACGGTTTTACCCCATTCAAACTTTTGGGTTCCCAGTATTCGTGTTGGCCTGTGATCATTACTTTGTATAATCTACCACCTTGGATGTGCATGAAGACTCCGTTATGTTCCTAACCTTTATTATCTCGGGTCCTAACAATCCGAAAAGGAATATCTATGTGTATTTATAGCCTTTGATAGATGAGTTGAATCAGTTGTGGAAAGTGTGTGCCAACACATACGATATTTCTAGAAAGCAGAATTTTTAGATTATGGCAGCACTTATGTGGACCATCAATGACTTTTTGGCCTATGGAATGTTATCTAGAGCACTCATGGTCATCTCTCATGTTCGTATTGCATGGACCACGCTAAGGCTTTCCATTTGAAATACGGAGGCAAACCGTGCTTCTTTGATTGTCATTGATAATTTTTGCCGAAGGATTATCCGTACCGAAGGAACAGGAATGCTTTTCATGTGGGCGTTATGGAGAAGGCCAATCCACCGCCAAGGTAGCCCGAATACACGATATAGGAAGAGGTAAAAGATTTACCAAGTGCTATCAAAGAGCCTGCTAAGGGGTACAAGTGTGACAGATTTGGTCCCACCCATAACTGGACGAAGAGAAGTATATTCTGGGATCTGCTATATTGGAGCACAATCTGATCAGACATAACCTTGATATCACGCATATCGAGAAAAATATATTTGATAACATAATTAATACTATAATGGAGGTAAATAGAAGATGAAGGACAATCCAAAGGCCAGGTTGGACTTAGAAGAAATATGTAGACGTCATGCATTACATTTGATAGATGAGGGGAATAAAAAGATAAAGCAGCCTAAGTCAATTTTTTTTACTGGAGAAGGAGGATAAAGGAAGACTTTGTAGGTGGATTCAGGTTCTAAAATTTCCAAACGGGTACGTGTCAAACTTGAGAAGATGCGTCCACCTCAAGGAGAACAAACTGATGGGTATGAAGAGCCACGATTGTCATGTATTCATGGAGAGGTTAATTTCGGTTGTATTTTAGGAATTCTTACTACAGGTTATTTGGGATCTATTGACAAAGCTCAGCATATTCTTCAGAAATCTTTGTTCTACTAAGTTGCTCGTCGATCGTCTAGAAAAACAAGAGAAGGACATTGCGGTAAGACTATGCAAGCTCGAGAAGGTGTTTCCTCCTGTATTCTTCGACTCCATGGAGCATTTGCTAATTCATCTTTCCTATGAGACACGTGTTGGTAGTCCTGTCGGTTATCGGTGTATGTACCCGTTCGAGCGGCATCTGAATCACCTAAAGAGAAAGGTAAAAAATAAGGCATGGGTTAAGGGCTCTATTTGTGAAGTTTATGTTCTCGAGGAGATTATAAACTTTTGCTCGACGTATTTCAAACCTCATGTTGCTACTAATAGAACGAGAGCTCCAAAAAATGACGACGGATATCAGGAATCTAATGATGCAATAATGAAAGTATTCAATGCGTCTGAAAAGCCTTCGGGGAAAATATAGAAGAGATAGTTGAATGACGATGAGCTAAGGGCTGCTTAGTTGTATATATTACTCAACTGCGACGAGGATGAAGTGGATGAGCTAGAGGGGTAAGTAATTAATACATCCATATTTACGTCATCTCAATGTAATAGTATAAGCTAATATTATGCTACTAATCACTGATTGCTTCGTTATTTGTCAGAACATAAAATGATGAGTTGAGGTCAGTTAGACCCTACATAACAGACAAAGAAGTAAAACAAAAAATGAGACATCATTTTCCTTCAAGGTTGAGCACATATGTAAGGAGCTCGGTAATTAATTTTTTTGTATGTGCTTTCATAATAAATTACTTACTATCGCTACTTTGGTATTTAGGTAGATCGTCTAATAACACTCGAGACTGAATCTATTAGAACTCTAGACAAGGGACCAATTACTGCCATCAAAATATGGCCAAGTTACTGTTTTAATGGGTTTAGGTTCAAGTCAACAAATGCTCCGATCAGAGATAGCTTTTTGGATCTTGATTCTACGAAAAATAGTTATTTGTGTATCAAATCTTCGAACTATAAAGACGTAGATCCAAGCAATAATTTCTTTGGCATCTTATAAAAGATTATGGAGTTAACATATAATTATGGCATAGAACCTACTAAGATCGTGATATTCAAGTATGAATGGTTTGATCCGATTCAAGATCAAGGTTAGAAAATTTACAAGCATGGTCTTATGGATATAAACTACAAGCGTAGATATCAAGGCTATAAACCATTTATCCAATCAAGTCAGGCTCAGCTTGTGTACTTCACAACTTATCTTAGATGGGGGACAGCGAGGCCACATTGGTGGGCAGTATGGAAGACTAAAGCTAGAAATACCTTTGACGTTGACGAAATAGCTTATCAGGAGGACGAGCTACCTCTAGTAATAAATATTTTAGATGTGGACTGAACAAAAGTTACTCATTACACGACTAATAATTTAGAATAGGTAGAATTATCTGAAGAGGAAGACGAAGATGAAGACGAAGTAGATGAAAGTGAAGGTGAGGAGGAAGAGGAAGAGGAGGACGAGGAAGGTGAACAAGATGAATTTTTTGAAGATGATTGAAAATAAAATATTTTGACTATAGAATATACTATATTTTGATTATAGAATGTACTATTTTGATAAAGACATGTATTATATTTTGACTGTAGAATATACTATCCATTTAGACTTGTGACACTACTAGTTATTTACTGTATAATTCTATTAATGCTGTGAGATATGCATAATATTTTGACTGTAGAATGTACTATATATTTGTTTATTTGTTCTATTATCATATGTTGTTATTAGGTATGACAGGATGACGTGGAGCGTTTGGCAGATTCTGAGGTAGACGAAGTGCTTCTCCGGTACTGCCTACTGTTGGTTCTGAATCCTCGGTACCAAGTACTCCAGTATATCGACCAGTCACATCTCTGACTGCGACGACGTTATATGGCAGCACTCCTGGGATGAGTAGTTCCAGGCCTGAGACTACTACCTTATCCAGCGTTCCTCCTACTAATGAAACCATGGAGACAGATGAGCATATGGCGGAGGTTGAGCCAACGTCGTCCCAGAATCAGCTAGATCCTCCATGCACATCTCCGGCGAGACAATGACAGAGATTTGGGTCGACGGTACAAAGTAAGTCAATTAGTTGGTTTAGCAACATATATATCATGTATTTCTTTATTCATCATATATTTACTTTTTTGATAAAAATAATTATCTCTGTATAGATATCGTCCCTCGTTGGTACATATATGCCTGGGCCACTTTCTGAGGTACAACTATGGTGGCCCTTGGATCAACTACTCTGATGCTCCGGATGAGAGAAAGGTATTATGGTTTACGCACTTCAAGGTAAAGTATATTATATCAATCATCTAATTTATGCATATTATATAACTTACTAAACTACTTCTTATAGCAAACGTATTTCTATCCACCACACCGGACCGAGTTGATCGAGAAGATGCCAAGTTGATCCATGATGCTCTGGATGACCAGAAAGCTCGTGGTCGCGAAGAAAAACTGATCCAAGGTTGGATCACGCCTGAGCAGTGGACTACGATGAGGGCTATATTCGATGATCCGAGGTACAAGAAAAGGTCTGAAAATGCAGCAAAGTGTTGTGGTGGCTCGATTCCGATAACGAAATATTTTTATTATTTGGTATATATTTTATTTCAGATATATTATTTTAATACAAGTATAATAAAATGGTAGTAGGATAAAATATTTAATTTTTGTACTAAATAATATATTTTTAACAAGTACAAAGGGGTGAGGATGCCAACATTGTGACCGTCTTTCTGGCACCCATCGTAAGGGCGGGAATCTCATTAATGAGAGGGTATCACAGACCTATGTAAGTATTACTTTACTTTGTGTTAATTTTAATATAACTTAGAAAATATGCAAATAAATATCCATGTAGTTAGTAATAAGTACCTTAGACACATTAGCAATTATCAAGTATTCAAACTTTTTTAGTCCGAGTATCTTAGGCTGCGTGAGCGGACGACTACTAGTGCACCTATAGTGGAAGAGGCTGGTACTTCCTTGCAGCCCTCTCCAACTCCGTCGGAGGATAAGCTATGGTTAACCGCCATTGGTGGTCTCCAGAGGGGTACCTACTATGGTACAGGATCCTATGGCGCCCTTATTGCGACGCAGTCATCTAGGACCTCCACGAAAAGTGTCAATCCCCACAGGCCTTGCAGGCATCATCCCGAGTCCAGGAAATCGTTGACCATTAGATTGTGTCTCTCTTTGACGAGTTGCTGTGAAGGATGGAGTAGCAGCCCCTGTCCCTACCGTAGGCGGACGATGCGACACTCATCGCATGATTTGATACACTCGACCGCAGCATCATGAAGCTCAGGGATATGACAGCTGATCTTAGAGCGTCGACAGAGCACAGCGTGACGGAGCTGCAGGCATCACAGTTGTCCATGGGCGAGAGGCTGACAATGATGCAGGATTCAATAGTTCATAGAAGTATGAGGATATTATCTATCATGGATTCGTACAACTATAGACTAGCAGAGTTGGAGCAGATACGTCCTCATGGTGCGCCTTTATCGACACAGACTCCACCGACGTCCTTCTCCATCGACATCGGTATCAATTTTATGGGAGCAGTATGATTTATTCTTATCCCTGATGCACGTCGGTGGTCATCCTCCTTCAGATCCATAGTAGTCCTAGTCAAGATAGTTTACAGGTTGTTTGTATTTTGACCTATAATATTTGGTCATTTATGAATATTCTTTATTTTTGAGGATTTCAGACTTTATTTCTTGTACTCAGTTGTGTGGATATCTATTGTATTATTTACGACAAGATTTTCTTCAGACTCGGTTTGTAATCCCAATATTTTATTTTCTTTAAATTTTACTATATTATTCATATGTATGTTAATTTATCGATGTTGAGTGTTCAACCTAAGGGGTCGGCGAACCCAAAAAATTCAACGAAGGATTGCTTCGGGTCTATTTATATAAATTTTGAATTCATAAACTGCAGGAAGATTGGTTTAAAAACCATTCTATATTTATTTTTTTATTTTTTCACTGAAACTTTAGCGACGTTTATATACGTTTAGCGACATTTATATACGTCGCTAAATACTTTGTTGATTGTCACTAAATACGTCGTTAAATATGTCACTGAATGTCGCAAAATTGCTGACATGGCAATATTTGCCAGGTCAATATAACATCGCCAAATGTGTTACAAAATATCGCTACATAGAAAAAAATTAGCGACATATAGTGACACAGAATACGCCACAAATTTAGCTATGTTACGTCGCTAATATAACGACATGGATACGTCGCTAGAAAATGTCACTATAGCGATATTTTGCGATATTTTTTCGATCAGCGACTAGATTAAAGGTGACTTCATTGAAACGTCGCTAATTACGTCGCTAAATATTTTTAGTGATATTTTTATGCCATTTAGTGACGTTTCTAGATGTCGCTAATTTGACCTATTCTGTTAGTGAAGGTTTGGCTTTCCTCAAAATGGTATTCGGGACTTTGGAACCGAATCAACCAAGGAAGAAATTATGAGAACGTGCTTCAGATAAATGGGTATTACGGGACCTACAGTTGGGCTTGCTATGACACAACCCGCACCCAGATGTTCTTAGCACGAGTACATGGTACGTCCAGCCTACGTCGCAACATCGGCGGTATAATAATGTCTAGACAATAGTATCATACTAATACAACTAGTTATATTATGTACCCAATCATAATATTCTAAAGGGAAGAATAAATAAGGAAGATAAACCAAAAAATAATCTAAAAAAATTTAAACAAGAAGATGGCACTAAGATAGAGAAATAGTAAACTAGATCTCACTAGAGGTCACTACTAGTTACAAGTAGTCTCGATCATAGCATCACTCTGAACTCAGGAACATGGAGCATACAAAGCCTAAAAATATTATCCAGTCAGGATTGAATGATTACAACCTAATAGTACTTCCAATATATGACAAAAGTTATGAAACAGTAATAGCAATGAAATAAATTATGGAATAGTAAAACTGAGAACAATACATGGTAAATACTAAGAAACAGGTAAAGTAGAAACAATATGATAGGTAACAGCATATATGAAGTAAAATAGAGAAGAACTACACTAACTGATATTTTGAAATATTAGTTCGATATATGATTGGCTTCGGCCTAACACGGTCTACAATAAAGATGAACTAGCTCAACCATACGTAAAATGTATGATCAGCTAGTTTCCACGGTCTATACTACCACATGGGCTATAAGTTATGATCATATATCCAACTAATACTTCCCCTGCCCCCAACTAGTGCAATGGATCCAAATCATAATACGTCACGATACGGTAATTACTATACAAGGTCTATAATATGAGCATGATGGTCTGTTAAATCACAAAAAATATCAAGGTAATCACTAAAGAGTAGCATCTCACGACGGGGATCCATGTATACCAATCCGTATACTATGGTGTCAGAAATCAAATATAACATCACTAAAAACTTGTAACATAGAAGCTATCAAATACGAAAACTATCAGAGAATGTCTCACATGCGGTCATGGGTGAAAATATCAAACAATATCCGTATCAGAGCCTCGAAGATCTAAATATAAATTTATATGTCAAATAAGTATTTTGGATCATAATAAAGCTTAACTAGCTTAAAACTAGGTCTCTAAGTCAATACTCGGCTAACACTAGGTCAAACTAGGTCAAACTAAGTCAAACTAGGTCAGCTATCTAATTTGGGTTTCAAGTTATTAACATGGTTTGGCCTATATAGCTAAACTAGTCAATACTAAGTATTATGAGTCAGTACCTCGCTTGGGCTTGCTATGACACGACCCGCACCCAGATGATCTGAGCACGAGTACGTGGTACGTCCAGCCTACGTCGCAACATCGGCGATAGAACGCTCTCTAGACCTCAATGGTATCATACTAATACAACTAGTTCTATCATGTACTCAATCACAATATTCTAAAGGGAAGAATAAATAAGGAAGATAAACTAAAAAATAATCTAAAGAAATTTAAACAAGAAGATGGCACTAAGATAGAGAAATAGTAAACTAGATCTCACCAGAGGTCACCACTAGGTCCAAATAGTCTCGATCATGGCATCACTCTGAACTCAGGAACATGGAGCACACAAAGCCTAAAAAAGTTATCCAGTCATAATGGAACGATTACAACCCAATAGTACTTCCAATATATGACAAAAGTTATGAAACAGTAATAGCAATGAAATAGATGATGGAATAGTAAAACTGAGAACAATACATGGTAAATACTAAGAAATAGGTAAAGTAGAAACAATATGACAGATAACAGCATATATGAAGTAAAATAGAGAAGAACTACACTAACTAATGTTTTGAAATATTAGTTCGATATATGATTGGCTTGGGCCTAACACGGTCTATAATAAAGATGAGCTAGCTCAACCATACGTGAAATGTATGATCAGCTAGTTTCCACGGTCTATACTACCACACGAGCTATAAGGTATTATCACATATCCAACTAATACTTCTCCTGCTCCCAACTAGTGCAATGGATCCAAATCATGACACATCATGTCACGACACGGTAATCACTATACAAGGTCTATAATACGAGCACGATGATCACGGTCTGTAAAATCATAAAAAATATCAAGGTAATCACTGAAGAGTAGCATCTCACGACGGGGATCCAAGTATACCAATCCGTGTACCATCATATCAGAAATCAAATATAACATCACTAAGAACTTGTAACTTAGATGCTATCAAATACGAAAACTATCAGAGAATGTACTCGCATGTGGTCATGGGTGAAAATATCAAACAATGTTTGTATCAGAGCCTCGAAGATCTAAATATAAATTTATATGTCAAATAAGTATTTTAGAATCATAATAAAGCTTAACTAGCTTAAAACTAGGTCTTTAGGTCAATACTAGGCTAACACTAGGTCAACACTAGGTCAAACTAGGTCAAACTAAGTCAAACTAGGTCAACTATCTAATTTGGGTTTCAAGTTATCAACATGGTTTGGCCTATATAGCTAAACTAGTCAATACTAAGTATTATGGGTCAATACCTCGCTAAACTAGGTTTCTAGTCTATACTAGCTACTATATATACTAAGTACCATATATATATATATATATATATATATATATATATATATATATATATATAGGGGGGTGTGTGTGTGTGTGTGTGTGTATGTGTATGGTATTAATATCTAACAAAACCTAGCACAATACCAAGGTATTACCCAAATATTTGGAATACCTTAACAACTCAACTACATACTTGATACCCTCCATGATCTAGTTCGAATAACAAATCTTAGATATCCTCTAACCAATACCTATTACTTGATACCTTAGAATAAAATCTTGGTACTCATTGGCATATGGTACCATGGTACCACTCCAATTCCCCTTCACCATAATCTATACTAACACTACACAATAACCCCACCTTAATTCTATGATAACAACAACACTCTAGTCTACAACATTCTAAACTAATACCTTTTACTTATCAACAATAAACAATACTCAAATCCTAACATCTCCTTAAGTGTCAGACACACACACGTTGGTGTATAACTGGCACACTAACACTTGGTACCAAAATATACCTTAACTCTAACCCTCACTCTCTACTTAACTTACACTTTCACTTACCTGTACATTGCCTTGCCCGATTACCCTACTGACTGAACTAAAGTGCAGCAAAACTGTAGTTCCACTAAATGGGTATTGCGGGTAGGAAGAAATTATGAGAACGTGCTTCAGATAAACGAATCGACCTAGGAAGAAATTATAAGAACATGCTTCAGATAAACGGGTATTGCAAAACCTGTAGTTGGGCTTGCTACCCGGACTGGAAGGGCGCATCACAATACTTGGTATTCGGGACCATCGATGGGGCTTGCAACCCGAACGTGAAGTGAACGTCGTCTCACCAGAGATGTAGTCCAAGATGGCTAAAAATGCCAATGACCTTTATATAAATAAGGTGATATGCTAACGTATGTCTTATGAAGGGTGGTAAGTGTTCACCTTGCCTTATGAAAGAATGGGCGCATCGGTTGTAGTTAGAAGTCACTATTAAGTGACACCGTTTAGTATATTTCATGTTTTACTTATGCTATGAAGTATAACATGCTTACATGCATACATGGTGACATGCTCTCTTACTTTCAGTATATGCCATGGATTATGAAATGTAATTAATCTAGTTCTAAATAGAAAGATCACTATATAAACTATATGCTTGACATGATTACTTAGTATCAGTTTAGGCGAGTGGGCTACCTTACTTACCTCTACGTGATACATATTAATACCCCAACTCCCCAGGTACAGAGATTCGCTTGGTCATACCAAGGCGTTAGAAGCTCGGATTGGCAACAAGAAGATGTCTGACTAAGTATGCTTGCATGGATAGAGAAGAACTGATGTATAGAACAACATGTTCCTTTTATCATGCCCCAGCCCAAAAATACTTAGGACCAAAAATATGTAAGCATGTCAGTCAAACGTATATGGCCACTACAATATATGAAAACTATAATATAATTCATAAATGGTACATATATAATTCACATGCACAACTAAATCTCATCAATAAAACCAAATAGAAATAAATAATTAAATATAACAAAGAACCAAATAGAATAGTCAAAAAATATCAATGGTTGGGTGGAGACAAATCAACTACCAAACCAGAATAAGAAAACAGAATTCAACTACTAAAATAAATAAACAAAAGCGAAAGTTCTAACTCAACTACAAACTAAATAATCTCGAAGGAAAAAGTTCCTCGAAAGAGAATGAAGTAGCAAGTCCTGGTCTATACTCCTGCGAATAGTCATGATTGTCTACACCTGAAAAGGGACCAGGTCCTCAGAGGAACGTAACAAGATACATAAAAGTATGCCACAATATACTGAAAATAAACATCCAAAAAGGTCTCCTAACCATTCTATGTGAAATACACTTTTAATGACAACATTCCTAATGAGAAGCTCTCGACACATACAGGTTCTCAATACACGCAGTACTCAACCGAGTCACTAGTGGCCAATCTAGAGGAAATTAAATAAATGCTCGATACACGTAGCGCTCTGCTGAGTCACCTGTTGCCATCTCGAGGAAAAGTAAATAAAAATGAGAGCCCATACGATAACGGTTGTCCTTCCCACCCTATGCTCATATTCATGTCGTATCCACAATACTAGAATACCTCTAATAACTGTCAAGTCTTCTAGCATACAAATCTATTAGCAATTATCTCCTATCGCACGTTCTATACGTATCGCTGGCCACTCAATACGCAGGTCCGTGATCTATATGAGACTCATAACTCGTGTAACACATATGTCGGGGCCACATGAAACATAAATATGCCTCAAAATCATGGGGTGGTCTCTTAAATCTCGGTTAATATGTGTCACGCCCCAGTCCCAAAATATATGGAACTAGGCCACGTGGCAATAGCCAGCTGTCACGTCTCCGAGGATTTCCTAATTTAATGGATCCTATTAAAGAGTGCTACGTTGTCCTAAATAACTAACATGTCCCAATATCAGTCAACAACAGGCAACTAATCTCATCCACAAAATAAACATCAAGAAGTACTAAATAAACCGCTAGAAGATAAATACCAGTCTCAAAATATTATGGTACAACCAAGAATGTCAGGTGGGGACAAACCCACTGCTATAACGAAATAAAATACTGAAATGATAGATAAAAGATATTGACTAGGGCATCGGCTGACTAGATAATGATGCACCCAATCTTAGGCAGAAAGCCTACCAACTGATCACGGAAACTCTGATGGTAGCACCTCTAACTCCTCAGCTGTAGCAAACCACGTCTCCTGTCCTGGGCCGTACACTGTGGGGTAATATGCCTCATCCAAATCTGAAAAGGTACCAGGTCCTCAGAGGGATGTAACAAGATACATAGAAGCATACCATATATATATATAAATACTGAATAAAATAAATGCAATAAAGGGTGTGCTAACCATCTAAGTGAATGCAATATGAGGACAACTTTGGTACGTATGAGTAGGTGTAGGCATAACGTCCATATCGCTCCGAAGAACAGGGAATCTGCAAGTATATATACGTCCATACCGCTCCGAAGAACGGGGAATCTGAATAGTATAACGTGCATACCGCTCCGAAGAACGGGGAATCTGTATAAAGGGCATCATTGGATTCGTGGCTCCTTCGGATACTAGAATTCCAATAGGTGTATCCCATACACCTACTAGTGGTCCTCCCCGCCCCATGTAGATACACACATCGAATACTCGACGTGCATACCACGTATCTATATGCCAGTCTCTATGAATAAAAGTAGTCCTGAGTTACGTACTAATCGTAATACATGTCATGCGCACCGATAGCTAGTCGAATACGCGGACCCGCATCCCAACATGAATGCCACAGTAAAATGTGTAAGAGTGTCAGGTCTGGGAAGATATCAGGGTATCCTTCCATGGGGTGAGTCTGCTAATGACTAGGTTAAGTACACTAACCATCGACGCATTCGTCAACTGCACCCGAGTCAATCTCGGACGTGCACAGTCATATGAAATAGAACAGCAAGATAACATACAACATATGCAGCATTAAATTTAAACAGTAAATATGGCAAGGTATCTTGCCTGAGTCCTCAAGCTGTGAATGCCAAAAGCCTGCTCCTGTGGTGTCTCTTGACTGATCCAATGGTCCTAAACACACAATATAATATAGCAATCTACCGTCAGACACTAAGACAATAAGCAGACCCTATATTGCTCTTAGGAACTATCACAAGTTCACGACTGATCGAAGACGACATCACGTGTGTACGTAGCTAGGATGTACACATGTTCTATCCTTGTCAGCGTGTGTCTTGAGACAATAATTACTACGTTTACGGTTTACGAAACTGCTTATGTTTTGTACCATTACATGTCCTTATTTCCCATGTTACAGTGTACTTGGTCTATGTCTAGGTTTTTAAGTGAAATACAAGTCCTTATTATCAGGTCATAATATTAGGGCAATTACTAATTTATTATCTAATCTAATTAACATACATACATACACATATAGGGTTCACCTTATTTAGCTTGTGTCCAAATCTACGACACAAGTCACAACGACACAATGCTTCAATGACACGATGACGAGAAGAGGCAACAGGGTGTTTACCTAACCATGGCTGAACGGGGGATCTGTGCTCGTCGACGGCTGTTCTCCGGCGTGGGGCGGAGCTCCGGCGTCGCACGGCAGCACGACAGCAGCAGTAGTCACAGCGGCGGCAGCAGCAGCCTTGGAAGCAGTTGCTGGCGGTTAGGGGTGGCACTGGTCGGGTTGGTAGTGGTGGCTGAGAGGGTGCGGTGGTGGTCAGGCAGCTGGAGTAGTCGGGATCAGTTGGGGGACGATGGTCGGGCGGGATAGAGCAGTCGGGATCGGTTGGAGATGGTGGTCGGACGGGTGGTGGTGTAGGTTTGGGTGGCTGGTGGTGTCGGGATGATGGAGACGATGGTCCGACAGGCTGTGCAGTCGAACGAGGGGTTGTGGTGGTGGATGTTCAGCCGGGGAAGGGGAAGGGGGTGCTCGAGTTTAAGAGGAAAGTTTCGGCTATGTGTTTTAGGTTTCTTTTTTTTAGGGTTTCAATAGGAGAGTATGTGTATTTATATAGGAGAGAGAATTATGGGCTGACCTCGAAGTTTGGGCTGGCCTGGGCTTTTTGGGCCTGTTTGGACCTTGTTGGGATGGGACGGTCCAATAAAGAATGCATGTAGCTTGGTTAAGTTCTTCTTTGGGTGAATTTGGTCTCTAAAAATTAATTAGAATAATATTTGAAAGCACAGGGCAAAATCAACGAACATGTCGTAGCTAGGGTTACACCAAGGTCAGAGGGGTACATAAAATTTTCCTCACCCACTTCCTAATTAAGTTCAACTAAATCCTAGTCTCCGGTTTTAGATCAATTAAACCCTAAGTTGGTTGAGGGGGTTTACATGCATAACAAATAAAATAAGAAAAAAAAGACGATATCATCTGTCGTGATACCCAAGTTTCTTTAGACCGCAGTTTAATGATATACATAGATAAAAAAATAAATGACGGAAATAAATATACAGATTTAAATGTAAATTAACAGCAGGTGTGGCAATGTATACTTGTCTGGCAAGGGTTTGGTGTAGTAATGACGTCCAGACGATAATCACTAGGAACCATAAGATATAGATTCTGAACAAATGTCTCTTGATGCTGAAATAGACATCAACAACGGTTCCAGAATAAGTGAGATAGTCAGAAAATACTATCCTTTCGCCTAATTTTGACACAGGAGTTAAACGATAATTTTTGACCAAAACAGAGTTCACATATGGCCCACCTTGCACCGAAAAGTATGCCAAGGATAAAGGTCTCTAAATATGACAAATTATAAATCAAACAAATCTAAATCGATGATACGAACTCAACGGTATATCCAGTTTTGGATTCCGGTGAGCCGATCACAAAATCGCTCTTCAAGTCGAATCGTGGGGCCCGCTAAACAGCAATTCGTCGACTGTCTCAAAATTAGACAAAACTCGGGCATATGACAAGTCAGACACTGCGAGTTCAATGGCGAAAGTTTCGTGGCGATCAGATGAGCGAACACAAACTAATTAGAAAATTAGCAAAATATCGATACGGGGGACTTTCAACGGATACGGGTTAATTTTGACTTGCACACACGTCCAAATCAGGTTCCGCAAAATTTCACATATCAAAAAATACCATACGCGCCTTTTGGTGCAATTGGTATACGACGAGACGGTCCGATTTGTCGGGACGGACCCCATTCGCAAAATTTAAATTTATTAAATAAGTTTTTGGGTTTTTGAACCTAATTTTTAATGGCTAAACACTAAAAATTAAATTAAACTAATTATTAGGTTTTTAAGATGGTTAGGTTGTCTACAGGCCTATTTAAGTGGATTTCAAAAATCACTAATATCCTAGCGGGAATCATAGGATCAAGTTGGGATTTTTAACCTAAAAACTATCCATAATGTAAATATTATTCAGTTAGTTTTTTTGGGATTTTGCACAAGGTTTTCTCCAATTAAAATATCATATTAATTCCAGAAAACTAAAATATCCTAGAGAAAACTCTACGGATTGAAAAATGGTCGAGTAAAATAAAAGATACAGGACGATGAACAGGAGTACCTGACAATGCTATGCGGCTGAACGAAATTTACTTCTCGGGGTTGTCACGCTCACTCTGAAGACTTTTCGTCATGTGCAAGTAATTTTCTAGGTGCGAGGGATGACGAAAAACCTCCAAAAAAAATTTGTTTCGCATTTTTTTTTGTATACGGCTGTACGGTGGAAAAATAGTATTTTGGGTTATGCTTTTATACCTAGAATTTTGTCGGATTTCTACTAGGATTTGCACCCGCTTTTAGGTTAGGGTTTGGGTTGGATTAGGTTTTATTTGGAAGAGGGTATATCCAGGTTTCCAGAAAATTTTATCTCATCGAATTTGGATATGTTTGATAGGGTTTTGGGTTGAGAGAACTTGGGATTTTGGTTTCGGTTTCAGCCAAATAGGCGGTTATTTTGGTTCATCGGGTATTATAAGAGATGGTGACTCATAAGAATTTGATTATCTTTCGAGTTATTGGTTTTTTATCTTTTTTTTCTTAATCCTAATTCCTTTCTTCTTCACTTTTCTAACTCATATGAAATTTGGTTGTGATAATTTATCTTGACATTATTATTATTATTATTATTATTATTATTATTATTATTATTATTATTATTATTATTATTATTATTATTATCATCATCATCATTATATTAATTAATTATTAATTATTATAATCCTCTCAAACTTTAATAATTCATAAAAATTGTATTAATTCCCAAAAATATAGAAAAATCATATTAATGTTTCTTTTATTTCCTATAATTTAATTACAATTAATATTATTATTTATTGTTTATTATTTATATAATTTATATTTTTGAGGGATCTTACATTCTATCCAACTTATAATAATTCCGTCCTCGAAATTAAAAATAAAGCACAGTTTAAAACTAAGAGAATGTCATGATGTAAAGGAGTGTCAAGTACGAGATATTATACCTCAAACTTGGGAAGGAGAAAATATAAATCATGCATTAAATTCTAAGGGTCTGTCTGGTCTACTTTAGATGAGGTAATATGGCACAAAAAAATTTAGTACAAGGAGGACTTGCACATGGAATCGAGGATGCAAAGAATACGATAGTGGAGATGAGTAACCGAAGGGGACGAGGTATTGATAGGAAAGAGAATACTACTACTTTTACTCGTATCATCTACCGGTTCCATAGTTATGCCATCTAGTTAAAATATTATCTTATCCTTATAGCTACTAAGTCACCATATACAATTCTATACCTATCTATACTCCTAGAATCCCGTGTTATCGTAAGGTATATAAATCTAGTACTATCCATGTGTCACACTTTTATCCAGCACGAGCGTTCGTATTTTCAAAATAGGAAAAGTCGAGAAACAATGATAGTGATCTCAATGGGAATGAACGAGTATAATTGCGAAGGTCAAGGGGGATAATCACATTCAATAAGGAAGTTGTTAAATAACTGTGGATTAAGATCTTATCTTGGTCTATTCCTATTCGCATGCTCATATTAGTACAGTTACATAAATGATACGATATGCTCTGACCTTTTTAGAGGGAAGGTATGTTCATCTAATAAGCTAATTCAATTATATCTCAATCCACATAAAATAGTCATATGAAGAGCGAATCAAGTACACTATGGTTGATCATACCATAATACACTAATTCTAATTAGACAATGTATTAGGGGGCACTACCAGAATAAGTCAAATTAGCGACGTCTAAAAACATCGCTGAATGGAAAAAAAAAATGTTGCTACATAATTTTAGCGACGTTTGTAGTAACGTTTCAATGAAGTCGCCTTTAAGCTAGACGCTGATCGAAAAAATGTCACAAAATGTCGCTATACCGACATTTTCTAGCAACGTATATGCGTCGCTATATTAGCGACGTTTAGAGACGTCACGTTGCTAAATTAGCGACGTATTGTTGGTCACAATATGTCGCTAATTTTTTTCTTTTTAACGACATTGTGTGACACATTTAACGACGTTATATTGACCTGGCAATACTGTCATGTCAGTAGTTTAGCAACGTTCAGCGACGTACTCAGCGACGTTTTTAGTGACGTTGTTAGCAATAATCAGCGACGTAGTTAGCGACGTATCTAGCAACGTATATAAATGTTGCAAAATGTCGCTAAAAACATAGCTAAAGAGTCAATAAAAAAATATTGAATTATTTCCAAACCAATCTTCCTGCAGTTTATGAATTCATAATTTATACAAATAGACCCAGAGCAACCCTCCGTTGAATTTGCTGGGTTCGCCGACCCTTCGGTTGAACACTCAATACCGGTAAATTGACATACATTTAATAAAAATAATATAGTAAAATTTGAACAAATGTCTCCTGATGCTGAAATAGACATTAGCAACGGTCCCAGAATAAGTGAGATAGTCAGAAAATACTATCCTTTCTTCTAATTTTGACACAGGAGTTAAACGATAATTTTTGACCAAAATAGAGTTCACATATGGCCTACCTTGCACCGAAAAGTATGCCAAGGGTAAAGGTCTCTAAATATGACAAATTATAAATCAAACAAATCTAAATCGACAATACGAACTCAACGGTATATCCAGTTTTGGATTCCGGCGAGCCGATCACAAAATCGCTCTTCAAGTCGAATCGTGGGGCCCGCTAAACAGTAATTCATCGATTGTCTCAAAATTAGACAAAACTCGGGCATATGACAAGTCAGATACTGCGAGTTCAATGGCGCAAGTTTCGTGGCGATCAGATGAGCGAACACAAACTAATTAGAAAAATAGCAAAATATCGATACGGGGGACTTTCAACGGATACGGGTTAATTTTGACATGCACACACGTCCAAATCAGGTTCCGCAAAATTTCACATATCAAAAAATACCATACGCGCCTTTTGGTGCAATTGGTATACGACGAGACGGTCCGATTTGTCGGGACGGACCCCATATCGCAAAATTTAAATTTCTTAAATAAGTTTTTGGGTTTTTGAACCTAATTTTTAATGGCTAAACACTAAAAATTAAATTAAACTAATTATTAGGTTTTTAAGATGGTTAGGTTGTCCACAGGCCTATTTAAGTGGATTTTAAAAATCACTAATATCCTAGCGGGAATCATCGGATCAAGTTGGGATTTTTAACCCAAAAATTGTCCATAATGTTAATATTATTCAGTTAGTTTTTTTGGGTTTTTGCAGCAAGGTTTTCTCCAATTAAAATATTATATTAATTCCAAAAAACTAAAATATCCTAGAGAAAACTCTACGGATTGAAAAATGGTCGAGTAAAATAAAAGATACAGGACGATGAACAGGAGTACCTGACAATGCTAAGCGGCTGAACAAAATTCACTTCTCGGGGTTGTCACGCTGACTCTGAAGACTTTTCGTCATGTGCAAGTAATTTTCTAGGTGCGAGGGATGACGAAAAACCTCCACAAAAAAATTTGTTTCGCATTTTTTGTGTATACGGCTGTAGGGCAGAAAAATAGTATTTTGGGTTCTGCTTTTATACCTAGAATTTTGTCGAATTTCTACTACGATTTGTACCCACTTTTAGGTTAGGGTTTGGGTTGGTTTAGGTTTTATTTTGAAGAGGGTATATCCAGGTTTCCAGAAAATTTTGTCTCATCGAATTTGGATATGTTTGATAGGGTTTAGGGTTGAGAGAACTTAGGATTTTGGTTTCGTTTTCAGCCAAATAGGGGGCTATTTTGGTTCATCGGGTATTATAAGAGATGGGTGACTCATAAGAATTTGATTATCTTGCGAGTTATTGGTTTTTTATCTTTTTTTTTCTTAATCCTAATTCCTTTCTTCTTCACTTTTCTAACTCATATGAAATTTTGTTGTGATAATTTATCTTGACATTATTATTATTATTATTATTATTATTATTATTATTATTATTATTATTATTATCATATTAATTAATTATTAATTATTATAATTCTCTCAAACTTTAATAATTCATAAAAAATGTATTAATTCCCAAAAATATAGAAAAATCATATTAATCTTTCTTTTATTTCCTATTATTTAATTACAATTAATATTATTATTTAATATTTATTATATATTATTTATATAATTTATATTTTTGAGGGATCTTACATTCTATCCAACTTATAATAATTTCGTCCTCGAAATTAAAAATAAAGCACGGTTTAAAACTAAGAGAATGTCATGATGTAAAGGAGTGTCAAGTACGAGATATTATACCTCAAACTTGGAAAGGAGAAAATATAAATCATGCATTAAATTCTAAGGGTCTGTCTGGTCTACTATAGATGAGGTAATATGGCACAAATAAATTTTAGTACAAGGAGGACTTGCACATGGAATCGAGGATGCAAAGAATACGATAGAGGAGATGAGTAACCGAAGGGGACGAGGTATTGATAGGAAAGAGAATACTATTACTTCTACTCGTATCATCTACCAGTTCCATAGTTATGCCATCTAGTTAAAATATTATCTTATCCTTATAGCTACTAAGTCATCATATACAATTCTATACCTATCTATACTCCTAGAATCCCGTGTCATCGTAAGGTATATAAATCTAGTACTATCCATGTATCACACTTTCATCCAGCACGAGCGTTCGTATTTTCAAAATAGGAAAAGTCGAGAAACAATGATAGTAATCTCAATGGGAATGAACGAGTACAATTGCGAAGGTCAAGGAAGATAATCATATTCAATAAGGAAGTTGTTAAATAACTGTGGATTGAGATCTTATCTTGGTCTATTCCTATTCGCATGCTCATATTAGTACGTTACATAAATGATACGATATGCTCTGACCTTTTTAGAGGGAAGGTATGTTCATCTAATAAGCTAAGTCAATTATATCTCAATCCACATAAAATAGTCATATGAAGAGCGAATCAAGTACACTAAGGTTGATCATACCATAATACACTAATTCTAATTAGACAATGTATTAGGGGGCACTACCAGAATAAGTCAAATTAGCGACGTCTAAAAACATCGCTAAATGGAAAAAAATGTCGCTACATAATTTTAGCGACGTTTGTAGTGACGTTTTAATGAAGTCGCCTTTAAGCTAGACGCTGACCGAAAAATATCGCAAAACGTCGCTATACCGACTTTTTCTAGCGACGTATATGCGTCGCTATATTAGCGACGTTTAGCGACGTCACGTTGCTAAATTAGCGACGTATTGTTGGTCGCAATATGTCGCTAATTTTTTTCTTTTTAACGACGTTGTGTGACACATTTAACGACATTATATTGACCTGGCAATACTGTTATGTCAGCAGTTTAGCGACGTACTCAACGACGTTTTTAGCGACGTTGTTAGCAACAATCAGCGACGTTGTTAGCGACGTATCTAGCAACGTATATAAATATCGCAAAACGTCGCTAAAACATACCTAAAGAGTCAATAAAAAAATATTGAATTATTTCCAAACCAATCTTCCTGCAGTTTATGAATTAATAATTTATACAAATAGACCCAGAGCAACCCTCCGTTGAATTTGCTGGGTTCGCCGACCCTTCGGTTGAACACTCAACACCAGTAAATTAACATACATTTAATATTAATAATATAGTAAATTTGAAGAAAATGAAATATTGAGATTACAAACCGAGTTAGAAAAAAATATCATCGTAAAGAATACAACAAATATTCACACAACTGAGTCTGAAAGCCTCGACGTAAAGAATACAAGAAATAAAGTCTGAAATCCTTAAAAATAAAGTATATTCATAATGACCAAATATCATAGGTCTGAAACACAAACAATCAATAAACTATCCTAACTAGGACTACTACGGATCTGTAGGAGGATGACCTCCGGCGCACATCAGGGATAAGAACAGATCATACTGCTCCCATAAAATTAACATCGATGTCGATAGAGAAGGCAGTAACATTGGTGTAGTCTGTGTCGATGAAGGCGCACCAGGAGGATATATCTGCTCCAGCTAGTCGATGGTTGTATAAATCTATGGTAGTTCATAGCCTCATACTACTATGAACCATTAAATCCTGCATCATCGTCAGCCTCTCGTCTATGGACAGCTGTGATGCCTGCAGCTCCGTCACGCTGTGCTCTGTCGACGCTGTAAGATCACCTGTCATATCCCTGAGCTCCGTAATGATGCGCTCGAGCATATTAAATTATGTGATGAGCATCGCATCGCCCGTCTGGGCTGGGACAGGGGATGCTCCTCCATCCTTTGTAGCTACTCATCACTGAGAGACGCAATCTGACGGTCAACGGCGTACAAGACTTGGGCCGACGACTGCGAGGGTTATGGGGAATGTGCACTTACCGTGGTAGCCCTAGATGACTATGTCACAATAAGGGTAACATAAGATCCCGTACCTTAGTACGTACCACTCTGAAAACCACCAACGGCGGTCACGTACAGCTCGTCCGCCAATGGAGCTGGAGAGGGTTGCGAAGAAGTACCAGCCTTTCCCGTTGTAGGTGCACTAGCAGTCACCCGCTCATGCAGCCTAAGATACTCGGTCTAGAAAAGTTTGGATACTCGATAATTGCCTAAGTTATATTAAAATTAACACAAAGTAAAGTAATAATTATAGAGGTCTGCGAGGCCCTCTCATCAATTAGATTCCTGCCCTTTCGATGGGTGGCCAGGAAGACGATCGCCATGTTTGCATCCTCACCCCTCTATACCTGTTAAAATATATTATTTAGTACTAAAATTAAATATTTTATCTTACTACCATTTTATTGTACTTGTATTAAAATAATATATCTAAAATAAAAAATATACCAAACAACAAAAATATTTTATCATCAAAATCGAGCCATCAGACCACTTTGCTGCCTTCTGCCTAGCTGCCTTCGCTTTCTCAGACCTTTCCTTATACCTTGGATTGTCAAATCTAGCCCTTATTGCAGTCCATTTCTCAGGCATGATCCAACCTTGGATCAGCTTTTCTTCGCGATCATGTGCCTTCAGGTCATCCAGAGCATCACGGATCAGCTTGGCGGCAACGGCAAAAAATATCTGCTCGATCAACTCGGCCCAGTGCGGTGGATAAAAATACGTTTGCTACAATAAATAATTTAGTAAGTTATATAATATACATAAATTAGATGATTGATATAATATACTTTTACCTTGAAGTACACAAACTAGAATACATTTCTCTCATCCGGAGCATCAGAGTAGTTGATCCAAGGGCCACCATAGTTGTACCTCAGAAAGTGGCCCAGACGTCTCTGTACCGACGAGGCACGATATCTATACAGAGATAATTATTTTTATCAAAAAAGTTAATATATGATGAATAAAGAAATATACGATATTTATGATGCTAAACCATCTAATGTGAACCGTCGGCCCAAATCTTCGTCCTCGTATTATCCGGAGGTGCGCATGGAGGATCTAGCTAATGCTGGGACAACGTTGGCTCAACCTCTACCATATGCTCATCTGTCTCCATGGTTCTGTCAGTAGGAGGAACGCTAGACGAGGGAGTAGTATCAGGCCTAGAACTACTCATCCCAGGAGTGCTGCCACATAACGTTATCGCAGTCGGAGATGTGACTGGTCGATATACTAGAGTACTAGGCGCCGAGGATCCAGAACCAACAGTAGGCAATACCCGAGGAGCACTCTGTCTATCTCGGGACCTGTCGAATGCTCTGCGTCGTCCTATCATACCTGATAACAACATATGATGATAGAACAAATAAACAAATATATAGTACATTCTATAGTCAAAATATTTTACATATCTCACAGCATTAATAGAATTGTACAGTAAATAACTAGTATTGTCACAAGTCTAAATGGATAGTATATTCTACAGTCAAAATATAATATATATCTTCGTCAAATTAGTACATTTTACAGTCAAAATATAGTATATTCTACAGGCAAAATATTTTATTTTCAATCATCTTCAAAAAATTTATCTTGTTCGCCTTCCTCGTCCTCCTCTTCCTCTTGCTTCTCAGCTTCACTTTCATCTACTTCATCTTCATCTTCCTCTTCGAATAATTTTACCTCTTCTATATTATTAGTCGTATAATGAGTAACTTTCGTTGAGTCCACATCTACAATATTTGTTACAAGAGGTAGCTCGTCCTCCTGATAATCTATTTTTTCAATATCAAAGGTATTTCTAGATTTAGTCTTGCATACTACCCACCAATTCGATCTCACTGTCCCCCGTCTAGGATAAGTTGTGAAGTATACGAGCTAAGCCTGACTTGATAGGATAAATAGTTCGTAACCTTGATATCTACGATTGTAGTTTATATCCACAAGACCATGCTTGTCAAATTTTTAACCTTGATCTTAAATCGGATCAAACCATTCACACTTGAATAACAAGATCTTAGCAGGTTCTGTGCCATAATTATGTGTCAACTCCATAATCTCTCATAAGATGCCAAAGAAATTATTGCCTAGATCGACGTCTTCGTAGTTCAAAAATTTGATATACAAACAACTATTTTTCGTGGAATCAAGATCCAGAAACCTATTTCTGATCAGAGCATTTGTTGACTTGAACCTAAACCCATTCACACAGTAACTTGGCCATATTTTGATAGCAGTAATTGGTCCCTTGGCTAGAGTTCTAATAGATTCAGTCTCGGGTGTTATTAGACGATCGACCTAAATATCAAAGTAGCGATAGTAAGTTATTTATTATGAAAGTGCATACAGAAAAAGTTATTACTGAGCTCCTTACATATGCACTCAAGCAAGAAGAAAAATAATGTCTCATTTTTTGTTCTACTTCTTTATCTCTTATGTAGGGTCTAACCGACCTCAGCTCATCATTATATGTGCTAAAAATAATGAAACAATTATTGATTAGTAGCATAATAGTAGCTTATACTATTACATTGAGATAATATAAACGTGGACGTATTAATTACTTACCCCTCTAGCAACTGTAACCGAACCACCGAGACTTGCTCTCTAGTCGGAACTCCGGCTACCTCTAGAATAGCCATAGTATCCTGAAGCCAAGCGTCTAATGCAATCGCATCTTTGGTACCATAGAAATACGAGAGTTAGAGGCGCTTGAAGTTTCTTGCCGAATTGTTGGCATGATGTCTACCTCTTTCCAAAGCCCCTTGTACGGACTAAATGAGTACATCCTCTCAACGTCCTTGAGATGCCAATAATTCCTAAAGGATACCAATTAGCACACTTTTATCCCATCCTGCATCAGGTACTAGTTGCATAGGAGGTACTGGCCGGATCTGAGGTTCCTCATTTTGAGCGTTCCGGACTCGGCCCCGAAAGGCTGAAGCTGAACCTCAAGGATTTGTTGGGAATCAAAATATTGTCCTGCTACTGGAGGAACTCTAGCTGGATGATCAGAAGGACCAGGAACATTGTCCCTGAAAGATAAAGGATACAAGGATCATCAAAGGAACAAACATGATTGATCGAGGATCAAAGCAGATGTTCAATCAAGATTTCAGTGATATAAATTCGATACTAGAGGAGATCAAGGAGTAGCATGATTGAGACATCTAAAACACAATGGTAAACCCCCCACCTCTCTGAAGTTTTAGACCTGCATGAGCCACCACTTAAACTGTGTCACACACCAGAACCAGAATACTGGAGAGCGGGGGTAGACAAAGCCATCTATGTATACCAGAGTACTCTACACCCCAAGATACGGTCACGGCTGTCAAGACATGCGAGGATTTACTCTACAATCCATTAGGCAATCCTGGATCAAGAATCCTAGGTGTCTCAATCTCAAGCAAGCAACGAGTTTATAATATGTACGATCCCCAACATATAATAGTAAGGCGTCCTAAACTATACATACTCAGATGATCATAAAGCTCATACCAAAATGAAGAACTAGTAGAGTACAATGTTACATGATAAGCTCTAGCTATAGTATAAAATATGCTTTACATGTAGGCCCACAGACTAGAATGTCAAGTTCCAAAATACGAGCTAAACACATGCTCGGTAGATAAATGCCTCAAAAGAATAATGTACAAGATCAAGTGGGTGAGAAAGAAAAAACTGACTCATATCCTCGGGTGCTCCTCGTGTTCACCATCTTGAGGCGAAAAGTACGGAAGATCCTATGATCTTGCTCTAAAATCTGGCTATACAAAACCAGTGGGATAAGACCCCAAAATAGCAAGTACCATAAGGGAGCCAAACTTATGAAATAAAACCATCATGTAGATAAATCAGTAAGAATAGTAGGTAAGATAACAGTTAAACAGTGCAACGGGTAAAATAACAGTTAAGCAGTTCATGAGTAATTAAATAAGGACATTTGGAATCAGTACTCCGATTACCATTTTTGGGTTGGTTGCTAAGTAAATCAGGACAGCACTAGACTAGACTAGAAATCAAGCGATCACGAATAATCATGTCCTACGGCTTGCTATCATTAGCTAACTAGGGTTATCACAGTCCTAGTTACTAACATATACAATTTGAGATTTCTTACAGCCACATGCCCTGTAGACTATCCGGATTATCCAGACAAACATGTACATAGTATAGATTTATCAGGTATAATTATTTCTTTTTTTTGGTAGTGCAACACTCGTCGGGGTGTTGGAAGTGTACCCCTGATGACGGAGAGCTTCAAATCCATCAGGCGTCGCTGGGATACCTGGATTGCATGTAGCCAGAAAATCTCTCTAAATACTTTATAGATTATTATTCTAGTTATTAGCCTGGAAAATTATCAAGTATTTCCGACCGTGGTGTTCAAGAATCTGCCTTAGACATGATGCAAGACAGAAAAGCAACTTGACGAGTACAATCAAAATCAACCACGGGGATACAGGTCATACAATACAGGTTCTACTAATAGCCTTGATCAGGATAGTTACAGGAATTCTCAAGTCATTCAACTATCTCTTCTTCATTTTTGCCTATGCCAACTCTTGTTTTTTGCAGTCTTCTTCACCATAAATAATCTCTGCAACCACGGCGTCAAAGGCAAGTAGTGCATCGAATCGGTAGGCTTCTTTGCACCGACAGACTTTCCTCTTCCAGTAGCCTTATAGCGATTAGCACCACAGAATATGCATGCATCTTCATCCTTGTCATCTTTGTAGTATAACATGCACCCGTTGTGACATGTATCAATTTTCTTGTATCCCATCCAGAGCGATCTCACTATCCTCTTAGATCGGTAGAAGTCTTTAGGCTACTTTGCACCCTCTGGTAAGATCTCTATAATCAAATCTATCAGTCGGTTATAGCATTCTTGCGACATGTTAAAATTGGACTTGATGCTCAACAATCTTGTAACCACCTCTAATGGTGAATGATCCTCACAACCAGGATATAATGGAGTCCTTGTATTCCAGCAACTCTATGAACTTCGCAGCATCGGCATTCGGTGCCTCCTCAGCTGTATCATGATTGTTCGGATCAAAACTAGGCCCCGTCGCATCAAAAACCATGTTCACCCACCCGTCATCGTAAGAAGTGTGGTCATGGACATCCATATATGGCTCCACATAAGGCTCCAACTTTGATGCTAAAGACACAAGTTCTTCGTATGCGGTCCACTGATAGTAATTCGATGTAAAATCCTTCGAGTACAAATGATATGTGACTTCCACTTCTGGATGATATTTTATGTTGTGACATCTCACACACGAACACTTACTTTTGGTACCGTCCATGTACTGAGGGAACGCTATGGCGAACTGCAGGAACTGTTGTACACCCTCAATAAATTCAGCCGTATACCACACATGTCATTAGGATGACGATTATGCATTTACGAACGATGATGCAGATAGTAATTCATATCCATTTCTAGATACTTCTGCAAAGATGAATAGATATCGTTCAAGTATATACTCATCGTTAGATACAGTACATACACTGATACTCCTAGTCCTAGCATATATACTCAGGAATACCCAATTATGTTATATACCTACTCGTCTACACAAACATAAGAATACTCAGGAATACAGTACATGCAATGATACTTATATTACAGTATATCAGTGAGTGTCAACTGAGCAGATTTGGGTTAGGGCTTGTGCACTGCTTTAAGTATTAGTCATCTGGTTATAAGGTAGTGCCTGTACATAGGAGTATATGTCATGTTGACAGTAGATTTTGGGAGCAACACAATGAGCAGTAAGATGGGGAAAGCTATTACATACACCATCTACACAGACCTGACAGTGCATATTTGATGTGCATATGAGTGTTATGGCAGACTTCATAGGGTGTGTGCCCACCATCGTGTCACACCCCGATCTTCCGTAGGCTAATCAGTCGTCCCCACTAGATACGAATCACTGTGCCAGCGCTCCCACGAGACGATCGCTTTGACTCATCCGGACTTGATACCGCACGAGCGTGAGCTGCAGCCGTACAAGGCCGTGGTTCATTGGCTGGCGATAAGAGTTTTAAGCCACAGAGTCGTAAAGATTGTTTGAGTGCAACAAAATTATAAATGCATAGACGATTGATAACTAGTTCACTAAGTTGACAATAACGAAAGTATTGAATAACACAAGTTAAAGTAAAACAAACTCTTTATTGATATAAACAAGTGTTACAGGTGACGCATAGCCGAGATTACAAGTCGTTCAAGCATCTCTCTCTGAAACAGTAAAAGCGTGCCAAGTGGATACATTTGTGGAAAGATGTAGAGACGATGTTCAGGCGATGTCCCAATATTATGTCTTGTATATGTGATTCAGTTTCTGACGCATCAGTCCAAGGCTCCAGAGTGAACTCTACTCCTTAGCACGAACGAAGGAGGCATCCACACCGAACGAGGTTCTCCCTTACCATACAGACGATCTGGTGGATTATCAGTACAATGAATGCACTGGTGGGGAGGCAGCTCGCCAGCTCGACAAATCCAACACGTAATATAGGTAGTGTGTACCAACTATTATGTTGTCTTTCTAGTTGCCTTAGGATCTGTTTCATGGCAATATTGAGTAGCCTAACTCTTGCAGTGTGTCGTGCGATATAAGAGAAAATGCAAAGAGACTTACCAACTTACCATTTGTCCTTTCCTGTCCAAGGCAAATCCAGTTAATTTAGGCACGAGCATGTATAAACATTCAGAGCAATAGCATATACAAACACTGTGTTATGAACGAGACTATGTTTCGGATGCACGAGTTACTCTGATTATCAGGTATATTATATAAGATGATCAAGTGCTCTTTATGCATAAGTGTTGTTATACCATGATGGTTCAGGTAATTCAGATTTATCTCGATACAATGCGATGACTCATATGCGGATTGTCGCTAAGCGAGGATGACTTATCTATATGAACAATTGTCGCTGGCATAGCCATAAAAGATGGTTTTGTAGTCTCAAGATTTCGTCTATACCGGATCGGCCCCAGTGCCCAGGTGACCGCCCGCGGAACGAGATCCGAAGATCCCCCTTGATTCCAAGTTTGTCCATGACACGCAGTCTTTGGCTCTTCCAAATCCATAACTTGATATGATAATCCATAATTCTTGTTCTGAACCGAGCATTTGCTCCACGAGCTATGATTCTTTCTTTACTTGACCTGATTCTCGTTCAGATGTAAACTGGATATGATTATCATTCAAGTATAACTTGATATATTTTCCATTTAGATATAAACTTGCCTTGATGCATTCCCTGGTGTGGGGACTGCCTTTGGCGACTAAACGGTCCCAGATACTTGCAGGTTCATATTGCACAATTAATAGTCTTTTGGCTAACTCGAATGCATGCACGATACACGATAGTGTTCTTGATTTTTGACATGATTTCATATGGCAATCATTTTGAGGCAAGACTACACTTAAGAAGGCAAGCGTTACATTCATAGGGAACTTAAACAGTCACTTTGCTCGGTCCCAAAGGTAAGCCGATGAGTGAAACCGTAAAGGGACTTACTGAGCGTCATAGTCTAGGGTCATGTAGTAAAGCAATGCACAAGAAAGTATATAATGTTCATATCGTTCTACTCGAGCCATTGTCGGATCCTGTTGCACAAGTCAAGGGTAGCATGCAAGAGTTTGAATATAAGCAATATTTTATTTCCATGTTCTAGCACAAGCAATACAAGTTAGGATTATTCCCTTAGCAAGGTGTGTTATATTCTTATTAGCATGCAGGAGATGATTCACCTAGCGACTAGCATGTATCATTCGATATTTGTAAGTGTGCGATACTCTGAGCGACTAGCAAAGACAAGTTCACCATAGCCACCCACCTTAGCGATGATTCGTCTTGGTTGAGCGATACTCCGAGCGAGCCTCTGAAAGCCTAAGACGAATTCCTGTAGGAACAAGTCTGGATATTCTTTGCCTCAAACGAGTATTCTCGCCTGAGCAAAGCGGGTTTGGGACATTAAACTTTTGCCATTTGAATTGGCAGTCCGCTTGAGCGGAACGAGGTGTTACATCATCCACACTCAGAAAAAGTCTCGTCCTCGAGACTTCCTGAGGGCAGGCACATTATGGAAATTATCCCAAGCTTAGCAATCGGTACCACTAATCCAATTGAACATAATCTCCTACTCGGTTTTTACATCGTATTACGTGTATGCTGAGTCAGTCTCATTTGCGCCTTAGCGCGGGACATATTGCTTAATGCAGAGTACGTTTCAATCGATCTGGATTAACGATCTAAGGATTAAACAAACTTATACAAGTTTTTAAGCGAAGTCTTAGAACTCGAGTTTCACATATCGTTGAGTTTTGGATCGTACACATGTTCAAGGCGTCCCTCAAACATATGCATTCAACCAAACTTAGAGATAGTGAAATCGGACAAGCTACTTGCGAAAATCTCAAGGGTTCTCATCTTCATGAATCACAATGATACTTTTGATAGGGTCAATCCAATTCTATATCATTTCCTTTTCAACTAAGTATTTGCACTACTGTTAAGCACGATTTGTTCGGTTTTACCAACTAGCGTTCATCAGTTTGGGTCAAACTTAGCACACGCTATCATTCCCATGTCTAACCCTAAGTCTTGCTCCCCAGTTGTATAGCTTGTTCAAGCAATATGGTAAAGTCGTTAACACAGGTTCATTCACTCGGCATAAGGTCGTCTGCCTAATTACTCGGTCATCTCACAGGTAATAGGTACAAGTTCAAGCACACGATGAATCGTGCAAATTTATTGCACGATTTTTGCCCCAATTCCTAGGGTCAAACTATTGTTCATTTGCACGGGATATTCTACCCAAGCTCGTTTCACTCAAATTTTTATACATCAAGCACTGATTTTTCCTACTCTCAATAACACATTCGTTTGTACGGTGTTCAAGTTCGTTCAGTAAAATTTATTATATCCAAGATGCAGGACAAGCCTAGTAATTTATATGGTCTATCCCTCCAAACATGTTTTGATAGAATCCCTATCCATTTCAAGTCTACCAAGCAAAGATTCGATTCTTAGCCCTTCTTAATTATAACTCCAATTCGTTTAACCTAATTTATATATTCATTCACGAGACCATCAAGCGTGATTTATTTCAGGTTCTAGGCTAACTTATCCAATAAAATAATTTTTAATCATTTGCATTCTAAATTTGTCTTATCGTGTCGAACCAAAAGTTAAGATGATCCATTAGTTTGTCACGCCTCGGTCTCTCGCAAGTTCGATCACCCTCGTCGGACGTGAGATCATCATGCCAACGCTCCCGCTAGATAATTGTCCCCATCCGGATGTGACGTATGTGCAGGCATAGAGTTATACTCGCACAAGACAAGAATGTTTGAATGTTATGATTATCTTCGACACGATTCGAGATACCTTAATATTTTACCTTTACTCCTTCCAAGTTATATATCCATCGAGTCAAGTCCATTCATGCAGTGATTATTTTTGTCTAGTAAAATCATCCTAATTTAATGTTATCAAGTCTATTATATTTTGATACATTCTATTCATAGAGTTCGTTTGGAATAATCATCGAACATGTTCTCGTGAGTTCGATCATCACCGTCGTACGTGAAATTACCACGCCGGTGCTCCAGCAGGATAATCGTTCTCGTTGGGACTAATTTCAAATATTTTCTTTCCGAACTTGATTTCAAGACCGTTCTTCCAAACTCCAAGCAAAATCCATTATCGTTCATCTCTTTCATCGAAACACAATATTCATTTCGGGATAACTTCTATTCGAGCGGTATTGTATTCAAGTTAAGTTCGGCTGTGTTTGGACATTTCTAAATGATCCAATACACACTCAGAATTGAGTCATCCTATTAAATCTTTATTCAACAATCATCCAAGCAAGTTATATTCGATTTGTATATTCGACACGAAATAACGTTCGGGCTATTTTCCAAAATCCAAGCACGATTCACTATATTCGCCTAAGCGATAAATCCGAGAATGGTTCTATCAGTTGGCATTCTAAGTCTGACTTGCCTTATTCCTGAATGCTATTCATTCTTGTTGCAACTTAGCTTGCGCCAAAGGGTCTTAGCGATATTCTATACAACTTAGCCAAAAGGCTGTATGCATATCTAACCGTTCGGACAATATTTGATTTTGCATTAACCAGTTGGGCAAACATGTATAGGTATTTTGGTTTGCACACAAGTCATGTTTCTAGCACAAGTCTATTCCCGAAGGAACTGGCACAGGTTGGCACAAGGGCTAAATAATTTTAATTTCATAAAACCAATCATACCATTCATATGCACTTTTTGAAAGTATTTAGACTTATTGTTGGAACATTCCATTTTGGGACATTGAGAGAGAGTGTGAACATAACCCATGAACGAGCTTTCAAAACTGAGAAAATCGAAGTGAAATCCAAAGGCATATAGCCAAGCTCTGATACCAATCTGTCACGCCCCGATCTCCTGCAGGCTAATCGGCCATCCCCGCTGGGTACGAAGCACCGCGCTAGCGCTCCCGTGGGACGATCGCTTTGACCTATCCGGACATGATGCCGCATGAGCATGAGTCAAACCCATGCAAGATCGTGGTTCATTGGCTGGCGGTAAGATTTATAAGCCACAGAGTCGCATAGCTTGTCCGAGTGCATCAGAATTATAAACGCATAGGCGATTACTAACTAGTTTATTGAGTTGACAATATTGGAAGTATTGAATAACACAAGTTGAAGTAAAACAAACTCTTTATTGATATAAACAAGTGTTACAGGTGGCGCATAGCCGAGATTATAAGTCGTTCAAGCCTCTCTCTCTGAAACAGTAAAAGCGTGCCAAGTGGCTACATTTGTGAAAAGATGTAGAGGCGATGTTCAGGCAATATTCTAATATTATGTCTTGTATATGTGATTTAGTTTCGGACGCAGCACTCCAAGGCTCCATAGTGAACTCCACGCCTTAGCACGCACGAAGGAGGCATCTACACCGAACGAGATTCTCCCACACCGTATAGACGATCTGATGGATTATCAGTACATTGAATGCACTGGTGGGGAGGCTACTCGCCAGCTCGATAAATCCAACACGTAATATAGGTTCCGTGCACCAACTATTATGTTGTCTTTCTAGTTGTGTTAGGATCAGTTTCATGACAATATTGAGTAGCCTAACTCGTATGGCAGTGTGTCATACGATATAAGAGGAAACACGACAAGACTAACCAACTTACCATTTGTCCTTCCCTATCCAAGGCAAACCCAGTTAATTTAAGCACGAGCATGTATAAATATTTTGAGCAATAGTATATGCAAATACTGCATTATGAACGAGACTATGTTTCGGATGCACGAGTTACTCTGATTATCAGGTATATTGCATAAGATGATCAAGTGTTCTTTATGCACAAGTGTCGTTATACCATTATTGTTCAGGTGTTTCAGATTTATCTCGATGCAATACGATGACTCGCACGCGGATTGCCGCTAAGCGAGGATGACTTATCTATATGAACAATTGTCGCTGGCATAGCCATAAAGGACAGTTTTGTAGTCTCAAGGTCAAGGATAAAGTGCAAGCAATAAAAATGATGGGCATTACACTTATCCCACCGGAACAGACGACTACCAGAAGTTTCGTCTAGACCGGATTGGCCCCAGTGCCCCGGTGGCCACTCGCGGAACGAGATTCGAAGATCTTCCTTGATTCCAAGTTTGTCCACGACACGCAGTCTTTGGCTCTTTCAAATCTATAACTTGATATAATAATCCGTAATTCTTATTCTGAACCGAGCATTTGCTCCACGAGCTATGGTTCTTTCTTTACTTGAGCTGATTCTCATTCAGATGTAAACTGGATATGATTATCATTCAAGTGTAACTTGATATATTTTCCATTCCATTATAAACTTGCCTTGATGCATTCCCCTGGTGCGGGGACTACCTTTGGCGGCCAAACGGTCCCGAATACTTGCAGGTTCATATTGCACAAAATGACTATTTAATAGTCTTCTGGCTAACTCAAATTTATGCACGATACACGATAATGTTCTTAATTTTTGACATAATTTTGTGTGGCAATCATTTTGAGGCAAGACTATACTTAAGCAGGCAAGCGTTATATTCATAGGGAACTTAAGCAGTCACTTTGTCTCGGGCCCAAAGGTAAGCTGATGAGTGAAACCGTAAAGGGACTTACTGAGCGTCATAGTCTAGGATCGTGCAGTGTAGCAGTGAAGCAGTGCACAAGGAAGTATATAATCTTCATATCGTTCTACTCGAGCCATTGCCGGATCCTATTGCACAAGGCAAGGGTGGCATGCGAGAGTCTGAATATAAGTAATATTTTATTTTGATGTTCTAGCACAAGCAATACAAGTTGGGATTATTCTCTTAGGTAGGTGCGTTGTATTCTTATTAGCATGCAGGGGGTGATTCACCTAGCAACTAGCATGCATTATTCCATATTTTTAAGTGTGCTGGTTAAGCAAAGACAAGTTCACCGTAGCCACCCACCTTAGCGATGATTCGCCTTGGTTGAGTTATACTCAGAGCGAGCCTCTGAAAGCCTAAGTCGAATTTCTGTAGGAACAAATCTGGATATCCTTTGCCTCAAATGAGTATTCTCTCCTGAGCAAAGCGGGTTTGGGATATTGCTCTTTTGTCGTTTGAATTGGCAGTCCACTTGAGCAGAACGAGGTATTACACATCCTACAAATCAGGGTGCCACATTAGGCAGCAGCAATTTGAAGTTGCATTTTAAACTTGAGTATCACAACAGGCATTAGAAGATTGGGAGAATCTCTGTGTATCTTATGTGTATCAACTATGGTTGTGTGTAGGTAAGGGATAGATATAGGTATCAGTTGTGAGTAAGATTCATATCAGTTAGTATCAGATTTGGATAGGGGTTATATTAGGTGTGGCAATTAAGGATGGTCTTAGTATACTAAGCTCGAGTTGATCTCAATACAACTAAGGGCTTGATGTTAGTATAGTTTGGTATCAGTAGTACACTGATGGGGCTTCGGTTAGTGCCTTCAGTAGGAAGGTATTGATGTATATATTATAGAGAATATCAGTAGTGGCAGCATTAGTTTTCAGTCCACTGTGTTTATGTACTATTATGTGTGTATCACTGACTGATGAATGTATCAATTAGATGCATTGTTACTGAATGCTAGTTAGTAATTATCAGCTAGGGTAAAGTTTAGATTTTAGTTATTTGAGTTAGATATCAAGTTAGAATATCAGACATCAGTTAGAGTAAGCTAAGTTTGTATAGTTAGTATAGTGTCATCTAGCATTAGTATTGATATTAAGTTGGTATTAGTTATATTAAGTTAGTAGCAGTTATTGTAAGTTAGTAAGTCATGATAGTATAAGTTATGTACTAATTGTATAGTATTAAATGTCAGAGAGAGAGAGAGATTGGGTTAGGGTCTACCTAGAGGAGGAGGAGGAGGAGAAGTTCGAGGTCCACCGGAGGGGGCTATTGGGGAGCCGGTGGGGGGCTGTGGGGGAGCACTCAGGGGGTCCATCGAAGTAGAAGAGCCAGTGGGGGGTAGGGATAGGAGGACGCCGGAGTAGGGGGTTGTGGAGGACACCGGAGGGGGGACTTCGCCGGAGATGGGGGGAAGTGGAGGAATTTTTTGAAAATTTGGGAGAAGATTTCGACAGAAGGGGGGAATCGAAACTTATATTAAAAAATTTAGCGACGTTTAATGACATTAACTTATGACGCCGCTAATAATAATAACGACGTCATAACTAGACGTCACTAAAAAATGTCATAACTAAATATCGTTAATTATCAAGTTTGCGATGTCATAGACGTCACTAAAATTGTCGCTAAAAATCAAAAAAACTAGCGTTGCTAAATACGTCGCTATACGTCGCTAAATCAAAAAATTCAGCGATGTTTAGCGACCTTAAAGAAGCTTATAGCGACTATTCTTTTAAAAATTGAATTACAGTCGCTAAACGTTGCTATATATCGCCAACAACGATGCATAGCGACGTTTATTTTTGGAGTCGCTCAAATATTTAATATTAGCGACGTTTTAATATGATGTCGCTAAAAACGTCGCTATTTTATCATATTTTGGTAGTGGGGTGACTCCAATAACACATATGTTATGAATAAGCTCAAAAAAAGAATAAGCTTGCAAAACTAGGCTATAATAGCAGCATAAGTCAAGATAGTCCAAAAATATAAGTACGTGGGATTATGATGGATGAAAGAACAAATAGTTTAGTTCATCTAGAATCTAAGACTCGTCAGGTGTTTATGTCTCTACAGTTGTCAAACTAACTTCTTGCTAAGTCTATGTTCGACAAAATGGGTGTTATAGACCTCCAAACTCTACAATCTAGAAAACACTATCTCCTTACACTAGCATATATTCAGTGTCATTCAATTATACTTCATCAATGGGTCATAAGGACATTGGGATGCTAAGTTGTGAGGCTGCTACCCAACTTATAAGATTTTAACTAATAGTGTAATTGACCTATGGGTACATATACCTAGTACAAATTATCTTTCTAAACTCTATCAAGCACGAAAGAAAAAAAAATTACGTTGTGAAAGGATCAAGCAAGATACAATTCAAGCAGTCAAATGAGAATTCAAAACAAAATCAAGAAAGGTGATTTAAATAAGTGGATGAGATCCTATAATCTAATTTTATTTGCAGGCTTGTTCGATACAGTAACATAACAGAAGCAATATGCTCTCGACCTGCATGGGCCACCATAAAAACATGTCATGCCCCAGTCACAAAATACGTTGGATCAGAAATACGTAAGCATGACATCCGTATGTATATGGCTAATCCAATATATGGAAACCATAACACATACGTACGCTGTAATATGAATAATAATTCACAAGTAGCACATATATAAATCACAAGCACAACTAAATCTCATCCACAAAACTAAATAGAAATAAATAATCAAATATGATAAAGAACCAAAATGGAATAGTCAAAAAGACCAATGGTTGGCTGAAGAAAAATCCACTACCAAACCAGAATAAGGAAACAGAATCCAACTACTAAAATAAATAAACAAAAGAGAAATTAGCAACTCAACTACGAACTAAAAAATCTCGAAGGAAAAAGGTCCTCAAAAGAGAATAAAGTAGCAAGTCTTGGTCTGTACTCTTGCGAATAGTCATGACTGTCAACACCTGAAAAGGGGCTAGGTTCTCAGAGGGACGTAACAAGATACATAAAAGCATGCTACAATATACTAAAAATAAACATCCAAAAAGTCCTCATAGCCATTCTATGTGAAATACACATTTGAGGACAATATTCCTAATGAGAAGCTCTCGACACATATAGGTGCTCGACACACGTAGTGCTCAACCAAGTCACTAGTTAGTAAATAAATGCTCGACACACGTAGTGCTCTACTGAGTCACCCGTGGCCATTTCGAGAAAAAGTAAATAAACATGAGAGCCCCTACACTAACAGTTGTCCTCCCCACCCCATGATCCTATTCGTGTCGTATCCACAATACTAGAATACCTCTAATAACTGCCAAGTCTTCTAGCATGCAAATCTATTAGAAGTTATCTCCTATCGCATGTCTCATACGTATCGCTAGCCACTCAATACGTAGGTCCGTGATCTATATGAGACTCATAACTCGTGTAACATATATATCAGGGCCATATAAAATATAAAGATGCCTCAAAATCATGGGGCGGTCTATTAAATCTAGGTCAATATGCATAACAAATAAAATAAAAACAAAAGATGATGCCATCTATCGTGGCACCCAAGTTTTCTTAGAAATGTAGTTTAATAATATACATAGATAAGAAAATAAATGACAAAAATAAAATATGCAGATATAAATGTAAATAAACAGTAGTTGTGGCAAGGTATACTTGTCTGGCAAGGGTTTGGTGTAGTAATAATGTTCAGACGACAACCACAAGGAACCAGAAGATACGGATTCTGAAAAAACGTCTCCTGATGCTGAAATAGATATCACCAATGGTCCTGGAATAAGTGAGATAGTCAAAAATTCTACTATTTTGTCCAATTTGGACACATGAGTCAAACGGTAATTTTGAGCCAAAGCAGAGTCCACATATGGCCCACATTGCACCAAAAAGCATGCCAAGGATAAATGTCTCTAAATAGGATAAATTATAGGTCAAACAAATCATAATTGATGATACGAACTCAATGGTATGTCCAATTTTTTATTCCGGTGAGCTGATCACAAAATTGCTCGTCAAGTCCAATCGTGGGGCCCATGAAACGGTGATTCATCGATTGACTCAGAATTAGACGAAACTTGGGTCACATAATAAGTCAGACATTGCAAGTCCCATGGCGTAAGTTTTGTGGCAATTCGAGAGCGAACACAAACTAACTAAAAACTTAGCAAAACACCGATACGGGGGAATTTTGACTGATACGGGTTGGTTTCAGCGTGCACACACGTCCAAATCAGGTTCTGCGAAAACCCACACATCAGGAAATATCATACGCACCTTTCGGTATAAGTTTTATGCGACGAGACGGTCCGATTTGTCGAAACAGACCCTGTATCGCAAAATTTAAATTTCTCAAATTAAGTTTTTTGGATTTTTGAACCTAATTTTTAATGGCTAAATTCTGGAAATTAAATTAAACAAATTATTGGGTTTTGAAGATGGTTAGGTTGTCTACAGGCATGTTTAAGTGGATTTCAAAAATTCCTAATATCCTAGCGGGAACCATCGCATCAAGTTGGGATTTTCAACCCAAAAATTGTCCATAAAAATGTTATTCAGTTAGTTTTTTGGGTTTTTGCACCGAGTTTTTCACCAATTAAAATATCATATTAATTCCAGAAAATTAAAATATCCTAGAGACGGTTAAGTAGACTATCCAGAAAACTTTACGAATTGAAAAACGGTCGAGTAAAATAAAAGATACAGGATGATGAACAAGGTACCTAGCAATGTTGTGCGGCTGAACGAAAATCACTTCTCGGGGTTGCCGCGCTCACTCCGACGACTTTTCGAAAAGTACAGGTGATTTTCTAGGGGCCTAGGATGACGGGGAACCTCCAAAAAATTTTGATTTCGGGTTTGGTAGTGTATACGGCTCTAGGGAGAAAAAAATAATGTTTTGGGTTATGATTTTATACCTAGGATTTTGGATTATTTCTACTAGAATTTGTACCCGGTTTTAGGTTAGGGCTTGGGTTGGATTATGTTTTATTTGGAAGAGGGTATATCCAGATTTCCAGAAAATTTTATCTCATCGAATTTGGATGATAGGGTTTTGGATTGAGAGAACTTGGGATTTTGGTTTCGGTTTCAGCCGAATATGGGGCTATTTGGGTTCAGCGGGTATTATAGGAGTTGGGTGACTTACGAGAATTTGATTATCTCGCGAGTTATTGGTTTTTTTCTTTTCCATTTTCTTTTCTTTTCTTTTTTATTTCTTAATCCTAATTCCTTTCTTCTTTCTTTTTCTTTTCTAACTCATATGAATTTTTGTTGTGATAAGTTATCTGGACATTATTATTATTATTATTATTATTATTATTATTATTATTATTATCATAATAATTAATTATTAATTATTATAATCTTCTTAAACTTTAATAATTCATAGGAAATTGTATTAATTCCCAAAAATTATAGAAAAAATATATTAATATTGCTTTTATTTCCTATTATTTAATTACTATTATTATTATTTATTATTTATTATTTATTAATTATATAATTTATATTTTTGAGGGATTTTACATCTTTGTGAGCAAGAGAGATCATGAGTGTTGTAAACCATTGTGGCATATATAGTGGGCTATTGAGAGCCTTGTAATCCGTTGAAATTATTAATAAAAGATATTTGTTTCGTATATTTTGTGTGCTTATGACTGTTTCTTTCGCTGCAATGTTATCGTTTCGAAATACACCATTTACTGTTTTATCTTCTTTTCTTGTACAAGTGCAATCTAGACTTTTACGACATCACATCCAGTGGCTACCTTTCGGTTCGGCGAAACCAGGACGTGACAAATGTCTTGCTTCTTGTGATGATATAGGATCTAAAGGTTGATGTGGTTGAGTAACCTCACTACGTGGAGCTTCATGAGATGGTGGAGGTAGAACCTCATGTGATAATGGGGATGAGAAAATGTTAGAGTCCACTTGTGTGATTTGAGAAGTAAATCACTTCAAGTATTAGGACAGTGGAAAGAAGGATCATCATTCAATGGTGCAATATGAACACTGGAAGAAGAAAACTAAAAGGTATGTCATGAAAATATTGTGTCGTAGACGAGAAGTATAAATTTTGTGAGATTGAATATCGTAAATACAATATCGTTTTTGACCGTATGGATAACCAACACAAATTTTTAATTAATTCTTGCACGATGGTCTAATTTATTTTTAATATCAGTGTTTCGAGCAAAACAAAGACACCTAAAACTCTTAAAGAAGAAGAATATGGAAGGACACCAAAAGGTATTTGGAGTGATGATTTATGAGCGAAGAGTCAACTTAGCATTTTATTGATTAGAAATGCAGTTGTCGCGACACCTCTAAAACTGTTCACACTTATGTATCTGATAATGCCGGTAATATTCTAGCAGGAACTTGAACGAAATCTATTTGTTTCAAAAAAAAAAATGTTCACATTTATATAAAATTAAGAGTTTTTTTTTATATATATATATTTGACTTCCAAACGATGTTTCCTAAAAATCACTAATTTTTAAAACATTCCCATTCTTCCTCATCTTCTAATTCTGCCATGGGGTCGGTTGTGTGACGAACTCCAGGACCGCATGGAAACCAACTCCATGTGATAATAAGTGATGATAAATGGAAGTTGGTTACACGGATATGTTGGTCATTAAGGCCCCAGATTCAATGCTTGCAAAGGCCAATTTCGTGCTCAAAATACACCCCCCAATTGAATGTGTGATCCTATGGTTAAGTGCAAATCTAGATGGCTGATGTCTGATTGCCAAAGAAGCATTTATAGCCATTTATTGCAGGCAAACCAACCAGTCTAATTCGGTTTGGTTTGGTTTGGTTTGGTCTAATTCGGTTTGATTTGGTCCAATTCGGTCTGGTTCTATTTCCTCATCTTTAAATTGATCCTCCTCTCTTCTCATTGCAATTGAATGAAAAGCTTCACTACACTTTCTTCTTCCTCCTCCTCCTCCTCATCATCATCATCACAGAAAGATTTGTAAAGTACTACTACAACATGTTAGGTGCTGCTGCTGCTGCTGCAACTCAGGTTGCATGCTTTGGTAATTACCACAGGAGGAGAGTGAGCTATGATGGGCTGCAGAGGCACATGCTTACGCTTAAAAACTGTCCATTGGTTATATCGAAGCAAAAGCCTGAAACTGCAGCCATACCCATACCAGTAAACCCCAACGGGAAGCGCGAACACTCTTCATCTTCCTCCTATAGCGCCGTTAATGGTTCTGCGCTGGGCCACTTGGGTCCGAATTACGCCAACAGCATCCCCCTCACCCCTCTCGGCTTCCTCGAGAGGTCCGCCATGGTCTACGGGGACCTTCCCTCCGTCGTCTACAACGACACCGCCTACACGTGGGCGCAGACGTACGACCGGTGCCGCCGGCTCGCGTCCGCGCTTACTTCCCTCGGCATCTCGAGAGGCGACGTGGTAAGTAATTAATTATACTTTCTATATATATATATATATATATATTCAGTGAAATAACTCATCATGTATCTTGATTTTTCTCCACTCAATTGTCTAGAGATGAGTGCATGCGTAACCGTTTGTAAAGGTGCTTCTTATTTTCAGACCATATTCAATCAAGATGCATGATAAGTCCAGACTTACTGAATAATAAAATATCTCGTACTCAGAACATGACATGACCGACATGCGTGACTCGTAATTTTAAAAGCTACTCGTGAACTTGGGAGAATCTAACAGCAGCAGTTTCATTGTTTGTTTGTTTTCTTTCTAAACTTCTTTTACTGTTGTGTTCTGCAGCCTTTTTTCCATGGATTTGTGCCACCTCGACAAAGTCATAGACTACTTTTATATATTACAAACCCTTCCTCTAAATCCGCACCATGTACAGTTGTCGAAACAACGAAGAGAAACGGAACTAAATTATGGCTTCGACCCCCTCACTTTTAAACTCTTGCAACTTTTCTGATATAACTTTCTTAAAGTTTTATAATATAATTTTTTTAAAATATATAATGTATATCTGAATTTTTTTTTTTTTTTTCGAAAATGTATGCTTATGCCCACAGAAACCTGAAACCCTCTCTCACCAACCAGTCATGATTCATTTGATGCAGTAGACTGAATAGGGTTTGTGCATGAAAGGAAATTTGATAACATCATAACAGCTTGTAACTACCATCCTCGTAGAGACACACTTTTGCGCGCCCCCACTTGATAGAATGAATGCCCCCATTAAATGCGGACCGACCATCAACATAAATGTTTCTTTTATTATCATTATTATTTTTCTTCCCTTTAATCTTAGGGTTTTTTTTTTTTTTTACATAAGCAAGTGCGTTACAATTTTTTTGGTTGCTTCATAGACCGTCTTGGTCCAGGACCCCAACAACTAAAGGACACAAACATGATTATATCTAAAATAGAATTAGTATATTTTATGGATCAATTTTTAACATAATGTAATTATGGTATAGTGATTATCATGTTAGACTTGAACACAAAATTTTTTTAGTTCTTTAATTTAATTTATTTTTATTTTTTGTACATTATCTATGGTGGACCATTTTAAAAGTTCGTCTCCGTCCCCATGAGCTCAATGTCGATCCAGAATTATTTTTGCTTATTATTATATTTTTTTAGACCAAAGTACATGTTCTTTGGTTGCAACTTTATACTTTTTTTTCTCCTTACAAGTCAACTTATTTCTTATGTTTTTTTTGAATTTTGAAAAGTGGCAGCAATAACAAATATGTCGAACACAAAATTTGAGCATAAGCACAAAAATTTATTATGTGAGCTGAGTTCAGAGCGCATCTTCTATTAGATTATATAAAAATTTGTACATGCACTCATTTCTCTGTAAGTACCACTTCTTTTAAGCAGTACACATAAGTAGAGCTATTCTTATGAATCCTTTAATTGAAAGTTTCGATAAGTCCTACAGCATAACAAAAGAAGATTTATTTTAATATAATTATAGTATTAAATATATCTATGAGGTTCCCAGTAGGACGTTTATATGATAACAACGTTTGGTTTGACTCATATATATATTTAATTTATTGGCCAACAATAAAGCCCTAGCTAGCTAGCTAGGTATATCCCTAGAGGAGTGGGACCATTTGAGTCGCGAGTCATAAAACTCTCAAAGTCACGTTAAAATACAAATGGGATATGTGGACCTACGGAGAAGCAATTCACACACGAGTCATAAATATACCCTCTTTTCTTTTCTTTTTCTAGGTTGGTCTTCTTTGGAATTATTATTATTATTATTATTATTATTGGATTCGGAAAATTAAAATTATTTTTAGAGAATCTGTATGTAAAAAAAATAAAAAATTATATCCTTCACTAGTACATATGCACTGTTTTATATATTATCATTAAAACACGGATTAAATTGTTGCTAAGATTTCGTTTGGTTCGGGATATAATGACGTTGAGAAAGGAAAGTTATTCATTTTCTATGTTTTAATGTCAACAGAATGAAAAAGGAAAGAAAAGTAATTCTCAATGAAAAAAAAATAAAGAAAAATGGTTTCCTCCACCCACCCAAACCAGCTTAAGAATTCATTTTTTCTTCCAAATTTTTTGGCATTTTCATACACTGGAAAGGAAAGATCCATGAAAATTATATTTTTTTCAAAAGAAAGGACAGAGTAAGGAATTGACTTCATTTCCTTTCTTTTTAGCAAACCAAACGAGGCTAAAAGACGATCTCTTTAATTAATCTAAATTTATTATTGTATTAATAAGTATATATGTACGTGCGTTGCACGTATTCATATTACTTGGAAAGAGCAATTTTTTTTAAAAATTATTTACTACTTGAGAAGAGCAAAGATTCTTAATTTTTTTAGAGGAAGAACCAACATGTAATTCCATAACTACCCATGTTAAATTTAATGAACAATTTTAATTATTAAACATAGATAAGTGTAATTTTGGAACAACATTTTTTATGGTGAAACCCCAACTTTTCTTATTATCTATACTACTATATAATAAGAAAAGTTAGGCTACACCGTATAAGTTTTGGTCCTAAAATATCCTTATTTATGTATAATATTTAAAATTGTTTATTAAATTTAACATGGTAGTTAGGTAATAACGTGTGGAAAAAAAAATTATTGTTTGCTCTTCCCAATGTATAAAATTTAAAAAAATTTATTCTTTTCAAGTAATAAAAAATAAATAAAATTATTGTTTGCTCTCTTCAATTAGCATGAAATACGTGTAAGATACGTGCATATATACCAATATAATACTATAGATATAAACATATATAATATTTTATACATGTATCATTTTTTTGGAAAACCAAATAACAGTTTTCCCGATTACCTACATGCCTCTCTTAACATGAACAATTTTAATTAGTAAACATATGCAAAAATATATTTTAAAAAAATTACAATAAAGTTGAACTTTTTTTTTTTTATACAGTAGTGCATATGAACAATTTTACTTAGTAAACAATCTAAACATATAAAAAATATATTTGAAAAATAAAATTTTCAAGATGAATCTGAAGTTCCTCCATTAGAGCATCATTAGTAAGGTCCAGCCCACATTCTAAATTTAAAATATAGGAGCTCATTTTGTAGAATAGTAAGTCTCATTTCTATTTTCAATCTCTAAATTTTGGATCCAATTCCACCAATGGGAGCTATAGGTTGTGCCTCCCAATTTCTATATTCTAGATTTTAGGAACTCATTTTTGTAGAATAATAAGTTCCAATTTGGAATCAAACTTTCTAGATTCTAAATTATACATTATTATTATTATTTTTTAAATTTGACCACATAATTTTTAGGACCCGAAATCACTTTACCATTTCCTACTATTTACATTCAAATCCAACACATTCTATATTTATTTTAATTTTGAATCTCAAATTGCATTGGAAAATTTCAACTATTAATGATGCTCTTACATATTAGTATTGATGAAAGAGACGTTTAACGGAATTAAATTCAAACAAGTTGATGAAAACTTCTTTTAAGTTGTTTAAAGCTAACCCAACACCTAACAAATAAGATCCACCGAGGGCACAGATAGCGAGGGACTTTTACGTGCTGACTTAGAATCATTGAGTATTTGATTGAGTAATTGATGGTCAAGTGAGTTTCCTAATTTGGTAGCACATTTACTACCGGTAATGAAGACGACCACATAATGAAAAGGACAGCAAAGTACAAGTGTGCTATATATGAGAGTGACCCCACCGATTCAAATCCATGATAGACGTCAAGCTTTCAGCATTCAATGCTGTTTACCAACCCCAAACCATACTTCTTTCAATCTGCATGTCAACAACCAACCACTCAATTTATTGGCGAGGACTAGCCAACTTTCATTATTTGGACGTTGGTGAGGCAAATATAAAAAAAACCTAGAGTAAATAGATTTTAAAACCTGACAATGAGAAAGTAGTGTTTTTAAAATCGGATCAGACCGGATCGAACAGCATTGACGGAGTACTACTCAATTTTTGCGAGGGGCAAACTAAAATTTTAGAACGATTAATTATATTTTTAGAGGGACAAATTTAAATTTTTATAAGAAAAAAAAATCGGAGAGATAGCCACCTCCGATTTGGTCCTAATGAAGCTCCGCCACTGTCGAACTGGCCGGTTCGACCGGTTGAACTGTGAATCGGTAAATTTTTCGATATAGTTCAATATTGACCTACTCTTTTTCAAAAATCGATTGTAAATAAATATTTTAATAAAAATCAAGTGTCCATAAGAGATTAAACTTGGACTACTTAGGTTAATCCAATGGTTGAACCAACTGGTTAAACTGGTTTGTCCTAACCTAGTGCCTTGTCCGGATCGATCTCCGATACGAATTTTGAAACATTGCGAGAAATAGTTGGATGGATTAGATGCAACCCATTTCTTAATTTTTTTTAAGGGCCTAAATAGAAAATTTTCAAGGGGCTAAAAAGAAAAATAAACCCACATGTGAAATTACTTCTTATTAGTTCTTATTTGAATATTAAAATTTTGATTTATAAAAAGAATAGTACTATTAATCTCTCCAAATTATTCCTTCAAACAATACCTCCTTATATAGCAGCTGACGTGAAATCTAGTGTGACAGGTGACAACACATTCTAAAATTTAAATTTAAATTATCATTTAAATTTAAATCAATACTAATATTGATATTACACATTCAAAATATTTGGATGATTAATTTTTTTTGGTTAAAAATTTGTCACGTCGGCTGCCATGTTATATTCCACATAATTCTATTTAAAGTTTTGGGTGATTTGACTTGATCTATTAGGCCATCTCTATTGAGGGTTTTTATCTTTCATATTTCTATGATGGAAATCAGTTTTAGAAAGAAAAAAAAAAAATTCTCCCAACGATGATAACTATCACAATATCTATCCTATGTGGCAGTGAGATATGATGCATAATTTCTATGAGAGTTTCTTATCATAGAAAATTTGCTTCCCTCATTGCAATTAACATTGGACTCTACATCATTAAATTGTTCCTTTTATTTTCTGCCATATATGATAGAAATAGAGAATCATTGAAGAGTATGGTCAATTTGAGAAATTTCCATTGTAGATGGCCCAAGTAGTATATATTTTGTATTGGAAAATGATATTTGACATGACAGTCAATTGGCCCGCACCCCCACCTGGCTCCTCACCACCCATGGGCTGCTGCCACATGGCCCGGTCCGCAAAAACTGCTGCGTAACATCGTCCTTTACTATTTATTATATATACAGTTGGCATAGATTTGCATTGGTGGTGATGGACGCTGAATTAATGCAGGTCTCAGTCCTGGCCCCCAATGTCCCGGCCATGTACGAGATGCACTTCGGAGTGCCGATGAGCGGCGCGGTCCTCAACACACTAAACTTCCGTCTGGACGCCCGCACCATATCCATCCTCCTGTGCCACAGCGGCTGCAAGCTCCTCTTCGTCCACCCGTGCATCCGCTCCCTCGCGGACGACGCCATCCGCCTCCTCCCTCCCCACCACACCCCTCCCAGGCTGGTCCTCATCGACGACCCCTACGACTCCCCCCTGACCTCCACCAACTCCAGCACTTCCCTCACTTACGAGAAGCTGGTGGAGCTGGGGGATCCCAAGTTCAAGCGGGCCATGCCCAGGAACGAATGGGACCCGATGGTGCTCAACTACACTTCCGGCACCACTTCCTCCCCGAAGGGGGTGGTGCATTGCCACAGGGGCCTGTTCTTGATCACCATGGACACCCTCGCCAGCTGGTCCGTGCCGAAGAACCCGGTCTACCTCTGGACGCTCCCCATGTTCCACGCGAACGGCTGGAGCTACACCTGGGGCATGGCCGCGGTCGGAGGCACCAACGTCTGCCTGGGCCGGGTCGACGCCGCGACGGTCTACGGCGCGATCCACAGGCACCGCGTCACGCACCTGTGCTGCGCCCCCGTGGTGCTCAACATGCTCGCCAACGCCCCGGCGCGCAGGCCGCTCCCGGGCCGCGGGGTGCACATTGTGACCGCGGGGGCCCCTCCGCCCGCGCCCGTGCTGAGGCGCGCGGAGGCGCTTGGGTTCGAGGTCAGCCACGGGTACGGGCTGACGGAGACCGCGGGGCTGCCGGTCTCGTGCGTGTGGCGCGGGGAGTGGGACGGGCTGCCGGCGGCCGAGAGGGCGAGGCTGAAGGCGAGGCAGGGCGTGTCGACGCTGGGGATGGTGGAGGTCGATGTCGTGGATGGGGGCTCGGGGAAGAGCGTGGCTAGGGATGGCTCCACTATGGGGGAGATTGTGCTCCGGGGAGGCTGTGTCATGCTCGGATATCTCAAGGATGACGAAGGGACTAGGAAGGCTATCCTGCCGGATGGATGGTAATTTTTCTTTTTCTTTTTCTTTTTCATATGTCCTTTCCTTGGATTGGATTGGGATCAGGATCTAAGTGTTAATTTGTTGTTTCAGGTTTTACACTGGAGATGTCGGGGTTATGCATCCAGACGGCTACATAGAGATCCGAGACCGGTCCAAGGACGTGATCATAAGCGGCGGAGAGAACATCAGCAGCGTAGAGGTGGAGTCGGTGCTGTACAGCCACCCGAAGGTGAACGAGGCCGCGGTGGTGGCCCGGCCGCACGAGTTCTGGGGGGAGACGCCGTGCGCGTTCATCAGCTTGAAGGAGGGCGCCAGGGCCACCGAGAGGGAGATCATCGACTGGTGCAGGAGTATGATGCCGCACTACATGGTGCCCAAGACTGTGGTCTTCAAGTCGGAGCTGCCCAAGACTTCCACGGGAAAGATTCAGAAGTACATCATGAGGGAGATTGCCAAAGATCTCGGTCCTTTGACTTCCGTCAATGGCGCGTGCTCCCCCAAGTACAAGTAGAGGATTGATATGTAATGTAACAACAATATATACGTACATGCTGATGGTCATGACAATGGTGAGCTGCAGACGAGATTGGTATATACACTGTGTGATGACTTTGTTATGTTATATAAAATGCATTTCCTGTGAACCTGAATGGAGTTCATTTGCATTAGCCAAAGATTATAGGATTTTTTTTTTGACTTTTTAATCTCAAATAAGTTATATCCATAATCGATCTAATTAGTATTTGATTCTTGGATCAACGATCGACTCGACTGACTGTGTTTTGTTGTTGTAAGAATCCTTGTATCTATCTTAGGAATTAGAATAGATGTCTATATCTACTATAATTTATTCTTTTTTAAAATAAAATTTTCATTATCTGTCTACATGAATAACGAATCAATCGTTGGTCAAAAATTAAATATTAGTTAGATCGATTATTGTGACCAAAATATAAATTTTATAACTTTTTTTTTTTATGTTCCAGTCTAAAAATCCTACTATTATAGGATTTAGCTCGGTTCGGATTATGTCATCTTCTTTGGAGTATTTCACAATAAATATTCTCCTAGAACCTATATGAAAGAGTATTTATAAAAGCACTTCGGTGTTGTTCAATTTTTTTTATTTAAAATTTGTTACTGAAGTAATTTACTAATGACTGCTCACTACATAGTATATAAGTTAACTTTTTTTTTTTTTTTGGGTCTGTCTTGTTCTTTCTCTTTTCTCTCCAAAATTTTAAAACTCTAAATTCAATATTCTATAGAAATTGTGGTCCCAAGTCTCACCCCAACCCAACTCGGTCATTCTTCGACGAATATTCGACTTTTATTAGGTATGTCTTCGACAAAATGTGATAAAAAAAATTCAAGCAATTGGTCCTCCACAAATCTTAGAATTATATCTGACCAATGTAAGAGATATGCGCGAAACTCTCTTCGACGAAGAAATTGAATCATCGAAACCATTAAACCATCACTCCGCTTCTTTTGAAAAATATTTTGATCCTTCCGATGTACTCTGGGGAAGCAATCTTTTACCTCCAGTTCGATAATTTTCGTGTTAGGACTATCAAAAATTCTGACAGTCCAAAATATATAATGGACTGACAATTTTTTTTACAGTCCTTAATAAACAAAATCGGACTGCCAGAACTTTTGACAGTCCTAACAATATACTGGACTGTCAAATATTTTGACAGTCCTAAAAATATATATTGTTCATTTATGACTGCCAAAATTTTTAATAGTAAATTATGTATTTTGAACTGTTAGAATTTTTGACAGTCCTAAATGAACAATATGTTATTTTCAGTACTATCAAATATTTTGACAATATTTCAAATAGTAGGACTGACAAATTTTTTATCAATCTTAAAATAAAAATAACCGAATGTTTATTTAGGACTGTCAACAAATTTGACAGCGCTAAAGAAACTTTGGAAGCTAGTACCCAGACATTTTCATAGCTGGAAATATTGCTTAAAGATATATATGAATCTTGCCGTTTCAGGTTTGGGTAAAGATCCCACATGTCATGGATTGACTAAGCAAATCAAACAAATTGAACTGTTCGAGGATATAAAACATCATCTTTTATTGCAAATAAACAGAATGATATTGTACAATAATCAATATAGTTATAAAATATTATAATTATTTGCCAATAACAATTTTGTTTTAATGTCAACAAGACGACCGTTAACAATTGTATCAATTTTCTCTTTACGGTGTAAGAATTTACACTGCCAATCTCCACGTTCCTGATGAAGATCAACATGATTATAAAACAGTGGTCAAAGAGGCGATTTCGGACCGACTCACTGTCGGTCTTAAAAACCTGGAACAATAGAAGTAAAAATTGGACGGCAAACAGATGCTATGAGAAACCAAGGATTCAAGTTAATTTCACACAATCATGGACATAAGAACTTTTTTTCCCAATAAATTCACCTAAACAATTATGACTGGAATAATGTCATTACTTATCTTGGTTTCAAGCAAAATGTAAGAATTGTTATAAATATAGATTATTCATCATTATTATTTTGTATCTATAAGCTATGTCTTTTAGTTATCCATAAGCTATATTTTTTGACATTTTTTCTCTTAATTGTTATCATGATGTAACTCAATTGTAAGCCTATATAAAATGACTCTTCTCTAGTTGCTTGAGATATGAAGAAGAACAATTTATTTTCCCCATTTTCTCTATCTTATTTTTCTCTACTTTACTTAACGTTATCAGCACGAGTTGTTCTAGGAAATAGAAGAAGGGAAAAATATTTTTTTTAAGAAAAAGATAGAAAGAAAGAGCTAAGTCCAACTTCCTTCATTCTTTTGATTTATATTTTTTCACTATTATAAGAACATAAGTAAAATATTTCCTGGATACAATTGAATTTAGTTTTATATGCATGTGATTAAGAGAGATTGAAATTTACATCTATCCATGTCTAATAAATATTTCAATAATCTTTATATATATTATCTTGTGATGGTTATTAGAAAGACAATTATATTAAAAAAAAAGTCTAAATCTTGTATACTTAGATACATGTTTAGTAAAATTAAAGAGCCCTTTATATAGGCTTACAACAATTAAGGAGAGAAATGCCAAAAGACATAGGTTATGGATAACCAAAGACATAGGTTATGGATAACCAAAGACATAGGTTATGGATACGAAATAATTATGGTGAACTATACATATTTCCAACACTCCCCCTGGATATTTACCGTTAATTAGTTGGTGGTGTATGCGCATTTGTTACCTCTTTAAAACCTTACTAAGGAAAACCCAATAAAAATAATTTAGTAAAAAAAGAAGAAGAGTACAACGTGCGTGAGACTCGTCTCACTGTTCTAGTATTCGTACCCGGTATACACGTATTATACATGTATAGCTTGCTTATTGTTTAATTTCTTACATCTTGTTTTATTCCTTCCATGCATTATTTAGGTTATTTTTGTAAGTTTTCCTTAGTTGCATGCTTTGGACTGTTGGTCCCTTGGTTTTCTTGGTGGGTGGCTGTGATGAACCCAGGTGAGAGGTATGGATTACGATCCAATGGCCTATAATCATTCCCTTCTCTATATAAGCAATCTCATTCTCTTTCCTCCACTTTTCTTTTCCTTTCCTTTCTCTTTCCTTCTTTATTTCTTCCCCAATAGAGAGTAGCAGCCGAGCTTGGCCTTTACCGTGGGTGACCTTGGTAGTGTTGGTATTAGGCTAGAACTTGACCGTAGGCAAATACATCTTGCCAACCGAAGGAACAACCTTGGATCTTGCTTTGATTCTTAGTATAGCTTGTTTTATCATTTGATCGATTTTATTTTTGGGTAACATTTAGAACTTGTCTCATTGATGATTTTGTTTTTCTTGGACTGGATTGCTCATGGAGCCCGAGAACAGCAAGTCAGAGAATGCAAAGTTGGCCTGAGAATGCATGCAAAAAGTACGCAGGGAACCCTTGTCGCATAAGCAAAGTTTCAGTGAGTGCACTTGTGTGTGTTTAACAAATTTCTTAGAAAGTGCGCCGAGATATGTTTAGTACTCTAGGCGCACTTCTCTACTCCTACGTATGTTTTGTCCTAAGATAATTCCTTTAAAAGTACGCTAATCCTACTTGGTGCACTTTTGAATGGGTCTGCAAGTCATCAAGAATGTATGCCACTGCTTAAAAAATCAAGTTGGTGCTTTCAGGTATTGTAGAGTTGGCGCACTTTGGTGAACTTTTCTTACCGGCGCACTTTGTCCCTTCTGGAGAATGGCGCACCTTGCTGTGTGGCGCACTATGTGGCATTCTCCAGAGATATCGCATTTTGTAGCTTTTCATAATTACTTAATAACTAAGCAAAGACTTCTGACTATTCTCGAGAATTGTGTTATCGACTGCAGGGTCGTCTTGACTGCTGTGCCAGGTCTCGAAACTTGTGTTTTGTCTTTTAGTAGACCTTCCTACGCTTGTTTGTGCGCCAAACCTCACTACTGGCATACTTGATGAAGGTGCGTCAAAGTCGTAGCTTGGGTACTTTCATTTGTGCGCCAATGATAGATTTATGCACCATGCTCCTGGCTCGCTCACTTATATCATTGTGCGCTAAGATCCTAGAAGTGCACTTTAGTATGATTGTGCGCCATCTTTGCTCGGAGCACTTTTGTATCAAACTACTTCAGAACTGCCTAAATTAGTGATTTGTGCGCTAATAGTGGTTTTTGACCCATTGTGCGTGGATGTTACTTTCTTGCCTGATTTTATGCGCCAACCCTGAATTGTTAATTTATGCACATGCATGCTAGTATTCTCTTTAATATGCTTAACTCTTGATATTAACTGGTTCTCTTTTAATCTCATTATTTTAGTTAATCCTGGGTATTTCCTAAGCATGGCATTCTTGATATTGATCTTGATTTTCTAACATGATCTAGTGATTGTACATTATAAAGGAACTCATGAATCCTAACACTGTACTGATAATCCTGATCTTGTACTGATAATCCAAACACTATACTGGTAACCCTGATACTCCTGATCCTGATAATCTTAATAGTGGCTCGATGTAGTGCACCATCCTGATACTCCTGATCCTGATAATCCTGATAGTGGCTCGACGTAGCGCACTCCTGACTTGAGAATTCCAGTAACTGTCCTGATCAAGACTATTAGTAGAACCTATATTGTATGACCCGTATCCCCGTGGTTGATTTTGATTGTACTCGTCAAGTTACTTTCCTATCTTGCATCATGTCTAAGGCAGATTCCTGAGCACCACGGTCGAGAATACTTGATAATTGTCCATGCTAATAACTAGAATAATAATCTATAAAGCATCTAGAGAGATTTTTGGCTACATGCAATCCCGGTATCCCAGCGACACCTGATGGATTTGGAGCTCTCCGTCGTCAGGGGTACACTTCCAACACACCAACGAGTGTTGCACTAACAAAAAAAAAAAGAAATGATTATACCTGATAAATCTGTACTATGTACCTGTTCGTCTGGATAACCCGGATAGTCTGTAGGGCATGTGGCTGTAAGGAATCTTAAATTGCATGTGTTAGTAACTAGGACTATGATAACCCTAGTTAGCTAATGATAGCAAGCCGTAGGGCATGATTGTTCGTTATCACTTGATTTCTAGTCTAGTCTAGTGCTGTCCTGATTTACTTAGCAACCGATCCAAAAATGGTAACCGGAGTACTGATTCCAGATATCCTTGTTTAATTACTCCTAAACTGCTTAACTGTTATTTTATCCGTTGCACTATTTAACTATTACCTTACCTACTATTCTTACTGATTTGTCTACATGCTGGTTTTATTTCATAAGTTTGGCTCCCTTATGGTACTTGTTGTTTTGGGGTCTGACCCCACTGGTTTTGTATAGCCAGATTTTGAAGCAGGATCGCAGGATCTCTCGTACTTTCCGCCTCAAGATGGTGAATACGAGGAGCACCCGAGGATATGAGTAGGTTTCTTCTTACTCACCCACTTGATCTTATACATTATTCTTTTGAGACGTTTATCTACCGAGCACGTGTTTAGCTCGTATTTTAGAACTTAACATTCTAGCCTGCGGGCCTACATGTAAAGCATATTTTTTACTATAGCTATAGCTGATCATGTAACATTGTACTCTACTAGTTCTTCATTTTGGTATAAACTTTATGATCATCTGGGTATGTATAGTTTGGGACACATTACTATTATATGTTGGGGATCATACATATTATAAACTCATTGCTTTCTTGAGATTGAGACACCTAGGATTCTTGATCCAGGATTGCCTAATGGATTATAGAGTAAACCCTCGCATGTCTAGACAGTCATGATCATATCTTGGGGTGTAGAGTACTCTGGTATACGTAGCTGGCTTTGTCTGCCCTGCTCTCCAGTATTCTGGTTCTGGTGCGTGACACGGTTTAAGTGGTGGCTCTTGCAGGTCTAAAAATTCAAAGAAGTGGGAGGTTTACCATTATGTTTTAGATGTCTCAATCATACTACTCCTTGATCTCCTCTAGTGTCAAATTTATATCCTTGAAATCTTGATTGAACATCTGCTTTAATCCTCGATCAATCCTGTTAGTTCCTTTGATGATCCTTGTATCCTTTATCTTTCAGGGACATTACTTCTGGTCCTTCTGATCATCCAGCTAGAGTTTCTCTAGTAGCAGGACAATATCCTGATGCCCAACAAACCCTTGAGGTTCAGCTTCAGCCTTTCCGGGCCGAGTCTGGAACGCTCAAAATTAGGAACCTCAGATCCAGCCAGTACCTCCCGTGCAACCAGTACTGATGCAGGATGGGAAAAAATATGCTAATTGGGAATTATTGGCATCTCAAGGATGTTGAGAGGACGTACTCATTCAGTCTGTACAAGGGGCTTTAGAAAGAGGCGAACATCGTGCCAACAACTCGACAAGCAATTTTAAGTGCCTCTAACCCTCGTATTTCTATGGCACCAAAGATGCGATTGCATTGGACGCTTGACTTCAGGATACTACGACTATTCTAGAGGTAGCTGGAGTTTCGACTAGAGAGCAAGTCTCGGTAGTTCGGTTATAGTTGTTAGATTTGGCCCGATACTGGTGGGCAACACATATGGTTTCACTAATAGTACCCGTCCCTTGGGCCGTATTAAGTGAAAGGTTTCAGGTCAGATACTTTCACGCAGTGTCACGTTATGATCTGATATAGAGATTTAATAACTTGAAGCAGATGGACAGGACTGTCGACGGCTATGCGACAAAATTCTGCAGACTTAGTCGGTTTTCTTCTACCTTGGTGGCGACCGAATTAGACCGAGCAAAAAGGTTCCAGTAGGGACTTCACCTGGAGATCATATTGGCAGTGGAACAGTACAGGTTCCAGACTTATGATGCTGTGTTAAGAGCAACAAGAAGGCATGAGTATACCTCGCAGAGAATAGTGGATAGGACTGGAGGTCGTAAAAGGACCCATACTTCAGGTGGTTCTTACACCCAGTCTTCAGTACCAGCTCCTGCTATACGAGCTTTGACGATTGGAACCCCGACTAGGACAACTTCGGTAGCATCGTTTCAGCGACCAGCTCCGACAGGTCCTCAGAAACAGAGGTCATCTCCTTCAGTGGGATATTCTCATTGTAGAAAAATAGGGCACGTTTTATCAGAGTGCCGTAGAGCACAAGGGTTGTACTTAGCCTGTGGAGCACCAAGCCACAAAGTAGGATCTTGCCCAAACAGATCTAGTTCATTATCATTCTCCCCGGCTGGACCCCAGTATTGGGCTCCAGCGCCGGTTCAGCAACACTAAGGTTAGAGGCCTTTACCGACCCAGTCTCAAGTATTCCAGCAGCAAAGGCCACAGCAGTAATGGTAGGACCAAGCTAAGTACAAACCAGGCAAGAGGTCTGCAATAACAAGGACCAGCACCGAGAGGATGAGGCCAGGCTATGGCACTCACCATGTAGGAGCAGCTAGCTTCAGGTGAACTGGTGGCAGGTACCATTCTCGTCAACTCTCATTCAGCTTCAATATTATTTGATTATGGCATATCACATTCTTTTATGTCTGCATGATTTGCGACATGAGTTGGATTAAAACCCGAATTATTATCAGTAAGACTCAATATACTTACTGGTAACAGTATCATGGAAGTGGATAGAGTTAATACCTCGTGTCGGGTCGTAGTGTTTGGAAGAGATTTTCCCGCTAGACTAATAGAGTTTCCTATGGGAGATTATGACGTCGTCCTTGGAATGGATTGGTTGAGTTCCCGATACGTGACGATAGATTGCCATGTTGGCAAGGTTATCTTTTGTATACCCGGAGTGGAATAATTCTCTTTTTCTAGCAGAGAGATGGAGTCTTCGTCAGCAATCATGAGAATGGCAATAGCAAAAGGAGTATAATTCCCCTGAGTGGTCGATGAGTTTTCCGATGTGTTCCCAGAAGAGCTTCCAGGCATGCCACCAGAAAGAGATATAGAGTTTACCATTGATATACTTCCAGGAATATCACCAGTGTCGATGTAAACCCCCTCATTTATTTCTATAGATAGACTGGTTTTGGGTTGGAAAATTTTGGTTTGACATCAGGAAATTGAGGTTTAGAAGTAAGGTTACAGATGTCAGATTATTTAATTAAACCCTTGGTGCGCCCTACCGTTGTTAAAATATTCGGGGCCCAACATTAGCCCATAATTTTTAACAAGTTATGGCATTCTAGACTTGACACGCCAATTTAGGCGCTGGACTTTTTCGTCACTCAAAATCATAATCCTTTGTGCTCTAATTTAATTGCATAACTTCCCATATCCAAAATCTATTATTTAATCTCGTGTCGCACACCTGTGTCGTTGCCATCAATTTTGAGATACCAACTCAACCCGTTGAGTCGGACCAATTAAAAGGTCAAAGACTGACACCAAGCCTACACCCTTCATGACCTTTGTGTCACTATAAATTGAGACCCCATGTACCCCCATTTAATTTAAGAGCACATGACATTTTTATTTTAATTTAAATGGGGATACCAACTTTGACTAATCCCATTTTTAATCCAAACTTAACCTAATGCCCCATGAATTAAGCCCATGCAAAACACACAACACCCCCTCGCCCTACAAAACACCAAACACCAAACACCAATTCCCCCATAAATTTTTTATTATTTTATGTGTGTGTGCAAATACCCAAATTTAGGGGACTAATTTGCAAAAGTTGCACTAGGTGGCAACACCCCATTGGTTCAAGCCAAATGGAGAAGCCCTCCATTCTTTGACTAGTCAATACCCTCTCCTTTGAATGAAAAATCCTCCATGATTAATCCTAGACACTCATTCAAATAGGAAACATCCTCACCACACACTCCCAATCAACATTCCCTATTTAATGTCTCCTCATACTCTTCCCAAGAACAGGCCCTAATCCCCAAATCTAGAAAACCCCACCCCCTCTCTCTCTCCTCCCTCTTCACTACACAAACCCATAACCACTTTTTTTCCCCATTCCTTTCTTCTTCTTCTTCTTCTTCTTCCCTTCTTCTTCTTCTTCTCCACTTCTCTTTCCTTGAGAACCCGATCCCGGCCAACTGCCACCCGGCCAACCCTCAACTCCGGCGGCCAACCTCCTCCAGTTGCAACCACCCGCACCGCCACCACTGCTACCTCTAGCACCCCCACACAATTGAGCCACCCTCCACGACCTCTCCACCCGGCCACCCGCTGTGCCATCCCAGTTCCACCACCAGCACCAAGACTACCTTCACCACCATTGCCGTCTCCTCCGTAGACCATCCCCCGGCTAACCTCCTCCAGCTGCTCCCCTCGACTGCCAACCTCCTCCAGTTGTTCCCCTCGACCACCACACACCACCAGCAGCTCCCCCTGCACCACCACCCGCAGCTCCACATCTCCTCCGATCCTGCTGCACCCGACTCCCCTACGACCACCCTTCACCACCAGCAGCTCCCCGTGCTTCACCACCCAGGCCACCTCCACTACCTCGGCCAGTAACCACCTCCTCCACTACCCGCAACTCCACACCACCCTATGACCATCATCCCCACCACTTCACACCACCACTCCCCCTCCATTTTATACCACCACCCGAGCAGCCACCACCCCCACCTCCCTACATCACCACCAACACCACCCCACGACCACCCTGCGGCCAGCAACCACCTCGTCGCCAAGGTGAACCCCTCCCCCTTCTACCTATGTACATTTTTGTGGTTTACATTGTTATATGGTTTATTAGCTTTAGGGTATAGTATGTGCATATGGAAATTTTTAGGTTTAAATCACATGTCCTAATATACATTGAGGGTAAAATGCAAAGTTGAATAATTATGGTTTAAATACGAATTAATTAAGGACATGGAATATATACATATGATGGTTGAAATTGGAATGTGCTATATTTTAAGGTTGGTTCACATTGACGTGTCTCAATCTCAAATAAATAATTACTGAATATAGTGATGAAGATAGTAAGATTGAGGTTGGTTTGATGATATTGTACGGATGATAAATTTGATTAGATGTAACATACTTTGAGTCAACCTTGGTCAACCCTCTAGCGTCGTGTCCAAGTGAGTTGTAGATGGGTCTGAGCATATGATTAGACGTGTGTCACATCCTTTTTTGTCATGTGATAGTCTATTGATCGAGCTTGTATCTCGTCTCTAGGTACTACGGGACCTGCGGACTTAGACGTTGTACCGGATCCCCATCTTCAGTAGCCGGACCCAGGCAAGTGTACCTTGCCACCCTGTATTTCAGTTACCAGATATTTATTGTTTCATTATATACATTGTGCGCGTGTTTGATTAGAATTGTTACTTCGCATCCGGGTCACAACCGGGTATAGACCTTCGTCGGTAACGTTTGGTAACGAATGATAGATGTTCGTAACACCTCGATATACATACCTATGTATATTGTAACCCTAGGACACATTCAGACACTGTCATCGTGCCAGATTTCCTGTATCCTGATACTGACATCATGACCGAAAACTGGGACAACCTAAGGGTCGCGTTTGTTAATAGTTACTTCTGTGTGAAGAGACTGCTAGATAGAGGTTCAGGTTCAGCGCACAATTATTGACCGCTTGGGAAGAGGAAGACAGCTACTAGACGTTTGGGCTCCTCTGCACGCGCTTTATATATGTATATGTCCTGTTAATGTAGTATTCCTGTATCCGGAGTAGTAGTATCACCCGTATGACTCTGTTCTCGGAGCTACAGTATGTCCCGTGTGTCTCTGTGTTCGGAGCTACGATTTTATTTTAGACAGCCCACACGTCGAACATTGTCTTCAAAACTGTGTCTCACTTAGGTGATTATGCTAGATTACCCCGTCGTTGCACTTGTACTTTCTGTTATACTTTGGCATGCTGTATTTTTGTACCTTGTTACGTCCCTCTGAGGACCTGGTTCCCTTCCAGGTTTAGGCGAGGAAGATTACCCAGAGGAGTACGGATCGGGAGCATATCCGGCAGCTGGACCAGTTGCAGAGGACGAGATCATTCCCGAGGATTTTGTCTGATCTCTGGTAGTGACACTATCCTTGGAACGGTATTACTATCTAGCTTTCAGATACCGTTCCTAGTTATCTTATTGCTTACTTTTATTCCAGTATTTGTACTAGCGGGTTTGTTCCCGTATGACTACTCTAGTATTTGTACTATGATATAATTTCTCATGATATTTCCTTTCTGCACATTAGTAGTTGTGATTACCTCTATGTGCTCTTATATCTGTTGCCTGTGGATGAGATTTAGATTCACTATTTATGTGTTATGTGCTGGGTTATTCATTATACTTTACAGCTTAGGTGCACTCCGACGGGCCCAATAGATTGGGATGCCCGTCGAAGTGTGCTGCTGGCCATTGCCACGTGACTCAGTTCTTTATCTTTGGAACCAGGGCATGACAGTTAGAGAGAGTCTACAGGATGGCACTATCAGAGTTGGAAGCATTATACCGAATGATTGAAGAATTAAGAACCAAGGGATTCATTCGTGCTAGTGGATCGCCTTGGGGAACCCCAATGCTTCTAGTGAAGAAGAATGATGGAACTTCCCGTTTGTGTATTGATTATCGTACCCTCAACGCAATAACCATCAAGAACAAGTATCCTTTGCTAAGGATCGATGACTTGTTCGATCAGCTTAGTAGAGCAACAGTATTTTCCAAGATTGATTTACGGTCGGGATATCATCAAATCAGAGTTAGAGAGCAAGATATACCCAAAATGACATTCATATCAATATATGGACATTGGAAGCTGTCATGACCCGCACCCGAAATTTGGGGCACGAGTGCGTGGGTACGTCCAGCCTACGCCGCAGCATCGACGGTGGAATGTTGTCTAGGTCACAATACTATCTAATCAATCGCGCAAGAATATCCAACTCCATAAGGAGACACAGACATCACAATATAATATGGAAATACTATATCACATAACTAAAGCACGATAAGATCTCGAAGAAAATGAATAATCAAAATGCAACACAAGTCTAAACAAAATAATCTAACTCGAACAATAACATCCAAGTCTCAAAGTATGCCAGAAATAAATCCGGTACCAAAAGCTGCTAAAAGAAACTAACTGAATAACTAATAATCCCGGCTAGACCTCCCAGAATCATAATTGAACTACAAGGTCCAAGGCTGCAGCTACTCTCCCTGTGGTCCATAATATGTCGGGCACCAGTCCTCTAAGTTGCAGTCTGGAAAAATATTTTCAGTCAGGATGGAGCAAAGTACAACCCAAATAACAGTTACAGTTAATTGATAAGGACTATAAAACAATAAATAGATGATGCTATATACTGAGAGAAGACAATAAATAAATGCAGTGACAAAATAAAGAGAAAAGGTAATATGGTACAGTCAGTACGTATATGAAATGAAGAGAAAGAGCTATAATATCATATACAGGGTGGTGTAGTATATGAACTAAAATGGAGAACTGTAACTATTCTAAGTGTTTGAAATAGTAGTTTCGAAATGTGATCGGCTTGGGAACTTGTTTGATAGCTACATGGCCTGGCTAATCATACGTGAGGTGTATGATTAACACTTAACAATATTTTATACTTGTACGATAGGGATTTGATCACATCTCTCACTAGCAATTTCTCCGCCCCCAACTAGTACTGTGGATCCAACCATGACACGTCATGATATACGATCAATGTCCAATATATCATATACGATGTCTAATATCAATGTCGTGTACAATGTCAATACAATAACCAATATACCATCTCATGACTAAAGATCCAATCTATATACTAGTCCGTGTAGCATAGTGTCAAGAATCAGATGTAACATTTCTAAATACTTGAATTATAGAAATTATTAAATAATAGAAATTATCAGAGAATGTACTCGCCTGGGGTCCTTAGTTGGCAATACCAATGTCCTGCTCCTGTAGTCCCGCAGAATAATCTAATGGTCCTATAGACATATCATATAATACAATATTGCATCAGCCATTACACTAGCACATACACAACCATAATTACACTGAACTCAGGACTACACTAGGGTGACACGGGTCAACTAACATGGTCGAATGTGTGTCTAACTGTACGGGTGCCAAGTCTGCATTTGCTGTACAAAATCAAACAGTCAAACACTAACACAGGTCTCGCCAGTACGTCAGTATACATAAGGCAGTCAACTCACAAGTCTCAGGGTCACATGGTCAAAGCAATTACGGAATATCCGTAATTAACACTAGGGTCTCACAGTACATATATAAATATATTCATACTAGTATAGTATTTAATTGCTACACAGTATATACATATACTAAAATATACATATATAGATATACCAAATTGAACAATATATACATACAAATATATATATATATATATACCAAATTGATAATTATACGCAGACGCGTACATATACGAATGCGAGTTGGGTTCACCGACACGGGGTCTAAAATCATCCAATTAAACCTGTTATGAAGCAATACTAAACCCTACGCTATCACACATACGCACAAATAAAATCATGAGAGGGCAGTTCGAACCTGTGCACGTGCATGAGATCGACGATGGCGACGATGACGACGATGATGACGATGTCGACGATGATGATGACGACGATGTTGAAGATGATGATGATGGTAATGATGAAGGTGATGATGCTGGTGATGATGATGAGGAGTCGAGGGTCGTGGCAGGGCTGCCAGAGTCGGGGGATGGCTCAGATGAAGTCGAGGAGTTCAGGCGGAAGGGAGTTCGGTAAGATGTGGTGGTGGCTCAGGATGAGGGGAGTCAGGCTGTTGTCGAGGTTGTGCTTGACGGAGAAGATCGGAGAAGGAGGTGAACAGGTCATCCGCGAGCATGGGATGGCCGACGGCTTGTTGTCGGTTGCTCAGGCGGGGTGGCCTCAGCGGAGGAAGAAGGGAAACCGAGGCAAGTCGAGGAGGAGAGGTGACGGTCTGGCTGCTTAGCGAGGTCGGGGTCGAGCACAGCGTCTCAGGTCAGGGGGTGCAGGCGGTCGTGGCAAGGCTTGCGGCAGGTTGCAGGCAGGATTGTCGGTGCAGGCGATCATGGAGAAAACGATGGTGATAAAGGTGGTGGTTGGGAGCAGTGGTGGAAAGTCCGGCGGGATATAGGCAGTCGTCGAAGGAAGGAGAGGAAGGAGATGACAGCGGGGATGAAGGTTAGGGTGTTGACAGCGGGGAGGTGTGGTGGCTCGGTTGGTGGAGTCGGGGAGGATCCAGGCGGGATGGCCGGGGTTGTTCCGGTCGACGGGGTGGTGTCGAGGGATCGGGAACAGCAGGGTCGAGGTTGGGTCCGGTGTGGTGCAGCGACGGGGTTTAGCGGGTTGGCGGAGGGTCCGGTCGAGGAGGGGGTTAACGGGAACAGCGGGTTGTGGGCTCCGACGGGACTGAGCTTCTCCGGCGACGAGTTGAAGGGGGTGGTGAACAGGGAAAGGGGAGGGGGTCGGCTGAGTATAGGTTAGGGTTAAAGTAATAAAGAAAATATATATATATATATATATATATATATATATATATATATATATATATATATAAAACTAGGGTTGGGAGTTGGGGTTGACCTAGAATATTAGGCTTGGTCAACATCCTCCTTGGGATTGGGCCTTGGCTTGTCTTATAGGTATTTGAAGGGCTAAGATTGCATTGATTTCAAAATGGAGGGCCAAGGTTCAATGAGGGTTGATGTTGAGTGTTACACACTCCAAAAATTAATGAAAAAAATTTGCATGAAGAAAAAATAGATTTCTTCATATGTTGTGTCTAATGGGGTGGACACCTTAATGCACTTTTGCATAAAAGTGCCCAACAATTGGAAAATTGCACAAGATAGGATTTTTGGAATAATTTAATTAAAATATAAATGGTGTTCTAAAATTAATTAGAAGTACATGGGATAAAAATTAGGTGGGACACATGTGTCATGAATGTAGAAGATTCAGAATAGAATATTATCATAATTTGGGTTGCCCAAAATGGGTCGAGGTTGTGTCTCCATTTTTGATTGGAACGCACAAAGATACAAATTTAAATTTATTTGGAATTTAGAATAAACGTCTGCGACAAAAATTGTGCGACTAAAATGTAGCGCAAGAGAGCATTATTATGTGTTACACAAAGGTCAGAATAGAAGGCAGACACGTCTAGAACAAAGGTGCAAAAATTTGTTGGAAAGCAAAAGCTAGGGTAGCGCTCCAAATATCGAAGCAATGGTAAGGCACAACAATCAAATAAAATCACAGCTATTAAATATAAATAAATGTCATACAATTATTTAAAATAAATACACACAATACTTATAATATATAGAAAGACAAAAATACCCCTATTTCAGAATGTGGTGGTGACAAGTCTACCCTCAAAAAAATTTTGTCCTCGAAATTTAAGATCCTCAATAGTTGTATTTACTCCTTATATTATTTTCCATCAAAATTTTAAATTCATCAAACCATATAATCATGAATTAAATCCATATTGTTATTTCACAAAAAATTTAAAATTCTATAGATATAATATTCCTAAAAATCCTCGAAATAAAAATTCAAATTCCATTTTTATTACAATCTCCTCCAAAATTTTAAGTTAATGATTAAATACTCAAAAAAAATCTAATATCCAATCCTCTAATTTAAATCCAATCAATGTATATTAAAAATTTTAAAATCTCATCCCAAAATTTGAATTCAAGCTCTAATCCATTAGTGATCTTATTCCTCGATTTTCTTTTTTTTTTCCACACAATACTCGACAATGTAATACTTATGAAATCTTCAAATACCACATTCAAATATAAATATAAATCTTGCAATCCAATAAATATAATGATAATCTTCTTAAATTCTTCAAATTTTAATGACAATTTTAATCGTATCATAATCTTCATAAAAATCTATGATTTAACAAAATCGTCAATTTTGCCATATTAAATTCTCAACTCTTTATTTAAATTAATGTTTATCCTCGAAATTTAAGGCACCTTGTCTCTCTCTGTCCAGTCATAACCTCTTCGTTAATCTTTACTACGGTCAAACCCCCAACAATTAAAGTCTAGAAAAATCCTACTTACAGTCATACAACATGAAATCTAGAAAATATGTGTATGGTTTATGGTCTGTTTTGTCATGGTATTGCAGTCTCTGTCAGGATGTACTACTAACTACATTCTAGCAAGAAAATTACTCATACAAGCTACGTTACTAAGAAATTAATCAATCAAACAGACGAAAAAGGAATAAAAGGAAAGGAAAAAATAGAACCTGTTAACACATCACTTGCAGTATTGGTCTCCTCGACCGTCATCACAAATGCTCCGCCCTGCTGAGGTTGCTCCCTCCGCGGGTGCTGAGCAATCTGCTGTTCCACAGGTGGAATAACTGGATCTCTATAATTTGGAGCTGCGTGCTGGCCGGGAAGATAAGGGGCTCGAACACAATCCTTCATTCGATGTCCCGCAGAGTCACAGTACAAACAAAGTCCTAGCCTCATCCTACAGCTCTTCCAAAGGTTTGACCCGTTTGACCTAAAACAACCCTAGAAGCTTATTTTTAGTTATTTTATATCTATCTAAGTCTTTAGAACCCCGTTTAACATTGCTTTTCGTAATAGGTCCTTGCGATGCCAGTTCGGATCGCCAGTTGCTCAGGACATCAGGTGAGTACATTCTCTGATAGTTTTCATTATTTGATAATTATTATGATTCAGCTTCTAGTATAGTATTATCTGATTTTCTGGCATAATACTGACTAGTATTTCTGGATTTATTTAATTGCGACACGTATATTTTATGTTTCTGGCCTCTATTTCTGGAATCACCTACTGGTATCACATCAGGACTCACTATAGGCATCAACCTGGTCCTAAGCTACATGATCACATCAGGAGAATGGGCTATTACTGGCCTACTATGATCGCAGATGCAATAAAGTATGCAAGACAATGCAGAGCCTGTCAGGTCCATGCAGACTTTATCCATCAACCTTGTAAGCCCCCTGATTTTCAGTAATTTTTAATTTGGATTTTTCACAATTTTCCGTAATTTTCTGGGATTTTTTCGTAATTAAAACCTAGGTGTTTGGAAATTAAATGATTTTTAATTTTTATTAATTAATATTAAAATATTATAGAAATAATATTTTATGGTGTAAAATAAAAAATTGGACATAGGATAATTTTATGTGAATTTATTGGACCCCAGAATCATTTTTAAAGCCCTGAAAACCGATGTAGAATTAAACCGAATTAAACCTGTGCCAAACGCCCAACATCCCCATGAGAGCTGAAGCCAAGCCCAAGGAGCGTTGACCCAGCCCAAATCCTAGGTCAAACCCTAGTCCAAATTTTTGTATGTATAAATATACATAATTTCCTAGTTTTTCTCCACAAAAAAAAAAAAAAAAAGAAAATACTAAAAATCCCTAATCCCTAATCCCTAAACCTAACCCTAACCGAGCGCCACCACCCTTTCCCTGTAACACCCCGTTCCGCTCAAGCGGACTGCCGTCTCAAACGGCAATCGTGCAGCTGTCCCGACCCGCTTTGCCTCGATCAAGAAGCAAAGGATATCCAGACTTGTCCCTACAGGAATCCGGCTTGGACTTTCAGAGGCTCGGTCAGACGTATCGCTCTACCGAGATGAATCATCGCTAAGGTGGGTGGCTACGGTGAACTTGTCTTTGCTTAGCCAGCACACATAAAATCTGGAATATTCATGCTAGTCGCTAGGTGAATCACCCCTGCATGCTAATAAATCCAACGCACCTAGCTAAGGGAATAATCCCAACTTGTACTGCTTGCTAGAAAATGGAAAATGAAATACTGCTTATATTCAGACCCTTCCATGCTAAGTCCCTTAACGGTTTCAACTCTCGGCTTACCTTCGGGTCCGAGCAACGTGCCTACTTACGTTCCTTAGAAATGCATGCTTGTCTGCTTGAATGTTGCCTTGTTTTCATCCAAACCCCGGAAGACTACTACGTAGTCGTTCCGTGCCTGAACGAACCTGCAGGTATCCGGGACCGTTAGGTCACCAAGGCAGCCCCGAACCAGGGGAATGCATCAAGACAAGTTATTGTACAGAACCAAGATTCAAGTATCCCGTATACTCGTGTACTCGTGTTCCCGTGCACTCGTGTTCTCGTATTCTCGTGTTCTAGTGCACGCGTGTTCTCGTGTATCTCGTGTAATCGTGTTGCCTGAGATTGGTCTAACTAAATTGTGTTGCCTGAGATTGGTTAAATCGTGTTGCCTGAGATTGGTTAACCCTGACTTGCATGTCACGGACAACTCGGAAACGAGGTATAGTTCCACGGACGGTCACCGGGGCACTGGGATCGATCCGATCCGGATGGAACTCACGTTATTGTACAGTCCATTGTGCTGGACGGGATGGCATGTAGCGCCCCTTGTTCTTTCGCTGCATACATTCTCTCCAGTGACTGAACCGTATTGTATAGTCCATTGTGCTAGACGGAATGGCATGTAGCGCCCCTTGTACTATTGCTGCATACCATTACCGCCAGTGACTATTGTCTTTTATGGCTATGCCAGCGACTCCTGTTCATATAGATAAGTCATCCTCGCTTAGCGGCTATCCGCGTGCGAGTCACTGCATCGCATCGACTGAATACCTGAACGATCATGTTAAAACGACCCTCCTGTTTGCATATGCTTGCCTCCTGAATGCTTATACTTGCCGTGCTTGAATTAACATGTTGCCTCAATGTTTTCCTTGGACAGGGAAGGAGATGGTAAGTTGGTAAGTCTCGCCGTGTTTCCTCTAACATCGCACGGCGCACTGCCCGACACGTTAGGCTATTCAACGTTTGCATGAAACTGATCCTAAGGCAACTAGAAAGACAACTTAATAGTTGTGCACGGAACCTGTATTACGTGTTTGGATTTGTCGAGCGGGCGAGTAGCTTCCCCACCAGTGCATTCAATGTACTGATAATCCACCAGTTTGACATGCAGGGTGCGGGAAAACCTCGTGCTGTGCGGACGCCTCCAACGTGCGTGCTAAGGCGTGGACAACACTCCGAAGCAACGGTGCGTCCGGGACTGAAGCACATATACAAGACATAAGTTGTGAACATCGCCTGACCATCGCCTGTACATTCATTCCACAGTTGTAGCCACTTGGCACGCTTTTACTGTTTCATAGAGAGAGGCTTGAGCGACTTGTAATCTCGGCTATACGCCGCCTGTAATACATGTTTTATATCAATAAAGAGATTACTTTACTTGTTTCGATGCTTCCGCTATATTGTCGACTCAGTGAACCTGTTATCGATCGCTATGTGTTCCTAAACTCCGCTGCACTCGGACAATCTGTGCGACTCTGTGGCTTAGAACTCTTGCCGCCAGCCAATGAACCATGGCCTTGCACGAGTGTGGATCACGCTCGTACGGCATCACGCCCGGATAGGTTAAGTGATTGTTCCGCGGGAGCGCTGGCGAGGGTGATTCCCGCCTAGCGGGAATGGCCGATTTGCCTGCGGGAGATCAGGGCGTGACAGGTTGGTATCAGAGCCTGGCTTCTACGCCTTTGGACTTCGATTCGATATCTCTGTTTCGAAAGCTCGTTCGTGGGTTATGTGCGCGCTCTCTCTCAATGCCTCGATGGGATGTTCCAACAATAAGTCTAAATACTTTCAAAATATGTTTTGAATGATATGCTTGCTTGTCTGGTTGTATGCTGCGAGTGGCCTTTGTGCCAACCTGTGCGAACCCTTGAGAGTATCGCTAGTAGCTTGTCCGATTTTCACTAACCCCAAGTTTGGTTGAATGCATCTATTCGAGGGATGCCTTGAACTAGTGCACCATCCAAGACTTAAGAAAAGGTGAAACTCGAGTGCTGAGACTTCACTATCACTAAGCTGGTTGACGTGTTCACACTAGAAATGCATGTCGAAGGTACGCACGATCCAGTCTAAGCGGTATGCTGATTTCGAAGCTTGTGCAAGTGAATATCCAAATGAACAAGTACAAACGACTTGTCTAGGATTGCCTCAACCCTAGATTACTGCTTGTCCTTAGTAAGTCTCGAGGACGAGACTTTTTCTAAGTTGGGTAGGATGTAACACCCCGTTCCGCTCAAGCGGACTGCTGTCTCAAACGGCAATCGTGCAGCTGTCCCGACCCGCTTTGCCTCGATCAAGAAGCAAAGGATATCCAGACTTGTCCCTACAGGAATCCGGCTTGGACTTTCAGAGGCTCGGTCAGACGTATCGCTCTACCAAGACGAATCATCGCTAAGGTGGGTGGCTACGGTGAACTTGTCTTTGCTTAGCCAGCACACATAAAATCTGGAATATTCATGCTAGTCGCTAGGTGAATCAGCCCTGCATGCTAATAAATCCAACGCACCTAGCTAAGGGAATAATCCCAACTTGTACTGCTTGCTAGAAAATGGAAAATGAAATACTGCTTATATTCAGACCCTTCCATGCTAAGTCCCTTAACGGTTTCAACTCTCGGCTTACCTTCGGGTCCGAGCAATGTGCCTGCTTACGTTCCTTAGAAACGCATGCTTGTCTGCTTGAATGTTGCCTTGTTTTCATCCAAACCCCGGAAGACTACTACGTAGTCGTTCCGTGCCTGAACGAACCTGCAGGTATCCGAGACCGTTAGGTCACCAAGGCAGCCCTGAACCAGGGGAATGCATCAAGACAAGTTATTGTACAGAACCAAGATTCAAGTATCCTATATACTCGTGTACTCGTGTTCCCGTGCACTCGTGTTCTCGTATTCTCGTGTTCTAGTGCACGCGTGTTCTCGTGTATCTCGTATAATCGTGTTGCCTGAGATTGGTCTAACTAAATCATGTTGCCTGAGATTGGTTAAATCGTGTTGCCTGAGATTGGTTAAATTGTGTTGCCTGAGATTGGTTAAACCTGACTTGCATGTCGCGGACAACTCGGAAATGAGGTATTGTTCCACAGACGGTCACCGGGGCACTGGGATCGATCCGATCCGGATGGAACTCACGTTATTGTACAGTCCATTGTACTGGACGGGATGGCATGTAGCGCCCCTTGTTCTTTCGCTGCATACATTCTCTCCAGTGACTGAACCGTATTGTATAGTCCATTATGCTGGACGGAATGGCATGTAGCGCCCCTTGTACTATTGCTGCATACCATTACCGCCAGTGACTATTGTCCTTTATGGCTATGCCAACGACTCCTGTTCATATAGATAAGTCATCCTCGCTTAGCGGCTATCCGCGTGCGAGTCACTGCATCGCATCGACTGAACACCTGAACGATCATGTTAAAACGACCCTCCTGTTTGCATATGCTTGCCTCCTGAATGCTTATACTTGCCGTGCTTGAATTAACATGTTGCCTCAATGTTTGCCTTGGACAGGGAAGGAGATGGTAAGTTGGTAAGTCTCGCTGTGTTTCCTCTAACATCGCACGGCGCACTGCCCGACACGTTAGGCTATTCAACGTTTGCATGAAACTGATCCTAAGGCAACTAGAAAGATAACTTAATAGTTGTGCACGGAACCTGTATTACGTGTTTAGATTTATCGAGCGGGCGAGTAGCTTCCCCACCAGGCATTCAATGTACTGATAATCCACCAGTTTGACATGCAGGGTGCGGGAGAACCTTGTGCGGTGCGGACGCCTCCAACGTGCGTTCATTCCACAGTTGTAGCCATCCGGGACTGAAGCACATATACAAGACATAAGTTGTGAACATCGCCTGACCATCGCCTGTACATTCATTCCACAGTTGTAGCCACTTGGCACGCTTTTACTGTTTCAGAGAGAGAGGCTTGAGCGACTTGTAATCTCGGTTATACGCCGCCTGTAATACATGTTTCATATCAATAAAGAGATTACTTTACTTGTTTCGATGCTTCCGCTATATTGTTGACTCAGTGAACCTGTTACCGATCGCTATGCGTTCCTAAACTCCGCTGCACTCGGACAATCTGTGCGACTCTGTGGCTTAGAACTCTTGCCGCCAGCCAATAAACCATGGCCTTGTACGAGCGTGGATCACGCTTGTGCGGTATCACGCCCGGATAGGTTAAGTGATCGTTCCGCGGGAGCGCTGGCGAGGGTGATTCCCGCCTAGCGGGAACGGCCGATTTGCCTGCGGGAGATCGGGGCGTGACATTTCCTGACCCCTCCGGCGAGACTCCGGCGCCGCCCCTAGCCCAGCCGCCCGTCCTCAGCCGCCTATCCCCGCCTACCCATCCCTGAACCCTAGCTTCGTCGACCACCATTTTCCCTCAGCCGCCGTCGATCTCCCCTCTCCTTCCTCCGCTTGACCTGACTGCCCCGCCTCTTCTCCCTCCACCATCTCCAGCCCGCCGCAGCCGCCTTACTCCTCTGACTTCCTCCGCCCGTCCTCAACCACAACCCTCTTCCCGTCCTCGCTCATCGAACCCTTTTGACCACCCCTCACCACCTCCGCCAAGCTCCGCCAGCATGCCCCAGCCTCCAGCTTCCCCTTCCCATCCCTCTGCACCCGGCCTCACCCTCGACCGGCCAGTTCCATCCCCTGCACCACCACCACAAGCCACCAGCCGTCCGACCGTCCATCCCGAACTCCTCCCCACCTCAGCCGACTCCGAGCTCCACCCGCCTGCGACCCAATACAGCAGTCCCGACCCGCTGCCCTAGCCCCGGACATGGCAAACCCTAACTAGAACATGAAACAGCCTCTCTCAGGACACGAACAGTACAGCGGACACAGTTTCCCCATGTCGCATCTCCTCGCGGACACGCGAAAATCGGTCTTCACGGAGCCCTGTTCAGGTATCGTTTCCTCTCTCCTCGTAATTCCGTTTTTGATTCCGTCTGTTGCAACGTGTAGACTGTATAACCCTCTCGATGCCCGTGTAACCCGCTCGGTGCTTCGCGTCCTGTGGTGATCGCGAACCGCGATCCAAAAACAGGAAAATCAACGCCCTATTTCACCCCAGAACTACGTGTGTCCCGCCAAACGGGACAACTTGGTCGCACGCGGTCTTTACCGAAACCTGCGTGACGTTGATATGGACGTGCAGGATTTTACAGAAGTTGATTTGGATGTGCGTGCACACCGTAATCAACGCGTATCCGCCGACAACTCTCCATATCCGCCTATTCTGAAATATGCTGTAACTTTGTGTACACACGTCGGATCGAGACAAAACTTGCGCCATCAGACTCGTAGCAATACGCTAGTCCTGTGACCCAAGTTTGATTCAATTCTGAGAAGGTTGACAAAATCACGTATCGTGGGCCCCACAGGCTCCACTTGACGGGCGATTTTGTGATCGGCTCATCGGAATCCAATTCTGGAAGTTCCATTGGGTTCGTATCATCGTTCCTGACTTGTTGACACTAAGTTGGACGAATTTGGAGACCTTTGACCCTGACACGCTTTTCGGTGCAAAGTGGCCCACATGTGGATCCCGCTTTGACCTGGAAATATCATTTTGCCCTGTGTCCAAATTGGACTTAAGGACAGGCGTTTCTAGCTATTTGATATTTTCTGAATCTAATGGTGATATTTATTTCAGCAACCGGAGTAGTACCTGCAAATCACACTGAGACCAGAGCCACAGTTGGAGCTAGAACCACAGGCAAGTGTACCTTGCCAACTTTGCAGTCTTGTTACATATTTTTCTTGATCATTTATATTGCTATGCATGCTTGACCTAGGACCATGTGACTTACTTAGCGTCCAATTAATAGTCGGGTGCCAACACCGTACGTGGAGTTGTGTAACGTCACATAGACTTGGATACCGAGACCCTTTACTTCTCGTACGTGTCTTATCAAGTACATCATAACCCAGGACACTTGACACTATTCATGAGATAGAATCTTTTTGAGATATTTATGGTGATTCTGTGTAGGATACAGGTTTTATGACATAGATATTATATTCATAGACATTAGATGACTTGCTGCATTAGATATGATCGTGCGTGACATGGACATAAGGCATCATGGACATGAGACGTGTGATTACATGTGGTGGGGAGAGACACACAGGCTACAGGCTGATTTATACATATACTACATAGTACACTACATAGAAAAATACATAGTTATTACTGATACCGGCTCCCCGACACAGAGCTTGTAGTGGTCTCAGCCTGAGTACTAGTGATGATCTCAACTTGCATTTCACCTAGATGGTTACATATTTACCCTGCTTATTTCATTTATTATTTTACTACATTTATGTTGGCTTGTATTATCTGTACCTTGTTATGTCCCCTGAGGACCTGGATCCGGATTATGTCCCCAGGATTAGCTGACGAGATCTATCCTGAGGTATACGGGACCGGAGCATTAGCATTAGCAGGAGCAGGTGCCTACCTTGGAGCAGAACCAGGATCTGAGGACGAGATTGTACCAGAGGACTTCTCTTGAGTATTGGCTTGAGATACTCATTTATTTTAGTTTCTAGTTATTTTATTTCCAGTCTATTTCATTCATGTACCAGACTTGTTCTCGGATTGTTCTCCGAGATACTTTTATCCAGACTTGTTAGTTTATATTTATTTGCATTTATTCTGGCAATTGATCTGTGATATCTGTTGCGGATGAGATTAGAATAGACTGTGACTTGTATCATTGGACCTATTTATTGTTGTACTACAGCTTAAGTATGCCCCGATGGATCCATTAAATTGGGTTTGTCCATCGGTGTGTACTGCTGGCCATTATCACGCGTTCGGTCCCTCGGTATTTTGGGACTGGGACGTAACATGGTTTTTGTGGTGGCCCATGCAGGTCAACGACTAAATTGTTCGGTTTCAACTTAGGGACCGAGCAAGCCTGCAATAAGAATAGGATAAGTTTTTAGGATCTCATCCACTTGCTTGAAACGTTCTTGATATCTATATCGAATTCAAATTAATTTCTTAACTTGTATCTTGCCTTGATTCTAGTGCGCCTCTTATAGTTTATTTTTGATGCAGAGCAATGGATTCATAAGCATGCGACGAGACTCCCGCAGGAACACCACAAGTTGCAGATGTCACCTATGACGATGAAGTAACACCAGTTGGGGGAGGTCAAATAGAACAACAAAACAGTCAAGATACCTCAAGATTTCGGCGTGATGACATCCCACCTCCTCCTTAGTTCATTCCACCGATGCCTATTTTCCCACTAGGGCAAGCCATGGAAGGGCAACAGATGTTCCAAATAATCTACGCAATGATGCAAGATCAACAGCAAATTCAACAGGAGACTTTAAGTCGCAGCCTAGTAACCGTACTGGAGCAGGCGAACATACCAGTGCGATGACCAGTGACAGGATCTATCACCAATTTCTGCCAGCTGAAGCCTCGTACCTTCTCAGGCAAGGAGGAGCCCACAGAAGTTCATGAGTGGCTCACCAACACACAACACCAGTTGGAAGTAGCTGAGCTTCCAAGAGAACGTTGAATGACTGCCGTTAGAATGCAGTTAACGAATAATGCACATCACTGTGGCTATCTGAGGAGACACCGCTCGGACCAGACCGAGTCACTTGGGAAGAGTTCTCCAGACTCTTTCAGGAGATGTACATACCAGCTACCGCTCGATCAGAACTGCAGGACAAGTTCAATCGCCTCACTCAGGACAATATGATAGTGGAAGAATACAATGCAGAATTCATTCATCTAAGTCGCTTCGCCCCAACCTTGATCCCGACAGAAGAAGAGAAGGCTGAGAAGTTCTTCGATGGACTGAACCTCGAGCTACAGAGACTGATCGAATCCGTTGTACCTACTTCTTACTCGGACGTCCTTGCCGCAGCTCGACGCATGGAGCGCGCCACCAGGAGAGGGACCAGTCTGAAACGGTCTTCCACATCAGCCAGAGCACCACAAGAAGAAGCCGCAAAGAGACCTCACATGCACCAGCCACCCAGAGCCTCTTCGCAGATACTACCTATAAGTCAATACTGTGGCAAGGTAGGCCATATTGAGAGGGACTACAGACGCAAGTTAGGATTATGCTTGATTTGCGGAACCAAGCAACACTTAGCCAAGGATTGTCCTCAGCATCGAGATGGAGCAACAAGGGCAAACCAACCAGCTCTACCAGCACCAGGAGGGTATCAGCCGAGGCTACCCTTGGCACCACAAGCAGCACTCTTCCAGCAGGCCCAGCAGCAACAGAGAAATCCACCGCAAGGATGCGGACAAGCTTTCGCGATGACTTTGGAGGACGCACAGATTCATGGAGTAGCTAATGCGCGTAAGTTTTTTTTAGTTATCTGCTTCTAGATTTGCTTTAGTTTTTGCATGTTGGTTCGTGACCTCAGCCTTAACCTAGTAATGTTGAACTTGCTAATAACCTAGAATGTCTTTAGAATTGATAACCTAATATGTTTTATAAGTAATGAACTGTAGTCTTCCAAATCTTCTTTATACGGGAGATTGTATAACTTTTAATGCTTAGGGAAATAATTTTCCCTTTGTATTATTCTTACACCCTCAACCTTGATTTTCCTTAATCATGGTGTGCTTCGAATAATGTTTGCAACCGTGTCATCTCTGTTGACCGGTTATTCTTTGATTACGAGGACGCAATCCTCTTAAGGGGGGTAGATTGTAAGCCCTTGATTTTCAGTAATTTTTAATTTGGATTTTTCATAATTTTCCGTAATTTTCTGGGATTTTTTTGTAATTAAAACCTAGGTATTTGGAAATTAAATGATTTTTTAATTTTTGTTAATTAATATTAAAATATTATGAAAATAATATTTTATGGTGTAAAATGAAAAACCGGACATAGGGTAATTTTTTGTGAATTTATTGGACCCCGGAATTATTTTTAAAGCCCTGAAAACCGATGTAGAGTTAAACCGAATTAAACCCGTGCCAAACGCCCAACATCCCCATGAGAGCCGAAGCCAAGCCCAAGGAGCGTTGACCCAGCCCAAATCCTAGGTCAAACTCTAGTCCAAATTTCTGTATGTATAAATACATAATTTTCTAGTTTTTCTCCACAAAAAAAAAAGAAAAAAAAAGAAAATACTAAAAATCCCTAATCCCTAATCCCTAAACCTAACCCTAACCGAGCGCCGCCACCCTTTCCCTGACCCCTCCGGCAAGACTCCGGCGCCGCCCCTAGCCCAGCCGCCCGTCCTCAGCCGCATATCCCCGCCTACCTAGCCCTGAACCCTAGCTTCGTCGACCACCATTTCCCCTCAGCCGCCGTCGATCTCCCATCTCCTTCCTCCGCTTGACCTGACTGCCCCGCCTCTTCTCCCTCCACCACCTCCAGCCCGCAGCAGCCGCCTTACTCCTCCGACTTCCTCCGCCCGTCCTCGACCACAACCCTCTCCCCGTCCCCGCTCATCGAACCCCTTCGACCACCCCTCACTACCTCCGCCCAGCTCCGCCAGCATGCCCTAGCCACCAGCTTCCCCTCGCCATCCCTCTGCACCCGGCCTCACCCTCGACCAGCCACTTCTATCCCCCGCACCACCACCACAAGCCACCAGCCGTCCGACCGTCCATCCCGAACTCCTCCCCACCTCAGCCGACTCCGAGCTCCACCCGCCTGCGACCCAACACAGCAGTCCCGACCCGCTGCCCTAGCCCCGGACATGGCAAACCCTAACTAGGACATGAAACAGCCTCTCTCAGGACACGAACAGTACAGCGGACACAGTTTCCCCGTGTCGCATCTCCTCGCGGACACGCAAAAATCGGTCTTCACGGAGCCCTGTTCAGGTATCGTTTTCTCTCTCCTCGTAATTCCGTTTTTGATTCTGTCTGTTGTAATGCGTAGACTGTATAACCCTCTCGATGCCCGTATAACCCGCTCGGTGTGTCGCGTCCTGGGGCGATCGCGAACCGCGATCCAAAAACAGGAAAACCAATGCCCTGTTTTACCCCGGAACTGAGTGCGCCCCGCCAAACGGGACAACTTGGTCGCACGCGGTCTTTACCGAAACGTACATGACGTTGATACGGACATGCGGTATTTCGCAGAAGTTGATTTGGATGTGCGTGCACACAGGAATCAACGCGTATCCGCCGACAACGTCCCGTATCCACCTATTCTGGAATATGCTGTAACTTTGTGTACACACGTCGGATCGAGACGAAACTTGTGCCATCGGACTCGTAGCAATATGCTGGTCCTGTGACCCAAGTTTGGTTCGATTCTGAGATTGTTGATAAAATCGCGTATCGTGGGCCCTACAAGCTCCACTTGACGGGCGATTTTGTGATAAGCTCATCGAAATCCAATTCTGGAAGTTCCGTTGGGTTCGTATCATCGTTCCTGACTTGTTGACACTAAGTTGGATGAATTTGGAGACCTTTGACCATGACACGCTTTTCGGTACAAAGTGGCCCACATGTGGACCCCGCTTTGACCTGGAAATGTCATTTTGCCCTGTGTCCAAATTGGACTTAAGGACAGGCGCTTCTAGCTATTTGATATTTTTTGAATCTAATGGTGATGTTTATTTCAGCAACCGGAGTAGTACCTGCAAATCACACTGAGACCAGAGCCACAGTTGGAGCCAAAACCACAGGCAAGTGTACCTTGCCAACTTTGCAGTCTTGTTACATATTTTCTTGATTTATTTATATTGCTGTACATGCTTGACCTAGGACCGTGTGACTTACTTAGCGTCCGATTAATAGTCGGGTGCCAACACCGTACGCGGAGTTGTGTAACGTCACATAGACTTGGATACCGAGACCCTATACTTCTCATACTTGTCTTATCAAGTACATCATAACCCAGGACACTTGACACTATTCATGAGACAGAATCTTCCTGAGATATTTATGGTGATTCTATGTAGGATACAGGTTTTATGACATAGATATTATATTCATAGACATTAGATGACTTGCTGCATTAGATATGATCGTGCGTGACATGGACATGAGGCATCGTGGACATAAGACGTGTGATTACATGGGGTGGGGAGAGACACATAGGCTACAGGCTGATTTATACATATACTACATAGTACACTACATAGAAAAATATATAGTTATTACTGCTACCGGCTCCCCGACACAGAGCTTGTAGTGGTCTCAGCCTGAGTACTAGTGATGCTCTCAACTTGCATTTCACCTAGATGGTTACATATTTACCCTGCTTATTTTATTTACTATTTCACTGCATTTATGTTGGCTTGTATTATCTGTACCTTGTTATATCCCCTGAGGACCTGGATCCGGATTATGCCCCCAGGATTAGCTGACGAGATCTATCCCGAGGTATACGGGACCGGAGCATTAGCATTAGCAGGAGCAGGTGCCTACCTTGGAGCAGAACCAGGATCTGAGGACAAGATTGTACCAGAGGACTTCTCTTGAGTATTGGCTTGAGATACTTATTTATTTCAGTTTCTAGTTATTTTATTTCCAGTCTATTTCATTGATGTACCAGACTTGTTCTCGGATTATTCTCCGAGACACTTTTATTCAGACTTGTTAGTTTATATTTATTTGCATTTATTCTGGCAATTGATCTGTGATATATGTTACGGGTGAGATTAGAATAGACTGTGACTTGTATCATTGGACCTATTTATTGTTGTACTACAGCTTAAGTACGCCCCGATGGATCCATTAAATTGGGTTTGTCCATCGGTGTGTACTGCTGGCCATTATCACGCGTCCGGTCCCTCGGTATTTTGGGACTGGGGCGTGACAAACCTCCCGAATATCTACATCCTACGGTTGCGTCCTGGCCTTTCGAAGCATGGGGTATGGATATCATTGGTCCTATTCACCCGTCTTCTTCCCGAGGTCACCGGTTTATACTGGCCATCACAGATTACTTCTCCAAATGGGCAGAGGCGATCCCTCTTGCTGAGGTGAAGACATCTAATGTGATCAGCTTCATCAATCATCACGTCATTTACCGCTTCGGGATACCCCGAAGGATAATCCATGACAATGGGCCTCAATTCATCAGCCAAGCGTTTCATCGATTTTGCGATAAAAATTGGATACAAAATATCGCCTCTACGGCATATAATCCTGCTGCTAATGGTTTGGCGGAAGCTTTCAGCAAAACCATTATCAAGCTCTTGAAGAAGTTCGTCTCTTCAAACAAAAGGGATTGGAATGAGAAGCTGGGAGAATGTCTCTGGGCATACCACACAACGGTACGAGCACCAACAGGTTGTACCCCATTCTCACTGGTCTACGGGAGCGAAGCAGTTCTCCCCATCAAAATCCAGATTCTGTCACTCAGGATAGCCGTGACTAATGAGTTGACTCAAGAAAAGAATAACCTGTTAAGGCTTCAAGAGCTAGAAGGATTAGACGAGAAACGCCTCCAAGCTCAATAGCGCATCGCTTTCTACCAAGCACGCATTTCCAGGGCTTTTAATCAAAAAGTAAAGGAAAGGGTGTTCAAAGTCGGCGAGCTAGTTTTAGCTGTAAGAAGGTCGATGATTCTTACTCACAGAAGTAAGGGCAAATTCCAGCCCAAATGGGAAGGCCCTTATGTGATAGAGATGACGTTCTCAAACGGTGCTTACAGGTTAGCCCAGCCTAATGGAGACCTGTTAATGGCTCCCATCAATGGCAAATTCCTGAAAAGGTACTATGCTTAACCTCCTCTGCTCAAGTGGAATATGGCAAAAACCTTATTCTGGCAAAACTACCAAAACAAAACTAGTTGGATCGTATTCTATCATGTCTATATAACCTCTGAATAGATATATTTAACTAATTTGGAACTACAAGACCTATCATGTCCATACTACCTCTGATAGTATCTTGTGTACAAATTTTAGCTAAAAAGCATATTTCTATCATGTCCATATAACCTCTGAATAGATATATTCTGCTGAAACTTACCGAGAGTATATCACGTCCATATTACCTCTGATATCACTTTCACCCAAACCTGTCATTTATATTCCAAAATGATGGGTCCATAAAGTCAGATGAAAGCCTCTTTATTATTCCCAAAAGGAGCGAAAGTACATTGAAAAGCAAAAGCAAAAGTACATCATTTTGGGGGAGCAGTCAGGTCGCGAAGCTGCTGCGCCAGTGAGGCCATCTTCTTAGTCCTGGAACCCAAGACATCAACACGAGCCCGCTCCAGTTGTGCCTCATCATTGTTCATGAGGGACAATTCAGCTCTAGCCCGAAGAAAACCAGCACGGCGACTCCTGCACGTGCCAAGTTCTATTGTGCTACGCCCAATCGGCCATCCGCCACAGCTAGAGCTTCCGACGACTGAGAAGCCCACTCCTTTGCCTGAGCGAGTTTTGTTTCCAGCCTGCGGACCCTCGCTGCATTCCCCTCATGCTCGGCCTAGCACTTCGTTTGAAGAGCGATGGCCTCCTCCAGGACGGCTTTTCCTTTATCCATGTCCTGCTGATGTGTCTGGATGGATTTATTTAGGCCTGCCATCTGTTCGGCAACCCGCGTAGTCATAGAATTATACCTAGCCTGGACCAGATCTTCAACACTGTCTCGAGCTAGCTGCAAGTATTCGTTAATGGGTTGCTCCAAACCATTAACTATCTCCTCCAGCGTATCGGCTAGCCCAGTGTCGTCGAATTCTCGGATCGACACTATCGCGGACTGGGAGGACCTCTTCAGCGACGCAAAGCTCAGATTCTTCGCCAACACCATTGATATTAATATTTTCAAAGTGGCGTAGAAGATACCAGTGTACTGCTCGATCAGCACAGCTAGATCCGAATGGACGTCGGGAGTGGCCTCGATGTCGGCGAGTCCCCCTCCAAGAACAACCGCAGACGATGTTGCCACGGTCGTTGCCTCAACAAGTGGTGCGACAAAAGAAGAAGCACCAACACCGGACGAAGATACCAGCATACTCAAAGGAGGCATTGTCGCAATGACAGGCTTGTCCTCCTCTTGAGATATCGAGACCTAGTCGACAAGCGAGCCGGCACCCGAAGATGTTTCCTCTTTAAAATTAGGCACCTCCGTGTCGCCGCCAGGACCTGACACAGAGCCGAAGGGCGCATCTACACTGCCCTCCCCAAAGAGGTCTTCCCCTGAAAAGAGGACGAAAGGAAGTTAGTATCGAAATGATGTTAACTTTTCTAAAAAGAGGCGTGAAGACGACATTTACCCATGGCCGACGGCATATATGTCGCATCTGCGGCCTGTACAGCTAAATTATTTCTTAATGATGCTAAGCAAGATGTCATACCTGGAGAAATGGGTCTGCTAACCGATGCTGGCAAATAGTCTTCCAGGTCCTCGTCAAATTCCAACCGAGGTTCACCGGCTGGAATCTCGCTGGGTGTACCTACAGACGCGGCAGGGGTCTCTCCCGATGCTGATCCGCATAAAGGTATACTCAGCCCCGGAGGCGACCTCGTTCCACTACCTGAAGCAGTAGCAGCGACGGCAGCCTCCAGCAGAGATTCTCCGGCACCACCAGCCAGAACATTAGAGGGTCCCTCTCTAAAAGGCGAGGAACCTCCAATCAAAGAATCATCCCCAATATGGGGAGATGCAGGCTCACTTCCAGGAGCCTCAATACCAGGAATCTGGAGAGGATGATTAACCGTCTTCTTCTTCCTCTTGCAAGGGAAAGTTTCCTTCGGAGTAGAAGCCCTTCGCTTCCCGGAGATTACGAAAGGCCCTGCAGGCAGAGGTACTTCACCCCTCGATACCGCCAACAGAGGCTCATCTGGAGTGACGGACACCTCACCCTCGTCAGAAGAAACCGAGGGGACTTCGACTCTTCCCCTAGACTTGGAAGAGGGCACCCTAAAACTTCCATTCATATCAAAATCGCGATGGAAGGTGTTCGTTGCCACATAGAACTGGGCATACGAGTATAGGATGCATAGCTCCGTGGAGAGTGTAATGACCGACACAGTAAAAATTGCTCCAGTGCAATCCATGAGGAAGTATCGCCAGCATCTCGCTCCATCAATGAGTCCACCCCTGGACCGGAAGCTGGTGACGGCGTTGCCTACGTGCAACTGATAATACCCAAACTGCCTGGCATACCGACTAGGCAGGTAGGGCTCCAAGAAGCAATGGTCTTCACTCCTATACAGTAAATGGTAAGGTCTAATGCAGACCAACCAATTAAAAGCTTCAGAAGAAAGATTGGTCTTCTCTCTACCGAAATCCTCAAGCCTAATCCCCGATTGATTATGATGTACAGAGGGGACAGTGCAGAAGAGCTTCCAGTTGTGACTGAAGCCCAGCACCCGCAGACAGTCTAGAACCGTGGTCGCATTCTCGGAAGATTTCTGGTAGTTCAACAAGAAACGAGCCCTCGAACTACTGCCGGAGCCGGGAGACATAACCCTGGGGTTATGAAGAATTAACCATCCCATCAGATACAGGTATGGTAATTCTACCCTGGGAAAGCTATCACGCCGAGTTTCATCGGCGAGCAGCCCGTCAGTCATGGCCCTCAGGCCAGCTTGAATACGATACACCATGGCAGGGAGCAAGCCCAGTCTTGCCCCGAACACCAGACGCACTGCAGGCCATAGCGTGTTGCGGTGAATACGGTCCGCGGATGCGATGCCAGGTACCACCAGTCGGCGCAGCCATATGGAGAGGAAGCCAGCCAATTGAGCTTCCCTGGACAGAGGCCTGCGGCAGTACCTCAAATAACTATAATCCTTAGTGCCTACAGGATACTGTCCTATCCCTTCGTTAAGGATCAAGTCCGGAGCCCCAGCATCTACCATGAGATCGTCGACTACCTGAGCATTAAGCACGCTTAGAGGATTCACAGGCTAATCCTTGCCCTCCAATACCTTCTCCGGCTTAGCAGTCCTGGACCGGTGAAAGAAGAGGTAGGACGTCCATTTATTGATGTGAGCCAAATCTGAGGGCTTACCATAAAAAGCGGTGCGAGCGAGGTAGTGGCACATCAACTCCTGGTACACTTCCACTACCCGAGGGTCTGAATCCCCCAGCTCCCGGTTCGTAGGAACATACTCTTCATACGGAGTATCCCCCATCGACAGTCTCGAGATCTCTGCCATCTCATGGAGGGACAACCCCAGCTCCCCCAGTGGAGTGGCGAAAGTCCCGGTGAGCGAAATATATCGCTCCATCAGTGCCAGAAATAGGTTGGGGTTAGGAGGTAACCCAATACTGGTGGCACTCACAGCTGCAAACAGACCAATGTTATCCAACTCGGTCTGAAAATGCTTCAGGGCCTAATCAACTAAGCGAGTCCATCGAAGGTTTGTAGGGGTGATCCACCCACCGCACCGAGGGTTCACCTTAGGGTATACTCCCCCGTGTCCCATAAAATTATTACAGAAGGTCGGTAATTGGATCGGCTGGATCACTAAGCTGTCTTCACTCGGGACACTGCCCGGGTACAGTCTTCTGAACATCGTCACAGAGCCAGAAGGGCGGCTGACAAATGACCCCTGGTTGGCTCCTTTCAGATGAAAGATCTTCCCCGGCCTGCCGTGAAGATCGGGAGTCAGCGTCCACGACATCCTCCTGGGATGTGTAGCATGAAAGAAAGTTGAGATGGGATAGTCTCTAGGCATCTTGGGCAGATACAAAACCAAGCTCCCGGCAGGGAAAACCCAGAGTTCTCTCTTGGGCTTCGTCTGGGACTGCTTGTCAATCATGTCCCCGAAGAGAAAAGCCGACTTTAAGTACTGGTCCCTGTCTATGTACGTCAGGGGCTCCCCGTTGATCAAGTTCAGTAGCGTTCGCTCGCCCTGAGCCGATATCAAAATTTCCCTTCCTTCGGGATACTGGGGGCCCGGAGATAGGAAATGTCACGTGTGACAGGTCCTCCAGGTAGTTGGAGTGCAGCATCCCGACGGCAGAATCCATCACATCGGCTAGCGGAGACACATGCAAGTCAACTGCAAGAGTGCAAAAAAAACATATCAGTTCCTATAACTAGACGTTACAGATCTTGCAGCATACGCCAAAAATTAACAGTCTGTGCTTCACGCCAAGACCGTAAAAACTTGACCATTACGCTGGAATCCATTTCCTAAAGCGTAAAGTTCAAAGCTGGCAGTATACAGTCTGTGCTTTACGCTAGACTGATAAAGTTGAGGTATTACGCCAGAATCTTCATCCAGAAGTGTAACACTCAAATTTTATACGCCAAACTTTTGACAGTCAAAGCTTTTACGCCAGCCTGCAAAAATATGGAGTTTTTGCGCTGACATATTAGAAATTTGGGCGTAAAAGATGAAACGTCTTTGTGCATCATCTTCCTCAAAGAGGCTATCAGCACAGAAGACGACCTAGCACGGTCACGTACAACATGTGCGAAGGATTTTCAGTCGTTCTTTTTTGTCCCAAAAGCTCTACCTTTAAGGCCGGGTGCACTGCTCGTCGGCGGGATACTTCGCTCAGAATGAAGTTCGCCTTGCCCGACCGAAGACGCTCTCACTTGAGCAGAAGAACGGGAAGAAGAATCAACCTTCTTTCCCTTAGTGGAGGGGACTTATTTTGGGGCCATTACTGGAAACTTTGAAATCTCGGAGAAGAAACGAAGAAGAACTCGAACAGTCGAAGGCTTTCTTTCGCAGAAGACGGATGAAAAGTTTCTCTCTCAGAAACTTGGGATATATATAGAGTTCGGATGGACTCCTCGAATCCCGAACCAAATCTCCTAATTAATATTCGGTTATGATTGGGTACTACGTCAGCCTATTACTCAGGAAAGGTGGACAGTCAGCAAATTCAAAAAGTTTTCGCGCAAAGCAGATTCGTGGTTTTCACGCTAAGGAGCTTTCTACGCTCAACAGCTACAGATCTACGGTTTTACGCTCACAGGCTATGAGTCTATGGTTTTACGCCCGGATGCCTTTGTGCTCGGTAGCTTTTACGCTCGAGAGGCTACAAACCTACGACTTCACGCTCAGCAGCTACAAATCTATGATCTCACGCTCGGTGGCGTTTAGTTTACGCTCAGAAGTAACAGATCCACAACTTCACGCTTGGAAGATTTCCTTTTCTCAGGCTACAAATCTACAGTTCTGCGCTAAGGAGCTTTCTACGCTCGACAGCTACAAATCTACGGTTTTACGTTCAAAAGCTACAAGTCTATGGTTTTACGCCCGGATGCCTTTGTGCTCGGTAGCTTTTATGCTCGAGAGGCTACAAACCTACGACTTCACGTTCAGGAACAACAAGTCTATGATTTTACGCTCGGTGGCATTTAGTTTACGCTCAGAGGCTGCAAACTTATGATTTCATGCTCTATGACTTTCCGCATATCTGAAAGATGCGCAGGCCGGTACAGTACATCTGAACAATTCTCAAGACGATCAATTATAGGAGTTCACATAGAAGATACTCCTTCTTAACCTCAAGATGCCCCAAGTACCCGAAGCATACAGAGTTCAACATTAAAAAATTACTCTTCTTCATGGGTCGATTCGAAGTTCATCCAAACTCCAGTCTGAATATTTTATCTACAAATTCAAGATGGCGACTCAGTTTGACAGCCATTTCTCGCCCTGTTCTAAGGGATTTTCGAGAAATCATTCTTGAAGATGATGTCTGAACAATAATTCTATTAATCAGAAGTAACAGTTCAGAATTCTACGCGGTTCCTCATTCCTAACAGCAGGACAGTTCGAACAGTCGACTGCTTAAGCGGCTTTCTGCGCATCCTTAGTTATGCGTAAAAGATAGGACATGACCTAACACTCTTTCTAAACAGATTCGGCGTAAAGTATCAGACGTGTCGAAGCTACACATATTCAGACTTTACAGCAAAGTATGGCAAGATGATCATATGCGAAGAAGAAAGACGATTTTATTAAAATTAAAAGCATGATTACATGAGGGAAATCCAGTCTACAAGGGTTTTCTTCATTTTTATGATTACATATGAGGGAAATCCCGTCTACAAAGGACTTCCTTATCGTCGTCTGAAGATCGCGCCCAGAATCTGTTCTGCCAGGTTCTCGTATGGGCGAAATTCTTCATCCATCTTCTCCAGCAGTCAGTCGGTAACCACAAACTGACTGACATATTGGTCAACGGCGGGAGGATACAAAACTGGGCATAGACCCATCCTCCAACAGAAGAAAAGCAGAGTAAATCTTCTTTCTTACATCCAACGCCGTGATAGATTGAGTTGAGGTATTTCACCCAACTCAATCCTGGACAGAGCTAGTCTATCTGCTCTCGTCCATGGAGGTAACGGGAGAAGGCACCGCTTGCAAGCTGCAAGGCGAAATACAACCCTTCCTCTCTCCCGAAGAACCACCATACAAAGTTGCTGATTATCCCGAGCAAAGGAGGCTATGATATCCTTCAATGATCCATCGTTGTAGAGGATATTTGCTCGAAGATGCCGTCTTTTTTGGCTCCGTATATGCTGGAAGAGCATGATCTCCTTCTTCCTCAAGTTGACCCGACGAACTTCGGCCATCATCTCTGTGTGGTGAAGGAAGTGTGGGAAAAATAGGAAAACTTCTCAGCCTTTTTATAGGCGAAAGAGATCACACCGATCCCCAATAGCTCCGCCATAAAGTCAGCCATGAAAGAACGTGTCAGGCTTGACCGTTTCAGGCTCCATTTAGAGCGTTTCGAGTTACGAGGAACTGTTTATGCTTCATTCAAAGCGTTTCAAATTACGAGGAATTTAAAAGCTTTGAAGGGGGTCTTGTAGAAGCATGAAAAATACGCTTGATAGCTATACGCAGCATGTTGATGCAGGGCAGCATAAACAGAGGACCTCAGAGCCATCAAACGTATAAACAGAGCTTTTCCACTGAGCACTGCGTAAAAATATAGGCTCAAGGACCATCCGCGTAATACAGTATGTCCAGGCTGCTTCAGCGTAAACAGGGTGCTTCATCGCCTTTATGGCGTAAAACTCATCCGCTTTCAATGCAGCATTGAAGTGTACGAGAAACACTTTGTATTCTTCGAAATGAACCTGTCAGATCATGCAATGAACCTGACGTCTGCACTCTAGACAAAGAGTACTGAACGACTACCCAGGCGACGGGTATAATGATGGCGCGCACTGTAACCCATGCTATCATTTACTGCCATTACCTTTGCGTAAACCACTTTTACACATACGAAAGAATATGCTGCCTAGTTTTACACAGGCAGATGTGAGCTGTTTACTCTCCACAGAAGACAAACAGCCTGCCACGTTAAAAGCTGTACTTCGTACAGGGCTCGAGGCATGTCTCTACATTTAATGCGCAGAGCGGTGACAGTTTCTCGAGGCACGTCTCTGCATTTAAAGTGCCGAATTCTGACAGATGCCCAAGGCACGTCTCTGCACTTGATGCACAGAAAGGTGGCAGACCTTCAAAATACGCCTCCTCATTTAATGAGCAGGATAATGGCGGATCTCTACATTTAATGCAGGAGATTTAATTAAATGTCACCGAACCGTCGTTTAGTGATATCCCCTTTGCGTAAACTACTCTTACGCATATAAGGGAATACACTGCCTAGTTTTACACAGGCAGACATGAGCTTCTTACGCTCCGCAGAAGGCAAAAAGACCGCCACATCAACAGTTACTCTTCGTACATAATTCGAGGCGCATATCTGCATTTAATGTACAGAATGATGGCAAATCTTAAAGACAAGTCTCTACATTTAATGCGCAGGATGGGGGCAGATCTCTGCATTTAATGCAAGAGATTTGATTATATCCCCAAGAGCCGTAATTCCGGCTAAATGTCCACATCATCTCGGCTTCTACGCCTGCTCGACTTCTATGCCCACTCGGCTTCTACGCCTGCTCGGCATCTATGCCCACTCGGCTTCTACGTCCACTCGGCCTCTATGACCGCTCGGTTTCTACGCCTACTCGGCTTCTATGCCTACTTGACTTCTACGCCTACTCGGCTTCTATGCCTACTTGGCTTCTATGCCATGGTGACAGTTATTAGCTTCTACGCTAACCTCTTCTACACAAGGGATAACTACCTACGTGGCTTCTACGTCGTGATCTTCGTAGCAGATATACGCGTTTGTCCCTTAGTTGGACACGCGTCACATGCTCACTCAAAAGGTCATCTATACGCAGGCATTGGTTATTTTAAACCATCGTGTAAAAGGGTATAGTACTTTCCACTTCTTGGTTTCTACACCGACTTAGTGGTCACTGTCACTAAAACTCTATAAATAGAGACCTCTATCAACAGAGGAAAAGGTCAAAAAATTGGTCAAGAAATCCAGTATCAGATCCAACGGTCGGAAAAATTGAAGGTCAAACGGTCAAGAGAGAGAGAAGAATCCAGAGCTCAGGCAAAGAGAAGGGATCGACGACTTTGGCATCGGGCATCCACCCTCTTTAGCAACCTTCGAAGCTGCTTTCTGTCTTCCATGGCACTTCTTCATCATCGTGTGGTCCAAGGGCTAAAGTGATCGACTGCAGATCAGACACCTATAGCAATATTTATCCAGATTAAATAAATTATACTTAGACATCCTCGTATAGGATTAAATTGTACAATCTTGTTTGTAAACACAGAAGAAAGGGCAGGTTTTCGTATAAGACCTCGTTTTCCATATTCTCTTTCGTTTATCATCCGAAATAACACATACACACACACACACACACACACACACACACACACACACACACACACACACATATATATATATATATATATATATATATATATATATATATATATATATATAGAGGATAAGGGAGGTGAGATGGCACCTCACTCAAAAAACTAAGGTGGCGGTGACGTGGCACAATTTCAACCACACATTTCATAATTAACAATTTGCACTTAACCCCCTCCCCTCGTTTGTGTGGTTGAGATTGTGCCACGTCACCGCCACCTTAGTTTTTTGAGTGAGGTGCCATCTCACCTCCCTTATTCTCTCTCTCTCTCTCTCTCTCTCTCTATATATATATATATATATATATATATATATATATATATATATATATATATATATACCTATATATATATATATCACTAAGTATATACATATAATAACCACACTAGTGATGCATATGAACCCCCTATCTCTCATGACCACCAACACCTCAAAATGAACATAGACATAGACATAGATATATACATATATATATATATATATATATATATATATATATATATATATATCATATAATAATATAATTATAATATTCTAATAACGCTAACCAAGTTATATTGAATCTAAATGCAAGGAACAAAAACATGGAGTGCACCGCACCTGTATCGCACTCATTCAATGATAAGCTTGCGATAAGACTCTACCACACAACCAAACGTATCCCGAAGGATACAAGCAAGTCTAAAATCATAATTATGAGCAACACGTAGAGTTAACTACTCAACTACGTGCTCGTATCAAAATGTGCCATGCTCAAACCCCCCGTGTCGGAGAAAAATCCCCAAATCAATCCGTTTCTCCAAATTGTCGGGATACGGCCTACACGTATCCAATTATGGCCATGATACTAGTCACACATAATCAAACACATGTCAATTTGGTCTAATTAACCTATTGACAAACACAAGATGTGCCAATCTTGGAATTCCTCCAAAATTGACATAAAATACCACATAACATTCTCCATAGGCCTCCTATGAACCTAATTCCAATTCCTATGTGTAGCCTTAGTACATGGGAGGGTTCCTTATGATTAAATACAGATTTAGAACCTAATTAGAGAGGGATAACTGAATTATACCTATTGGGACATAGATTTCCAATTAAATTCCCAAATTTGGTGAAAAGAGCTCCTCCTTGTAGATTCTTGCTTTCTCCTTGTAGATCCCTATTCTAATAGCCTCCAATGAAGAATATAAAAGCAATTGGAAAGAAATTTGTGTAGGAATTGGTGTGGGAATGAAGAAATTAGAAGAGAAAAAAATTCTACATCTAGATTTGGAATGACAAATGAGGAGAGAGAGTCTCTCCCCACTCCAATAGGTGGCCGGCCACTACCCACTCCTCCAAGTTACTATAAGAAGTCCAAAATACCCCTTGGGACTTGTCATGAAGAAATAATTAAGGATGGAAGGTTCTAGTCTAATTGGTTTAACTAATTAATTTATCTTCCTAATTAATAGGCTTACTATTGGGCTCAATTCTAACTAGAATCAAATGTTGGTCCATGGATCTAAACTAAACTAGTTCGATCTACTACACTAGTCCAAAATAAAATCTAACATCTAAAAATAAATAAATAATAAAATAAATAAATATTTACAACATACATAATATTTAATATAATAATCCTAAAATAAATATACCCATGCCCAATTACTAAACTACCCTTAGTTGGAAAAGTGAGGGTGACAATCCTACCCACCTTTAAAAATTTTTATCCTCGAAATTAAGGAAGAAACTAACTATCAAAAGCAATCAATACAAGCAAGAAAGAATTATACCTCACGGCTCAAACAGATATGGATATCGCTGGCGCATCTCAGCCTCTCACTCCCAGGTACTCTCTCCTGGCGAGTGATGCCTCCACACAACGTGCACCAAAGGAATCGTTTTGTTCCTCAGCTCCTTCTCTCTATAATCCAAAATCTCAACAGGCTGCTCTGGATAGCTAAGAGTATGGCCCAGCTCGATCTCCGAGTGATCCAACACATGACTAGAATATGTCATGTACCATCTCAGTTGCGACATGTGAAACACATTGTGAACTCCCTCTATTGTAGGTGGCAAGTCTAGTCTGTAAGCAATTGTACCGACCCTCTCAAGAATACTAAAAGGTCCGATGAATCGCGGACTAAGCTTTCCACCTCCATCGAAACGAATCGTGCAACGTGTCAGAGAAATCCTCAAGAAAACTCGATCGCCAACCTCAAACTCCAATGGTCTCCGGTAGCTATCGGCCCAATATCGTTGTCTATCCTGTGCCACCCAAAGTCTATCCCTGATGAGATTCACCTTCTCAGCTGCATCCACGACCATCTTTGGTCCCAATAGAGCTCTTTCACCAACATCATCCCATGATAATGGAGTGCGTCATCTCCATCCATATAATACCTCAAATGCTGACATGTCGATACTGGCCTGGTAGTTGTTGTTGTAAAAAAACTCTACCAGGTGAAGATTATCCTTCCAAGAACCTCTAAAATCTAAAACCTAGGTGCGTAGCATATCCTCGAGAGTCTGAATAGTCCTCTCCGACTGTCCTTCTGTCTGAGGGTGATATGCGGTACTGAACTTGAGATGGGTGCCCAAGCTAGCCTACAAACTCCTCCAGAAGTGGGACGTGAAACGACTATCCTAATCTGAGACTATGCTCACCGGAACTTCATACAATATGACTATCTGAGGCACATACATCTCCGCGAGCTTCTCCGTAGACGTACCAACTTTGAATGGCAGAAAGTGGACTAATTTGGTCAACCTATCTACGATGACCCAAAATGCATCTTTACCTCTAGGAGAATGCGGAAGCCCTGAAACAAAGTCCATCATCACATTCTCCCACTTTCACTCTGGAATGGGTAAAGGCTTAAGCAATCCACTTGGCCTCTATCTCTCTGCCTTTACCTGCTGGTATACCAAGCATCTAGATACGAAGCTAGCTACCTCCCGCTTTATACCATACCACCAAACATGCTCTCTCATGTCCCTATACATCTTGTTGGCACCTGGATGCATAGAGTACTGAGATCGATGCGCCTCCTGAAGAATCTCCTCTTGCAATGCTCTACTCGGCACGCACAATCTTATATCGTGCCGCAATGATCCATCATCTGCAATACTAAAATCCTCTGCCAACCCTATATAGATCTGTGCTCTGATGCTCCTCAGAGACTCATCCCTGAACTGTACAGTCCTGATCCGGTCTATCAACTCTGACTGTACCTGAAGTCCCCATATCTGTGCTGCAACTCCAGGAACTAATATCTTAATACCCAAGCTATCAAGATCGGCCAATAAATGTTTGTCCCTCGTCAAGTACATAGCCACTGGATACTTGCTCAAGGCATCAGCGACTACGTTGGCCTTCCCTGGATGGTACTGTAAAGAAATGTTGAAGTGCTTCATCAACTCCAACCATCGTTGTTGCCTCATGTTGAACTTTTTGTGTGTAAACACATAGTTCAAGCTCTTGTGATCTGTAAAGATCTCTACCCGCTCTCCATACAAGTAGTGCTTCCACAATTTAAGAGCAAAAATAACTGCTACTAGTTCAAAGTCATAGGTAGGGTAATTCTTCTCATGCGGGCATAATTGCCTGGAATCATAGACAATCGCGTTCCCGTTTTGCTGCAACACATAACCCAAACCCTTACCCGATGTATCACTGTATATAAAAAATCCTCATATCCCTGATGGCAATGTCAATATTGGAGCTGTAGTCAACCTCTTCTTTAGCTTCTCAAAAGCAGAGTGACAATCTTCAGTCCAGACGAACTTCGCATCCTTCCTGGTTAGTCTAGTCATTGGCTCCACAATCCTGAAAAATTCCTGAACAAATCTCGAATAATAGCCTGCCAGTCCAAGAAAACTTCTAATCTCTGCTACTGAACTCGGGGTAGACCACGACTCAACTGCTGAAATCTTCTTTGGGTCTATTGAGATTCTGTCTCCTATAATCACATGCCCGAGAAATTTAACCTTATCAAGGAAGAACTCATACTTCAAAAGCTTGCCATATAGCTTCTCCTTTCTGAGGATCTCCAGAACTATCCTTAGGTGCTTCTCATGCTCCTCCAGGGTCTTTGAATATATCAGTATATCATCAATGGATACTACCACAAACTGATCTATGTACTGATGAAACAACTTATTCATCAGGTTCATGAATACCATCGTGAAATTGGTCAACCCAAACGACATCACCAAAAACTTAAACTGCCCATACCGAGTCCTAGAAGCTATCTTCAAAATGTCTTCCTTCTTTACTTTCACCTGGTGGCACCCCGACCTCAAGTCCATCTTTGAGAATACCTTCGCTCCGCTCAACTGATCAAATAAATCGTCATTCTACGGCAACAGATATTTGTTCTTGATAGTGAGGTTGTTGAGTGACCTGTAGTCGATACACATATGTACCGACTCATCCTTCTTTGGTACAAAAAGTATCGGAGCACCCCCTGGTGATGAACTGGAGCGGATGAAGCCCTTGTCCTATAACTCATCCACCTGCTTCTTCAACTCCGTCAGTTCGCTGTTGTTCACTCTATAGACGTTCTGTGATATTGGCTCTGCGCCTAGCACCAAATCCATAGAGAACTCTACATCTCTGTCCGGTGGCAACCCCGACAACTCCTCCGAAAATATGTCTATATATTATGCAATCAATGGATGTGGCGGCTCCTGCTCTTCTACCAAAGATCCAAAGAAGTCTCTTTTACTCGCTCTGCTGCTCCTATGACAAACTCAAACTCTGGCTCTCCGGGCGTTTGAAAAAAAACTCTACCTCCTCGAAAATCGATACTAGCATAATGCCTACTCAACCAATCCATCCCGAGTACTATATCGCAGCTCAAAAGTGGCATTACGAGTAGACATACGCTCAACTCTCGATCTCCCAAATAAACTCTTCGGTCCTTGCAAACATCACTGACCAGGATAATGTCACCCCCGGTCGTGAACTTGTAAGTCCTCGACAACAGTTCAGACTCAAGATGATGTCTTAAAGCAAAAGATATAGATACAAAACTATGAGAAGCACCAGAATCAAATAAAGCATAAGCTGGAAAAGAATCAAGATAAACTGAACCTGAGTAACATCACCGACTGGCTCCTCATCCTCGACGGTCTAGGTAAAAGCCCGCCCATGTCGCTGGATACCTCTTTGTTGCTGCTGGTGCTGAGTGAACTATTGCTATTGTGGTGGTAGAGGAGGTCCTCTATGCTGTCCCGCTGGTGGTCTCGCGGGTGCTCTATGTGCCCAAGCTTCACCCTGGCTGGACGAGCTAGAACTTTAGGATAAGCCCTCAACTGATGGTCTCCTAATCCGCAGAATAAGCACTGACCTAATCTCATCCAGCATGCATCACATCCATGTTCTTCCTTCTTACAAAATATACAAGGAATAGCTGCTATTTGGATCTAGTACATCTATTGTGCCGGTGCTCTAGCTGGTCCATGATACTGCTATCTTAGCTGCTGGAAGTGTCTCTGGTACTGCTGTCAAAAATGAGGCTGCTTTATTAGACCTGTGTTGGTACTGGATCCTCCTGCGTCCCTCGGCCTCTTAGAACCAAGCTCTAGATCATCCTTTGCCCTCTGTGTTTGTCTCAGAATCTTCTCGAAATTAGTGGTAGGATCTCCATTCGTATGTGATTTGACTTGCCAGTTCAGGCCCTTCCTAAATTTTTTGGCTCTTCCTTTGGGGTTCTGCCCCTCCACAAAATGGCCTAATCTATAATACTCTATCGCATACTCATCCACCGTCAAACCTCCCTGAATAAGGTACTAGAACTAGCTCTCTAGAGATGTCAGAGCCACATCTAAAAAAAACTTTTCCTTGAAGAGCTATTTGAAAGCTTCCCAAGTAGGTCCTCGTGCTGAGATCCTGGGGTCCGTCCTGAACCAAGTCAACGCAATGTCGAACATTATGCTCCTTATGGCCTCTACCGATAATATCTCTGGAATATCCGCCAGCCATAGGTTCCACTCAATGTCTTCTATCCAATCATCAGCATAAATGATCCCTTCAGTGCCTTTAAAGTCATTCGGCCCCATCCTCTTGAAATATATGATGGTCCCCGACCTCGGATGTTTCGGGGTAAACGGAGGTGGAGTCGTCTGTGGCTGGACTAAAGGCGGCTCTCTCGACTGTTGCGAGCACAATCTGGTGAGCATACTCAATTCTCTACCATATGACCTCAGACTGACGATGTTGTGCGTCCATTATCTGTTGAAAAAAAGCAAATATTTGTGTCTGATCGACTACGGTTGGTGGGGGTGGAAGATCCCCTAATATTGTCGATGTTGCCCTCTGTACCGGAGGTGGAGCACCTTCGAAAGCTTCTGCGGAAACGTCCACCTGGATCAGTGAAGTGGACCTATGGAATATAGCTCCTAGAACAGCGTCTGGTGGTGTTATTCTCATAGGTGATGAAGTGACTAGCCGCGCTGACATGGCGCCTGAGTGCTGAGAATGCGTCTTCGGCGGCATCCTAAATTAGATTGAACAAAGGAATCAATATTGAGTAAGATACAATATCATCAACGAAGGACATAATTAATCCAAAGTAAAGAAAATATTCAATAGATAAGGATAGCAAAATAGATATTTGGAAGTGTTTCCTAGTTGTGATTGAGTATACTCTCAACCTAAATCCTATTTCCTAAAGCAGGCTCGTAGTAGTACACTTGGTGAGCACTACCACGATATCGCTCTAATTGTGACTCCTGACCTGTATGGGCCACCACTAAAAATGTGTGATGACCCGTACCCGGATATTCGGGCACGAGTACGTGGGTACGTCCAGCCTAAGCTACAGTATTGACGGTAGAATGATGTCTGGGTCAACTCTAACTAATTAACATCTCAATAATATATATATGGTACATGTCAATCATCTCAACTCCAAAAGGAGGATCAATATGGTATCTCACAAATGTAACTATACTCAATCATAATGCAAACTAAGGAAGATAGAGCACGAATGGAATAACGAAGAAAAGAAACAAGATACAATCCACAAGTCTGAAATATTATACATGCCATGAATCTCAATAACAGTCTAATATAAATACACCAAAATGAACTAAACCTCCTCAGGCTCTGCAATTAAGTCCTCCTTGTCTACATGAGTATCCTCTAATGGTATGCCCTCCTATGGTCCGTAGAATATGGGACACTGATCTATGAGCCTGTAAACTCCCTCAATTTATTATGTAGATAGTTAGAGTGGATTTGAAAAAAATTTGGTAGCAGATGTCGAGGTTTAGAGTGGAGGTAGTTTATCTGGCATTTAATTCAATTAATTTAAAACTCTTGGCGTGCCCTATCATTGCCTGATTATTCGGAGCCCAATATCAGCCCATAAATTTCATCGGGCTATTATACTTTCGTCTTGACTCGCCAAATTAGGCATTAGACTTTTTCGTCTTTTAAAATTAATTTTTGTGTGCTCTAAATTAATTGCGCAACATTCTAAAAATCGTAACCTATATTTAATTTCGTGTCGGACACCTGTGTCGTTATCCTAAATTTTGGGATACCAACTTAACCCGTTGAGCCGGACCAACTAAAGGGTCCAAGACTGACTCCAAGCCCCCATCATTTTTGGCCTTTGCGTCATTTCCGGATTTTGACCCCAAGTGCCCCAATTAAATTAAATTCGCGGGACACTTTATTTCTATTTTAATCGGGGATACCTACTTTGTAAATCCTAATTTTTAATCCTAAATTAATCCTAATGCTTTTCTAATTAAACCTGTACCTAACGCACAATCCCCCCTCACCATAAAAATTACTAAACATATTTTTCTCCATAATTTTTGTGTCATTTTATGTGTCCATACAATTTTTTGAATTTATGGGGCTAAGTTGCAATTATTAAATTATGTGGCACCACCCTATTGGCCATGAACAAATAAGAGGGTCCCAAAATGGGGTTCCATTCTCACCCATGCATTCACCCCTCATGAAGAAAACCCCCTCCTCTTCATGATCAATCACAACCATCCATTCTGAATAGATTGATCACAACCATCCATCCCCTTTCACCAACCCCTATAAAGAAACTCCTTACCCCACCGTCAATACAAAAACCAACCGGCCCTAATCCCAACATTTGGGAAACCTCCCCCCTTTATCTCTCCTCACTTCTCCATTATTTTTATTCTCCATGCAAAACTCCTCTCTCTCAATAATAATTCTTCTTCTTCTTCATCCATTCTTCTTCAACTTTTCTTCTCCCTGGGGAACCCGACTCCGGCGGCTGACCCCACCCGACTCCGTTGATCCTTCATTCCGGCCTGAGCAGTCACGGCAACGTCCGGCCAGTGACCCCGACTCCGCCGTTCGAGCACACAGCAGTTCCCCTCACGGCCGACAGTGCACCCCAGCGGCCGCTCCGGCGTACAGCCCTTCACCTCGGCTGAACCCGTCCGGTTTCCGACCACCCACTGACCGTCCGCTCTGCACAGCCCGACAGCCCGCTGTGAACTCCCCCCCCGATCGACCGGACTGTTCAGCCCCGCTCTGGCGGTGAACCCCAGCACAGCTCCGCGGCTCAGTTGTTTTCTCCCCCTGTGACCGTACGACTGCCGCATTCTCCTCCGCCGGCAGTGCGGTGCTTCCCCCTGCTCCGGCCAGCGCTACCTCGACGACCCTGTGCACTGACTGCTCCGGCGGCCGAGTTCCTCACCCCACAGGCTGCCCCTCCACGAGCTCCGACGACCAACTCATCCCAGCGGCTTTGACACCAACCCCGGCAGAGCCACTCCCTCTCTGGCCAGGTCGCAGCTACGAGATCCGGCGTCCAACCACATCCCTCTGGCCGAGCTTCTCCATCGACATTTCGGCCAAGCAATACATCTCCCCAACTCGCACCATCCATTTCCGGCATCCCCACCATCTCCTCCTCCGGCCAACAACACCACGCTAAGGTGAAACATTCTCCCCTCGTTACACTTATATATTTGTTCTATGTATTGTTAGTTTTAGGATTATGTTTAAGTGTTAAGGATTATTTAGCTAACATTTAGGGTTAAGATTCCATGGGAAAGAAATAAAATTTATGGATATACATGGAGTAAGGAATTAAGAATAAAACGGTTTTAGTTAAGGGTTACTGATATGCATTGGGAATTTTGGAATTTATGTATGCAGGAGAGGTTTTAGGTTAATGCATATTATAATGCATAATTGATGAAAGTATTAATTGATTAAGTTGGTTTAAATTGGCATTGGTGATCGTGTGAGCGAATAAGAATTATATAAATAAGACTGTTGGAAATATGATAATAATGAGGATAGGTTTTAAGAGCATGAGGTAACTAGGGTGTATGTTTTAATATATGCAATTTTATCATTTGCGATGGGCAGAGTTAAATTGTGGACGAATAATAATAGGATAGTAGAATATTGATGGACATGGTGGAGCAGGTGATGGATTGTGAAAATGGTGTAATATCAAACCGTTAGTCAAGATTGGAGACTGATAAATAATAAAGAAATGATGGAGGAGTATCTATGTATATGTGAGAGGATGTTCAAATGATAAAATAACATTTTCTAGGGTTTAATAAATAATAATTAAATTATTTATTGGATGATATATGTAAACGTGCATGATAATGTCTGTGAGTACCAAAGGGAATCTGAGGATTGATCATGGCTCGAACCACTGATAAATACCGTAATGAATAGTAAGATTTGAGAATTTGGGTTTGATGACATTATACCGGTGATTGAACGTATTAGATGTAACGCACCTCTAGTCAACTATGGTCAACCCCCTAGTGACCTATCCCTGTGAGTCGTGGCTGAGACTGAGTTTAGGTGTAGATGTGTGTAGCATCCCTGTCTGTCGTAGAATAGATTATTGATTGTTGATTTGTATCTATCTCTAGGTACTGCGGGACCTGAAGACTTGGGCGTGGTACCGGATCCCCGTCATCAGTAGCCACACGCAAGTAAGTGTACCTTGCCACCCTGTATTTTAGATTACAGATATTTGTTGTTCTTTATGTACATTGTGCACGTACTTATGTTGACGCTCGATAATTCACGTCCGGATCACAACCGGGTGCTGACATTCGTCGTAACGTATTAGAAAAATTGTTAGATGCTTAGTAGCACCTCGATGTACGTACCTGAGTATATCGATACCCCAGGACACACTTATACACCGTGATCGTGCCAGATTCCTGTTTCCTGATACTGACATCATGACCAGAGACTGGGACGACCTTAGGGTCGCGTCTGTTGAGTTCATTCTGTGTGTCGAGACTTTAGTTAGAGGTTCAGGTTCAACGCACAATCGTTGACCGCTTGGGAAGGGGAAGACAGTTACTAGACGTTTGGGCTACTCTGTACGCGTTTATATATATGTAGTATTTTGTAGTGATACTTGTATCTAGTGTAGTTGTTTTACCCGTGTGACTCTTTGCCTGGAGCTGCGGTACATGCCGTGTGTTTCCGTGTCCGGAGCTACGGTTTTATTTTGGACAGCCCATGCGTCGAACATTATCTTTAAACTGTGTCACACTAGTTTGGTTATGATAGAGTACCTTGTCGCACTTGTACTTTCTGTTTACTTGGTATGTTATATTTCTGTACCTTGTTACGTCCCTCTGAGGACCTGGTTCCCTACCAGTTTTGCAGCATAGATGATTACGGAGTATTTGGAGTTGCTATTGGAGTTGCAGGTCTTGCGGGCATGGTACCAGGTACTCACATTATATCTACCGGCATTATGATTATTTTATATTATTTATTTTATCTGCTGTTGTAGCCTAGTTTTTATAGACTCGTACTTCTTCTCGAGTCTATTCGAGTTAGTGTGTTATTGGGCGGCCAACTCTAGCACATATAGCTCTTTCTTGTATACTATTGTACATTATTGATTGAGACATAGAGGTTTATATTTATGGAATATCTAGATAGTGCCCTTTATATTACAGCTTATACGTATTCGAGTCAGACCAGAGTCAGGTTGAATGCGTAGCTGGCGTGTCACGTATTCCTGGTCCTACGTATTTTGGGACTAGGGCATGACATATTTTTGTGGTGGCCCATGCAGGTCCGATTTAAATCGTCTTGGTCACCTGACTGTGCCTAGTGAGCCTACAAATTAGGAATAGATGTTATGATTGTTGAATAGGATCTCAATCCATAATCGATTTTAAAAACTCTTTGTATGTGATTAACGCCCTTGGACTTCCACTTTGCATTCGTTCAATCTTCGTCAATATCGCTATCCTTGTTTCTCGTCCCCTATTATTCGGGGAGACGAATGTTTGTGACTGATGACTTTTCTCCAGAAGAAGATCAAAGACCAGACGGCAGAAGACAGAATTCGTATACCTTTCTCTGAGAAGATTGTTACCTTATCAGGATAGATTGATGGGTTCCTTGGATTCTAGAACTAGTGTGGAGGGTTAGCAAGAGAGTTGGACCTAGTAGTACCCTACCCGTGCTTGAGGTAACAGTGATCTTGGAAGTACTGAGAGCTAGAAGGATCGTTGATCATGACCTAGAATGATTTATGGGAATGCAAAGCTTGAGGATGGAAACTAGTGGTTGTATATGATGACAATACCAGGCACAAAATTATGGAATAGAGGAGATAAAATTTCAAGCTCTCACTTGGAAGATGAGGATCTAATACCATAAATTCTAGTATGTGCTTTGGTGACATCATTATAATAATTGCACTATGTGACTTGGACAGATAAATAACAAAAAGAAGGAATTTGAGTAATAGAATTTTAGGGAAAACTTCGAGGAGAAGAAGAATTATACATTAGGCAAGGAGTTTTTTTTTCTTTTGAGGATTGATGTGGAAAACAGAACAGGAGAATTTATTTTGAGGTTAAGTCTGGATGATGACACCATCCTAACATGAGTTGATTGAGCCAATACCACACGACACTAGATTGTCGACGTAGTTGCATTTATATCCTTAGACTACCAGATTACCCTGAGCTTGAGTTTCTTCACAGAGCCTGGGAGTATGGTGCCTATCTACCTTACATTGTAGAAGGTAAAACAGTGTACCCCGTATTATACCAGAGTTTGAGGATGTGGTTCTAGAGAATCATTCCGGCCTGCCACCTGACAGAGAGATAGAATTAGCTATAGAGTTAACTCCAAGAGCGGAGCCAATTACTTCCCCCATTTACAGACTAGCACCGAAGGAGTTGGTTGAGCTGAAGGTTCAAGTAGATGATCTCTTAGATAAGGGATTCATACGGGCTAGTGTATCTTCATGGGGAGCAAACATTCTGTTTGTACCGAAGAAGGACGGGACGGTACGCTTGTGTATCGATTACAGGGCGCTAAATGCTGTAACGATAACGAACAAGTATCCACTGCCGCGCATCGATGATTTATTTGATCAACTTAGCGGTGCATGTGTATTCTCGAAGATCGATATCAGATCCGGTTATCATCAGATCAAGGTACGGAAAGAGGACATCCAGAAGACGGCCTTTCGGACGAAGTATAGCCATTATGAGTTTTTAGTCATGCCGTTTGGTTTAACCAACGTGCCAGCAGTATTTATGTGTTTGATGAACAATCTCTTCCACCAGTACTTAGATAAGTTTGGGGTGGTATTTATAGACGATATCTTGATATATTCCAAGATCCAGGAGGAGCATGAGAGGCATCTCAGGATCGTGTTGGAGATGCTGAGACATGAGAGGCTGTACGCCAAACTCAGCAAATGTGAGTTCTGCTTGGACAGAGTACCATTTCTGGGGCACATAATCACCGGAGATGGACTATCAGTTGACCCGGAGAAGATAGCTGCAGTAGAGACGCTGGCTAGAGTTGATGACAGATTATGACATTGAGTTGCAGTACCACCCTGGCAAGGTGAATGTCATAGCAGATGCCTTAAGTAGGAAGCCCATGGCATATTTTTTTGATGACGCAACGACAGTTGCTAGAGGATCTCCAGGAGCTTGGAATAGAGATCGTATTTCCAGGCATGGATAGACAGATGGCCAGTCTTGAGGTTCAATCTACTTTGATTGAGAGGATCAAGGCAGCATTGCCTACAGATGCGAGATTTCAACGTCTGCGAGAGAGAACGGAGGCCGACATGCAAACAGGACTCAGGATTCATGAAGACGGAATATTGAGGCATGGAGATCGCCTATACGTTCCGAGTGGCGAGTTACGCCAAGAGTTGATGACCGAGACTCATAGCTCGATTACTCCATTCATCCCGGGGGTACAAAGATGTACCGAGACTTGAGGCAACATTTCTGGTGGCATGGGATGAAGAGAGAGATTACAAGATTTGAGGCGAGATGCTTAGTATGTCAACGAGTCGAGGACTGAATACCTGAGAACTGCAGGACTATTGCAGCCGCTTCCCATTCCCGAGTGGAAGTGGGAACACCTTACCATGGACTTCGTCATAGGATTCCCGCGGGGCCCTAACGGGAAGGATACAGTTTTGGTTGTCGTAGACAGACTCACCAAGTCTGAACGTTTCTTGCCCTTTCGAGTTGGGCAATCCACAGAGATACTAGCTGACATGTATATGAGGCAGATAGTACGATTACATGGAGTGCCTGTCAGCATCGTATCGGATCATGATTCCAGATTCACGTCATATTTTTGGCAGAGTATGCAGGAGAGCCTAGGAACTCGACTCAAGTTCAGCACTACGTATCATCCACAAACTGATGGACAGTTAGAGCGCACGATACAGATATTAGAGGATATGTTGAGAGCGTGCATGATTGATTTTGGAGGATCTTGGGAGGACCACCTACACTTGGTGGAATTCTCCTACAATAACAGTTACCAGGCCAGCATACAGATGACACCATATGAGGCACTGTACGACAGAAAATGTAGGTCGCCAGTTTGTTGGAGTGACGTGGGAGAGCGTCAGATACTTGGTCCAGAGTTGGTGACACAGACAGTAGAGAAGGTCAAGCAGATTCAGAGCCACCTGCGTGCAGCACAGGACAGACAGAAACACTGGGCAGACGCGCACCGCAGACCATTGGAGTTCAAGGAGGGTGACCACGTATTTTTGAGGATATCGTCCACCCGCGGTACCATCAGATACGGAGGCAGAGGCAAGCTGAGTCCGAGGTACATCGCACCTTTTGACATTTTGGAACGAGTTGGCAAAGTGGCTTACCGTCTTGCATTACCTCCATCATCAGAGGGAGTACATGACGTTTTTCACGTATCGCAGCTGAGGAGATATGTCGCAGACCCTAGCCACGTGCTTGATCATTCGGAGATTACAGTCGGGCCTAGTCTGTCTTACGTAGAGCAGCCAGTTGAGATCCTCGATCACAGCGAGAAGACTTTGAGAGGGCAGACGATTCGGCTGGTTAGAGTGGCATGGAAGCACCATTCACCAGGCGAGTCTACTTGGGAGCGCGAGAATTCTATTCGGCAGCGATTCCCGTACTTATTTGTGGAGCAAGGTACGAATTTATGTACGGCATTTGATTACTAGTTGTTTTAAAATTCTGTTAGATATTATCGTGCTTTACTTTTAATTTCGGGGACAAAATTTTTCTAAGTTGGGAAGAATGTAAACCCCTTCGATTTATTCTGTAGATAGTTAGAGTGGATTTGGAAAAAATTTGGTAGCAGATGTCGAGGTTTAGAGTGGAGGTAGTTTATCTGGCATTTAATTCAATTAATTTAAAACCCTTGGCGCGCCCTATCATTGCCTGAATTTTTGGAGCCCAATATCAGCCCATAAATTTCATCGGGCTATTATACTTTCGTCTTGACTCGCCAAATTAGGCATTGGACTTTTTTGTTTTTTAAAATTAATTTTTGTGTGCTCTAAATTAATTGTGCAACATTCCAAAAATCGTAACCCATATTTAATTTTGTGTCGGACACCTGTGTCGTTACCCTAAATTTTGGGATACGAACTTAACCCGTTGAGCCGGACCAACTAAAGGGTCCAAGACTGACTCCAAGCCCCCATTATTTTTGGCCTTTGCGTCATTTTCGGATTTTGACCCCAAGTGCCCCAATTAAATTAAATTTGCGGGACACTTTATTTCTATTTTAATCGGGGATACCAACTTTGTAAATCCTAATTTTTAATCCTAAATTAATCCCAATGCTTTTCTAATTAAACCCGTGCCTAACGCACAACCCCCCCTCACCATGAAAATTACTAAACATATTTTTCTTCACAATTTTTGTGTCATTTTATGTGTCCATGCAATTTCCCGAATTTACGGGTCTAAGTTGCAATTATTAAATTATGTGGCACCACCCTATTGGCCATGAACAAATGAGAGGGTCCCAAAATGGGGTCCCATTCTCACCCATGCATTCACCCCTCATGAAGAAAACCCTCTCCTCTTCATGATCAATCACAACCATCCATTCTGAATAGATTGATCACAACCATCCATCCCCTTTCACCAACCCCTATAAAGAAACTCCTCACCCCACCCTCAACACAAAAACCAACCGGCCCTAATCCCAACATTTGGGAAACCTCCCCCCTCTCTCTCTCTCCTCACTTCTCCATTATTTTTATTCTCCATGCAAAACTCCTCCCTCTCAATAATAATTCTTCTTCTTCTTCTTCATCCATTCTTCTTCAAATTTTCTTCTCCCTGGGGAACCCGACTCCGGCGGCTGACCCCTCTCCGCCTCCGGCACGCCGGCGAGCCCCGCTCTGGCCGAGCGCCGGCCAAGCCCCACCCGACTCCGTTGATCCTTCATTCCGGCCTGAGCAGTCGCGGCGACGTCAGGCCAGTGACCCCGACTCTGCCGTTCGAGCACACAGCAGTATCCCTCACGGCCGGCAGTGCACCCCAGCGGCCGCTCCGGCGTACAGCCCTTCACCTCGGCTGAACCCATCCGGTTTCCGACCACCCACTGACCGTCCAGCCTGCGCAGCCCGACAGCCCGCTGTGAACTCCCCCCCTCGACCGACCGGACTATTCAGCCCCGCTCCGGCGGTGAACCCCTGCACAGCCCCGCGGCTCAGTTGTTTTCTCCCTTCTGTGATCGTACGACTGCCGCATTCTCCTCCGCCGGTAGTGCGGTGCTTCCCCCCGCTCCGGCCAGCGCTACCTCGACGACCCTGTGCACTGACTGCTCCGGCGGCCGAGTTCCTCACCCCGTAGGCTGCCCCTCCACGAGCTCCGACGGCCAACTCATCCCAGCGGCTTTGACACCAACCCCGGTAGAGCCATTCCCACTCTGGCCAGGTCGCTGCCACGAGATCCAGCGTCCAACCACATCCCTCTGGCCGAGCTTCTCCATCGACATTCCGGCCAAGCAATACATCTCCCCAACTCGCACCACCCATTTCCTGCATCCCCACCATCTCCTCCTCCGGCCAACAACACCACGCTAAGGTGAAACATTCTCCCCTCATTACACTTATATATTTGTTCTATGTATTGTTAGTTTTAGGATTATGTTTAAGTGTTGAGGATTATTTAGCTAACATTTAGGGTTAAGATTCCATGGGAAAGAAATAAAATTTATGGATATACATGGAGTAAGGGATTAAGAATGAAACAGTTTTAGTTAAGGGTTACTGATATACATTGGGAATTTTGGAATTTATGTATGCAGGAGAGGTTTTAGGTTAATGCATATTATAATACACAATTGATAAAAGTATTAATTGATTAAGTTGGTTTAAATTGGCATTGGTGATCGTGTGAGCGAATAAGAATTATATAAATAAGACTGTTGGAAATATGATAATAATGAGGATAGGTTTTAAGAGCATGAGGTAACTAGGGTGTACGTTTTAATATATGCAATTTTATCATTTGCGATGGGCAGAGTTAAATTGTGGACGAATAATAATAGGATAGTAGAATATTGATGGACATGGTGGAGCAGGTGATGGATTATGAAAATGGTGTAATATCAAACTGTTAGTCAAGATTGGAGACTGATAAATAATAAAGAAATGATGGAGGAGTATCTATGTATATGTGAGAGGATGTTCAAATAATAAAATAACATTTTCTAGGGTTTAATAAATAATAATTAAATTATTTCTTGGATGATATATGTAAACGTGCATGATAACGTCTGTGAGTACCAAGGGGAATCTGAGGATTGATCATGGCTCGAACCACTGATAAACACCGTAATGAATAGTAAGATTTGAGAATTTGGGTTTAATGACATTATACCGATGATTGAACGTATTAGATGTAACGCACCTCTAGTCAACTATGGTCAACCCCCTAGTGACCTATCCTTGTGAGTCGTGACTGAGACTGAGTTTAGGTGTAGATGTCTGTAGCATCCCTGTCTGTCGTAGAATAGATTATTGATTGTTGGTTTGTATCTATCTCTAGGTACTGCGGGACCTGAAGACTTGGGCGTGGTACCGGATCCCCGTCATCAGCAACCGTACGCAGGCAAGTGTACCTTGCCACCCTGTATTTCAGATTACAGATATTTGTTGTTCTTTATGTACATTGTGCACGTACTTATGTTGACGCTCGATACTTCATGTCCGGATCACAACCGGGTGCTGACATTCGTCGTAACATATTAGAAAAATTGTTAAATGCTTAGTAGCACCTCGTGTATGTACCTGAGTATATCGATACCCCAGGATACACTTATACACCGTGATCGTGCCAGATTCCTGTTTCCTGATACTGACATCATGACCAGAGACTGGGACGACCTTAGGGTCGCGTTTGTTGAGTTTATTCTGTGTGTCGAGACTTTAGTTAGAGGTTCAGGTTCAACGCACAATCATTGACCGCTTGGGAAGGGGAAGACAGTTACTAGATGTTTGGGCTACTCTGCACGCGCTTATATATATGTAGTATTTTGTAGTGATACCTGTATCTAGTGTAGTTGTTTCACCCGTGTGACCCTTTGCCCGGAGCTGCGGTACGTGTCGTGTGTTTCCGTGTCCGGAGCTACAATTTTATTTTGGACAGCCCACGCATCGAACATTGTCTTTAAACTGTGTCACACTACTTTGGTTATGATAGAGTACCTTGTCGTGCACTTGTACTTTCTGTTTACTTGGCATGTTGTATTTTTGTACCTTGTTACGTCCCTCTGAGGACCTGGTTCCCTGCCAGTTTTGCAGCATAGATGATTACAGAGCATTTGGAGTTGCTATTGGAGTTCCAGGTCTTGCGGGCATGGTACCAGGTACTCACATTATATCTACCGGCATTATGGTTATTTTACATTATTTATTTCATCTGCTGTTGTAGCCTAGTTTTTATAGACTCATACTTCTTCTCGAGTCTATTCGAGTTAGTGTGTTATTGGGCGGCCGACTCTAGCACATATAGCTCTTTCTTGTATACTGTTGTACATTATGGATTGAGACATAGAGGTTTATATTTATGGAATATCTAGATAGTGCCCTTTATATTACAGCTTATACGTATTCGAGTCAGACCAGAGTCTGGTCGAATGCGTAGCTGGCGTATCACGTATTCCTGGTCCTACGTATTTTGGGACTGGGGCGTGACAGAGCCAATCATTTAGAAAAATATATCCAGTCAGGATTGGAGAAATATACCTCTGAAAGCAGTTTCAAATACATAATCGAGCATATAAAACAGATAATAGAAAAGAATGCAAGATAACTAAACAACAGAAAGAAATGAACTAGAGTAAACAGGTACTGTACTGGAATAAAGAACAAGCAATGTTAATATCTGTAATATAAAGGAATAACTAAAATCTAACTAATGTGCCTCGGAATACAAGTTCATTATGTGACCGATTTAGGTTAAACACGAATACAATAAGGTAACTTGATTACAAGTGTGGTATATAATCGACATGTACACGAATATACTTGGGCTTGATCACATAATCAACACCTACTCCCCCATCCCCAACTAATACTAATAGATCCAATCACGACACGTTACGAACACGAATATGGGTACACTGAACACGAGCTGTGTGTGTACACGAATATAAGCACACTGAACACGAGCAATGTGTGAACATGAAATACAATAAATTAATATCTGATATACACGATAATATACATGTGAAGGAGTACCCGCTGAACACGATAGGGGATAACATCTCCAGACAAGATCCATGTAGTACCAGTCCGTGAAACCACTGTGTCGGAAACAAGTATATAGTTCTAGAACATGAGATATATACACTATTATAAAATAAAAACTAACAGAGAAATGTACTCGCTTGAGGTCCTGAGCAAGGTGTGTCTCTCGATGCCCAAGCTGGTATCACACAGACCTATATATGGTATATACATCAATACAAGATTTTGGAATGAAAATAAGTTAAACTAGTTCAATTCTAGGTCATAAAGCCATATCTAAGTCAAAACAGTCAATCTAGGTCAAACTAGCTATTTCTAGGTTGTATGAGTCTAACTCTAGGATATTAGG